>CM069450.1:66117796-66452840 GCA_035610835.1 Ophiura sarsii | reverse complement strand
GACTCTCCCTCCCAGCAAATCCCAAAAGTTGACACCCCTGCCACACACATACATTGGAAAAAGAGTACAAAATAAAAAGGAAGATAAGGCCAGGAGGAAGGGTAACAAGCATATAGTGCAAGCGCGGAGTGCCCCCCCCCCCCCCCCCTCCCCCATGACATCGTCCCGCCCCTCGAAAGTCAAAAGAAGCCATTTTTTTGCGCGAATTAGTTTCAATGTTTCAATGTTTCAACTATTCAAGCTTAACAACATTGTTTAAGGAACGTTTTCTGGACCATTTTAAAGTAAAAAATAGAAATGTTTGCGCGCTTCGCGCGAGTTAGATTCAATACTTCTTTATTCAAGTTATAAAAATATGGCTTAAGGAACGTTTTTCTGGACCATTTTAGTTTTTAAAAAAACCTGTTTGTACGCCCAGGAACGTTTTTCTGGAGCTTTTCAGTGTTAAAATAGCCATGTTTTCGAGCTTCGCGCGAATTGGTTTCAATGTTTATTGAAGCTGTATAACAACACGTTTTAAGAACGTTTTCTGGACCATTTTAGTTAGTAAACTAGACATTTTTAATTTTTTTTTTATTATTCAAGATTAAACAAAATGGCTTCGTCGACGTTTTTCAAGAACATTTTAGTGTTAAAATAACCAGTTTTTGCACAAATTATTTTCAATGTTTTATTATTCAAGCTTAACGAGATTGCTTCCGGAACGTTTTTAGGACCATTTCAGTGTAAAAAATAACAAATTTTTGCGCGATACGCGCGAATTAGTGGGAATGTTTTATTATTCAAGCTTAACAAGATGGTTTCAGGAACGGTTTTTTAACCTTTCTTTTTATATTAAATAGCCATTTTTTTTAAATATTTTGTTATTCAATTTGAACAAGATGGCTTCAGAAACGTTTTCTGGACCTTTTTATACATTTTTTTTGCACTACGCGCGTATTAGTTTCACTAATTATTTATTATTCAAGCTTCAGGAATTTGTGTTTGTGTTATTCAATTTCAACAAGATGGCTGGTTTCATAAACGTTCTATGAACATTTTTAATGTTAAAATAGACATTTTTTGCGCGCTCATGCAAATTATTTTTATTTTTAGTTACTACTTTGTTATTCAATTGGAACAAGATGGCCTCAGAAACGTTTTCTGAACCTTTTTAGTGTTAAAATACACATCAGTCAAGCTTAACAACATGGCTTAATGAACGGATTGTTAAACCTTTCTTTTGACAATAGTCAATATTTTCGCGCTACGCGCAAATCCTTTTTAATTTATTCGCAATTTCAAACCTTACCATGCTTACGCCGTGTTGTTGGAAAGAAAAATCCAATTTTGAATGATATTGATAATAAGCCAATATTGATTGGAAATTAAGTTTAAGGCTTTTCAATAAAATATTAGTCAAAATTACACACCAAATCGCACCAAATGGGTTGGGGAAAAAATCCAATTCAAGGGGGTCACACCCAGTGGAGGAAGAGGAGAAGGAAGAAGAGGAGAAGAAGGCGGTAGGGGTGGAGGAAGGGTAGGGACAAATGCGGCGCAAATGGGTTGGGGAGGGGGGTCACGTTCCCATAATTTCAATATAAGGGACGTTAAAAACGTTATTAACTAGACCTTTTTAGTGTTAGAAATGCCATTTTTTTGCGCGCTTTGCACGTGTTAGTTTCAATGTTTCATTATTCAAACTTAACAAGAGGGCTTCAGGAACGTTTTGTCTGGACCATTTTAGTTCAAAAACTGGGTTTATGTTGCTCGATTCGCGCTCAATTTTTCAACAGGTTTAATAATGGGTCTCAAAACACAACAAATATTCTTAGTATTATGTGGGGACGTTAAAAACGTCATACTGGACCATTGAAGTGTTATAAATGTCAATTTGTGCGTACCGTGCATCGTGTGCATTAGTCTGAATGTTTCATTATTCAAGCTTAACAAGATGGCATTGCCCCAGGACAGTTTTCAATGACCATTTTAGAACAAAAACTGATTTGTTTTTGCGCGCTCCGCGCGAATATTTTCTACAGGTTTTAACATATAATGGCCCTCAAACCATGTCAAATATTCAAAATAGTATGTTGGGGATGTTAAAAACGTCATACTGGACCATTTAAGTGTTATAAAATGTCAATTTGTGCGTATCGTGCGCATTAGTTTGAATGTTTCATTATTCAAGCTTAACACAAGATGGCATTCCAGGACAGTTTCCCTTGACCATTTTAGTACAAAAACTGATTTGTTTTTGCGCGCTCCGCGCCAATATTTTCTACAGGTTTTAACATTATAATGGCCCTCAAACCATGCCAAATATTCTAAATATTATGTTGGGGATGTTAAAAACGTATTACTGGACCAATTTAAGTGTAAGAAATGTCAATTTTTGCGTACTTCGCGCATTAGTTTCAATGTTTCATTATTCAAGCTTGACAAGATGGATTCCGAACAGTTTTCCATGAACATTTTAGTTCAAAAAGTCAAAGTTTTGCATGCTTCGCGCGAATATTTTCTGCAGGTTTTAACATTATAATGGCCCTCAAACCATGCCAAATACCGTATACTAATAAATAGAGGGGAAAAAGAAAGGAGTATACATGTACATTGTTAATTCAAAGTTAAAAGATAACTTTGGATGACCCATAATTTGACTTAAATTAACCCACCTAAATGCTACATGAGTCAAAGCATATTATAATAGACAGGAGTAAAAGTAGAATTACAGCCAGAAATTGTGCTTCAACCTGACTTATTTAAACAAAATCCATGTCCCTTGACCCCCCCCCCCCCCCCCCCCCCCCCCCTCCTTCCCCCAAAAAACTGGTTCGGTAGATACACCATGTACAAGAAGCTATCTACACAATAGAAATGTCCAAAATTTCGAATTCTGGTGCTTTAATCATTTAGAGATGGTCTGACACAAATAAAGATGCTACTTCTTGTCAACATTTGCGACGGCACACGTATTTGTGCCCGTTTGGCCCGTATTTTGACCCACTCGCTGTTTAATGAATTAAAAAATAATAATAATGCTCAATGTTGAAATTATTACATTAATGTATTTTCAAATTATAAATCTAACATCAAATGCTAAACAAATCTATCATCAAATGCTAAACAAACCAACTTTTACAACCCAAATTGCCTGGATTTAAAGACTATCTTGTGCACTTTAAGGGTGCACACAACTATTAATGTGTTTCTATGGGAAATGTGCCTTAGGTAAACGGCGATATCTTGAGTTACCTTGCAACTACGTTTGTAAAACTTTGGAATAGTAATTAACACACATAGATCTAACTTGGGTCAAAAATTCAGGTCGGGTTGCCCTTTCAGATTTTTCTCTATTTCCCACTTTATACAGCGTAGTCATTTTGAACAAGAAATCACCCCTTGTAGCGCGTTGTGTTCAATGTGTATCCTTCCGCCAATATTTGTAAATAAACCGTTAGATGTATCCTCTTTTCATTCAGAATATATCGGGTACAATTCAGTGAACAAAAATATACCAAATTCAATCATCTTTGATGCCAAATAATGTCAATATGAATCATTCTTTCCGTTATTTAGGGACTAGCTGGGTGATGGCGATGGCCTGAAGCTTTGAGGGTGACTCTAATAGTTGTGTGCACCCTTAGCACTGGCCGACCTTATTCCGCGTTTTTTGGTTAACGCGGATGATTACAACATTTAATATGTGACTGACGCCCCCCCCCCCCCCCCCCTTCTAGGTCTGGACATTAACACCACCAACACTACACATTAAAAGGTGTCTTTGAATGATAAAATAAAGCAGAGAAATTACTATTTTGTTTTGGGAGAGACTGAAAGTGCCTCCCTCCAATTAGGGCTTCCAAGGGCTTCCAAATCTTATGTAAGCATTTGGATTGTGTAACAACTGGTATGAGCTGCGCGGATCTGATCTCGTGTACCGGAATGATCACGATGCCTGATCTCATTGTGAAGATGTTTTTTGTTTCATATTTGCTTCTTATTGTTAGTTACTGTTTACTTCTGATTGTTTGTTATTTGTTGGTTGCTTCTATGTTGTTTGGACGAAATGGTTATGGACGAAATGGTTATTGGACGAAATGGCTATTGGACGAAATGGCTATTGGACGAAATGGTTATTGGACGAAATGGTTATTGGACGAAATGGTTATTGGACGAAATGGTTATTGGACGAAATGGCTATTGGACGAAATGGTTATTGGACGAAATGGTTATTGGACGAAATGGTTATTGGACGAAATGGTTATTGGACGAAATGGTTATTGGACGAAATGGGTATTGGACGAATTGGTTATTGGACGAAATGGCTATTGGACGAAATGGCTATTGGACGAAATGGTTATTGGACGAATTGGTTATTGGACGAAATTGTTATTGGACGAAATGGCTATGGACGAAATGGCTATTGGACGAAATGGCTATGGACGAAATGGCTATTGGACGAAATGGTTATTGGACGAAATGACTATGGACGAAATGGCTATTGGACAAAATGGCTATGGACGAAATGGCCATTGGACAAAATGGGTATGGACGAAATGGCTATGGACCAAGTGACTATTGGACCAAATGGCCATTGGACCAATTGGCTATTGGACCAAGTGGCTATTGGACCAAGTGGATACTGGACGAAGTGGCAATGGACCAACTGGCATTGGACGAAATGACATTGGACGAAATGGCTAATGGACGAACTGGCATTGGACGAAATGGCAATGGGCCTTATGGCTCCATGTTGGCAGCATAAGTGTGGAGGGAACTTGAAGTGACCCGTGGTCCTATTGTGTAGCCTCCTTTTTCTTATATCATCATACTTTGAGATACTGGAAGATATAGTGGAAGTGTTTCCCTTCTCTATTGTTATTTATTTTATGAGTCAATGTTCTTGGTTGACTGACTGAATTAGTCTGATATAATAGCAAGATATGTAAACAAATTATGTTGGGTAATTTTGAGGCTAATTTGTTTGTAATGTATTGAAGGTAGTATAGAGCAGTTTAGGAAATGGAAGTATTTGCTGGAAGTTTTCCACCTCTATTTATATATACAGGGTCGTAGGACGTATCTAGAGTGGGGGAGGGACAAGGGTTCCACTCATAAATATGGTGTCATGCATAGGATGTATCTAGAGTGGGGGAGTGGGACAAGGGGTAGGCTTTCACCAGATTGCTTTTACCAGGGTAAAAAAAGGGAAAACTTTCCTGAATAAGGCCTTTAACCCTAACTCTACCCCCCCCCCCCCACTTTTTTCAGATTTTTTTTTCAACATGGAAAATCGACCAAAATATTCCCCCGATCCCCCCGGGATTTGATCCAGGGACCTCCAGCACGTGGAGCTTAGGATTCCCCATTACACCACGACTGTCAACGGTAGTCCGCATAGTGTATTGCGCAAACTATATGGATTGGGTCCAATTTTTTCATCGAAAAACTTCCACGCCGGGTGGTACCAATGTTCCCAGTCGTGGTATATTGTGGTATATGGTAGGGTTAGGGTTATAACCAGATGAATCTGATATGAAAATTTGAGCTATACCTTGTCAAATCATTATGTTGATTCAAATTGAGATCATTTATAACATTTTAAAAATCAGTGACAGTTAACTGTCACTGTTAAAATGAAGTATGACCATGTATCGATGATAGGAACATGTCATATCTTTATTTGTAATGAAATAAAATGTAACCAAAAACTGTCTGTCATCAATGTTCACGTCCTGTTGGTATAGTCTGAGTGATATAGTTCAACTGAAAATATTTTATGGGCCTATTGGCCTAGTTTCTTCTAGATAGGTGAGCCAGACAACTGTATTCTCTTAATTTTGTGAGATATTCAAATGTCAGAAGAGATCGCATGCCTAGTAGGTATACGTGCATATTATCATGCAAAATATGGGGCAGGTCACATCGAAAGATATTAGGCGAGTGATTTCAATTTGCCAATTTACTTTATCCTTAGCAACTAGGGTCCTACTACTACTATCCATCTGCAATACTTTCTCATCTTGTATACCAAAACCCTGGGGCAGCGTTTTAAGTTGCAATAAAGCCACAAAAATCTTACGTACATTTAATCCTTCTTAGCCGTTGTTTTACCCCTGTGTGAATCATGTCTTAAGTAGGACGGTGGTCGTCCATAGACGTATCAAGTAGCATTTCTGATGCTAGATATCGGGGAAAATTAGTATAAAATACCAAATGACTGACTAGTCGGGCTAACTTCTCCTATGGTCTCAATTTCAGCTTAGCCAGTTCTTTTTTTCCTTCTGAATAGCCGGCTTTATTTGTGTATTTGTCTTTATATGAGTCAAGGTAGACATGAGAACCATTCTGGCTCTCTAGGGAACTTGCTATGCTATCCTTTTTAATTTGATTATAGTGTTTTTGGTAATTAATATAAAAGTGTCACCTCACCCTAGGTCAGTCTGTTTTACTTGTATTGTATGTATCATGATCTGGTATATTCTAAACCTTGATATCAGTTGGTGTTAATAAGTAAGGTAATGGTGTGAAGGGTTCAAACAGTCAGGTCATCAGTATTTTACTTAAGAGATATTACCATAAACTTAAGTTGTTCTTGTAATTCGTGTGACTTTAACAATGAGCAATTTTGTAGTTATTGTAAGATTGTTTTATAAATAAGAAATAATAAGACCTTAGTTTTGACCTTTACTCACTGCTTTAGAAATTGTAATGATATATTAATTTTCATAATTTATGACGCTTCCAAACTTTTGCATGAATTTGTTTCTTAATCTTTAGAAAATGTCTGTGCATAAAACTATTTAGGGACCCAAAATCATGAATTTATAACAATATTAACATGTTTAAACTTTGTTGAATAATATTGTCAAATATAATAAGATAGCTGAAATTTGGTTAAACAAACTTTTAACATTTTGAAGAGCAAAATTGTTTAGATGTGTCTGAGGGTACTAAAAAAATGAAGAATGCCATAATTACCACTTCTAAAGTATGTTGGAGCCCCGGTCCCTGAGCAAGAGTTTTGATGAGTATCCACCAGTACAAATTGCATCCCCCACAAACTAGGATAACATTACTAAAACTTGTCAATATTGAACTAACAGTTGTTTCTCGACTGGATCATGTTTCTTCAATTCTCTTCATTTTCTTCTAACAGTTGGTCGTCTTGCATGCTCAGTTCTCATGCTTTTTGTTTACAGTATTTTCTAATGTTTGAAATAACTTATGAAATTGGTCTTCATTGCTCTATTTTTGACCATCAGTAGGTATCAGGTGAATGTTGTTGCGCATGCATAGGTCAATCCTAACAGTGACCTTTCATTTCTGATACTTACCTTTAGTTGACCAGATTGAGAAAAAAAAAGTATACCATACCAAAATGAATGAATAACTATAGTAAATGAAGAAAAAAACACATCTAAAAATAAGTAAACAAAAATGAGAAACAATTGATCAAAACCAAAATCAAATTGTCAATTCCATATTATGTGAGTTTAAAACAACTGCAGGTTGTAAGTTGAGTATGATCATGATGATATAGAGATTCTTCTGCTTCTGTAGATTTTCACTGCACATTTGCAACATACAAACATTGAACCACCAAAAGACACACACAATGAACCAAAAAAACAGTTATAGCATCTTTTACAATTTTTAAATTTAAAGTTTTAAGTTTTTAAGTTGAAACTAACTTGACTGTTTGTATGTATGATGACACTATAATTTTAGATGATTAATTAATTATTCAATTGTTTCCAATTGATTAAGTAATAGAATGTCAACCACTTCCACCAACCATCTATGAATATGACCAAAGCAACCAATTCCGTAGACTCACAGGGTCCACACCATTGTTTAACCACCAGTTTTTATTCTTTCGGTCAAATTAGTAAAATATTTCTTTCTTCCGATGCAATACACCAAAAATCAAAGACCCGGTCAATGTGGAGACATAGTTTGATTGGGTTGATTTGTCGTTTTGTAATGGTTGTAATTATCACCACCATAGGTGTGCGGAGGTTACTTTGAGGAGTGATTCCTTCCTGTTTTTGTAGACAATCTGACCTTAATGCTCTCTTGTTTTTGACCTTGTGATAAATTGTTTGTATTGTTTTTCTGATTTCTGTATAATCAGTTTTGTGCATTTCAGATAATGTGTACCTTGTTTTGAATTATTTCAAATATACCGACATTTCTGCATATAGTGACTTGTTGTTTAGACTTGAGAATCCTTTCATCTACATGTTACATGGCTAATCAGTACTTGAGTTAAAATCAGTCATTTATGACAAACAAATAATTGAGAGAAATACATTAAAGAAAATCATCAGAGAAAATGATACAAATTTGATATGTCAATTGTTATTGTTATAACAGTTAATAAGACTTTTAAAATAATTACAAAAATCAACCTGGCAACAAAATTAATGCCCCAAAACGTGATAAGAATGTGACAGTATGTCGACCACATTAACTCCAGCAATATGTTCAAATGTGGCTTATAGTTATACCTTCTATAATTACATGAAATGTAAGTAAGTAAAGTCCGTACCAACCCAGGATATCCGAAAGTAACCCTGGTGTTTCTTTTCCTCAATTATATCATAATGGTGTTATTCCATACATATGCAGCTGTGTATCACTTGGAATTATGGATAATTGTATTTAAAATAAAGTTAACAGTATAAGAAATAGTAGAAATTGAGCCGTAATGGTCAAACCTATACAGTCTAACTTACACCTAATATAAGTTGTCAATTTTAAAGAGAGTTCCCATAAACACAAAATTTCTAAATTTTATTTTAAAGGTAGATGACCCGATTTTCAACTTGATGTTTTCTATTTTACATGAAAGGTCATCCTTAAAATTGTTGCATTCCAAAGTTTGAGTTGCATAACTCCAATGGTTCTATTTTTAGAAGCGCAAGGTCAAAAGACATGTGCCCATTGAGTAGTACACAGGCTGGCTGGTGGTTAACCACCTTTGGCAGTAATTCACCACATTTTAGCCTATAATTTCCAAATGAAACATTTCTGGCCCCTAATATTTTACAGACATAATGAGAAAAATATGGGGAATCTTCTGATACCAAAATATCTTGATGTGAAAAAAAAATCATAGCCCCAAAAAAGTGATCGGGTCATATACCTTTAATCAGATGTAGCTTTATTGAAGTAGAAGATATTTAATTGCAAAAGGCATCCATAGACAACTATTGGAAAGCTGAAACCTGAAACTGAAATGAAGTGAGAAGTAAACATATTGCGATATTTTAGACTTCATGAAAGGTGATATAGCATTGATTTGATTGGTTCTGTCTAAACATGCAACCTAAAGGTCATAGACCCCAGTCTCTGTCATATTCCCCTTATTCTCTTAAATTGATCAGTTTTAAAATTATAGGTAAATACTACCTGTCTAATTAGTGTTCATTGAACTCTAAGAAATATTTTCAATGAAAAACTGATGCAAAACCAGCCTTAAGGTCAGACGTTTATGAACTATTTCAAGTTCGAGATATTTTGAGATAAAAAACCTGGATGTGGCAATATTATCGATGTTGAGCCTGGAGGTATTAGCAAAAATGTATACAAAGTTTTGAAATAGCCACTTGAGTGAAATAGGGACGATGCATATCTTGGTACCTATGGGGTACAGATCTGTTTTAAGATGATCAAATAGGTGTAGACAATAGAGTCGTGGGGAAATTGGTTAGACTGGATAATAAGGGTGATTTGTCACCATAACCAAATTTGGGTACTTAAGATAAGTGACAAAACCAAATTTGGGTACTTAAGATAAGAGTTTTATTTCTTAGGTTTTATTTTGTATCACAGCGTGATGCATTCTGACATTTCCACAATGGTTGCTACTAAATTATTGAGAACATAATGGCTTATTTACTTACATTAGCAATAAAAGTTGATAAAATAACAGTGATTTTACCAAGCAAGATGGGTGTTTGTATTTTCTTTCTCCCGCACACGTGCTGAACCGTTCAATGACTGATTTTATGTCATTTATAAACTAACAGTGATTTTACCAAGCAAGATGGGTGTTCATATTTTCTTTCTCCCCTACACGTGCTGAACTGTTCAATGACTGATTTTATGATGTCATTTGTAAACTAACAGTGATTTTAGCAAGCAAGATGGGTGTTCATATTTCCTTTCTCTGCCACACGTGCTGAACTGATTTCATGTAATAATGAGAAAATTATGTGCAATTTGATTTCATTCTTTTTTCCTTCCAGAATTGTAAATAATGTTACTGTTCAACCAAATCTAGTTAACCTTTAGTCAAGTTTGAACACAAACAGAAGGTAGTAGAGTTATCACATTGTTGTAAATGACTCAGGAGACCACGGCGGTAAGACTGATCACATGTGTGTTCCTATTTTCGTGGGTGGATTTAGCAAATTTCAGAGAGAGAAAAACAAAAACAGCTAAGCTACGTACGCTATTAGAATATTGTAATTACAAATTGAAATTTGAAGATTTTTGTGGGTGGTGGTATTAAAGGCAGTGGTGTGGGTTTTTCTATAAATTGGTGGTAGTGAAGTGTTAACTGTGTAACTCATAGCTCAAACCAAGCCAGATAAGGCCCCCAAAAAAAGAGTTGTTTGCTTGTCCTCGTCCGACCGACCGTGTGAGGCAGTCCCGACTGGTCAGAAAAAACTTTTGTAATTTTTTATTTTATTTTTTAAAATGATTTTTTTTTTGAATTTTTTAAAACATTCTTTTGAATGACCTATATTGAACCCTACGTTACTCCTTATGTGAGCCAATACCCTTTTCATGTCACCTCCATGTTAAGGACCAAATAATTCAGAAATGGTACATGATAAAAGTTATACTTTTGAACAGAATAAAACTTAATACCGTAGTAATTAGGATCTAAAGATAAAAGTTTCTAACACTATGCTGTGGGAGCGCTGTGGGTCATGGGGTATAAATATGTTGGTTATTTCAAATCAAATGTAGGCTAAACCATGCTAAAATTAACCATTGCTATTAGCCTGCCATTGATTAGGCTCAAAATGGTGCATGCTAGTTTTTGTGTTTGTAGGATAGGGCCAGAACAACCAATGTTTAAAAAAAGAAAGAAAAAAAAGAAGAAAGATTTTCCGACCGACCGACCCAACTTTTTTTGACCCATCTATGGACAAGCAAACAATTATTTTTTTTGGGCCTAAGTTATCGCCAGAAATTGGACATTTCAACATCGGGCATTGAAATCTGTTCAACAAGCACAAAATACGGATCAAGTTACAGTTATTGATTTGGAAATGCATTCCTGCACACTTTCTGCATTTCTCCTATTTAGGTTAGTCCAAATTATACTTTCTACTTTTAACAATCTGTACAGTTTTAGGTTACATCATGTTCACAATTGGTGAATTCAACATGTGTGTGTGTAACTAAGGGTTTCCAATGACTTTGCCTTGCACTTATGTTGTTGTGTTTTACAGTGAAATGGTTGAAACTAAACTAGTACTATACAACTGCACCCTGAGACTGGTCAGGCTAATCTCAAATTGGTTTTCATTCTGCAACTTCTGCAGAATACCTTAGGCCAAGAAGAAAAGAGATCTGTCTCACATATCCCGCGCGCATTAGTAAGTGGTGTCACTTTTGCCTTATAAACCTACGCGATGAGCCCAATTTTTGGATTTTTTTCTTGCTTTTTTATAGTTGTCAGGGGAAAACAAAGAGAACAAAATTAGCTCCAAAAGGGCAAACAAAATAAAAGTGGGCCAAATACACAATAAAAAAAAGAAAATCTGCATTGAGCATGGCTATTTTTTCTAAAAATCGCATATCGCATAGCCATTTCCCCAAATGTATGTGAGACCGTACTTTTGCCTTATGGTTTGAATTGTATTTCTTAAGAATGTAACACATAGCCTAGTCAATAACCGTACCATGTTAGAAAGTATGGAATTCTCAAAGTTGGTCATAAGCTTTTGCAGTGTGAGTGTACACCGTGACCGTTTGTGTGGAATTTCCCACTACAACAGTTACCAAATTCGGCATTACAGCATTAGGACCTTTAGGGTATGTGCTCAGTATTCATAGTACAGTAGTACCCAATTGATTCTAGTTGCAGGATACATTGTGCACTGATGTGTGGACTTAGCCTTGTGAATGAGACTAGGTAGGGCTTCTACAGTATGCAGGTGATACCAAGATGTGCGATAGTACAGGTGAACTCCACATTGACGCAACAAAGCTGCTTAGGACTGGCGCACCAGCCAGTTGTGCATGTGGTGAAGTTTCCGTTGATATGCATTTAAATGGTTGTTGCTAAAGTGGTGTCTTAAACTTGATCTGCCTTGAGTTATATTGGGTGTCCTCAGCGTCATGTTTGTAGAGGCAATGGTCAAGTAGTGGTTGTCTTGTATTGTATCATCTTTTATCTGGCTTCAGTAGATAGATGAGGCACCAAGAAACTATGTTTGTACTACAAAGATAGTGAGTGCTCTGGATCTTTCAGAATTTTGAAAGACAGAAAAGAAAAAGTGTAAAGGTTCTATTAGTATTATTACTTGTCATCTATGGCAAGTGTTTGAAGCCGCAAGCTTTCTAGTGATCTAATAGTACTAGTAATACATGCATCATATCTAGTGTGTAAAAAGCATTGGAGTGATGATAATGTTATTATTTCCATGGATTTAGTTTGAACATTCACATGCATATGGATATTTTTGTCTTTTTAAAATGATAACAATGGCTTTTATCATATCAACCCAGGTTTGATGTAAAATAGACATTATGTTCATTTAACAAAACCAAAATGGTTATGTGGTTCACACTAGGGAAAGGAATTAGAGAAATTTGAGAACCATGCACTTTCTGTGTTGATCAAACAGCTATTAAATGAACTAAACATTCACATTCCAAATAGGTTCGTTGCTCTTTTTTCATGTGTATGTTTGAAAATAGACCTGAGAGATGTAAACATATGGTGTGTGAGAATATGTACAGACAGAAAGCAGAAGAAATCATTTCAAAAGAAATTGTTACTACTTCTGAGATTACCTGGTCTGTGTGATTGGTACAGACCCATAACCCTAACCCTTCCGAATACCACAAAATACCATGGAAGAGACCAGCAATCAACAGAGCCTATAGTGAGTGCAGTATACTGTGCGAACATGAATGAAGCTGATAGTCGTATCTTGTCTATGCAGGCGGCGGGTTGATGTGCAGAACGTATCTGGATTGATCCCCGGTGGAGGAGCGTCAATTATTGGTTCAGCTTGTCCCCTCTCCTCGTTTTTGTTTAAAAACAAAGGAGTCGGCTTATGGTTAATACACCCTTCCTCTTACAAATTCAAACATTTCTGGATTAATCAACTTTGAAACTATGAAGTGTGTTGCGTAATATAAAACAATTATGAAATTAATGTAGGATCATAGAGTGAACATTGATTGAGTGACTAGATTTTTTTTATTTATTTAGCATTTGTTTTGAAAAAAATAAATCTATATAGGCCTACCCATCCTGCCTACCCATCCTTATTATCAAAACAATTAAAATAAATATTTAACCGTTTCACTTGAAAGTACAAGTCATGACTGATTAAAGAAACTCACAGGGTTATTACACTGTAAGATATGAATTGATCGTAAATTAAATTTTTTAATTTGTTGTTGGCAAGACTTTCACTCTTCCATAACCCAACCGGATGTAGGCCTATTATTCTTATAAAACGGAGATTAAGCGATCTACTGAAGGAACTTGATGATAAAGGATATGTCAATATTACTATAACAGAGAAGAGAAATAATCATGTAATTATTACAAACGAATATGTCACTCAACTCAATAATGACCTTTTAACAGCAAGCAGTACGCAGTCCAATAATTGATAAAATTATTTAAAACTCAAATGTAAAAGAAAACAGTGAGATAATTTCATACACAGGGATCTTTGCGGGATAGACAACCATTATTATTATCATTGAGTTGTCTGAAGATGTTTTCCTACGATGAAACTCTCGCATACCATAACAAAAGTTTGGCATACCACATCTGCCAATGGTTCGGGATGAAACCATCAATTAGCAACACGATCACACGACAGGGGGTGTTTTCACAACGTGACAATGTTCAAACCTCTTCCGTCACAACTTTTGTTTGGACATATCAGGAATCTCAAGATTCATTGAAAGAAATTCTAACTTTCCATTTGATATCATTTGCACAATATTCGTTTGTGAATACATGGAAAGAAAATAGGTGTTATTTGAGACTGATTTGTTGTAAATATCATGGCAGGGGTTAATTATTCCAAATGATGTGTTTCTAACAATTCTAATTACTTCTCTGAACAATATTTGTGAAAGTGACTCCAAGCACTGTCAGTAATAATGAATGACAGTTTGGTACTATTTGTCTCCAATGTTGATGTCTCAATGATCAAGTTATAACGATATCTTTGCTTGCTTTAAGGAGTGTGCTATCAAGCGTATCCAAATGCGTCCATTCAAAGTTTGTTTTTGTCCGTCCCACCAGGAGTCGGGGTCACATACACGTGCCACAGACGCAATTCATTAGTACTTGATAAATTGAATATCCAAAATCGTGGTACAGCCACTAATAGAAATGATTTTTTAATTTATTTAGTGTGAAAAAATGTCTAAAGCCATATTGGAAAATTGTCTGTCTAATGTTTTGAAGAAAAGCGGAAAAAATAAAGAGACCAGAGGTTAATTTTCATGTTTTGTGTACTTCAATTTAGATCTTTCACCATGGAAGGGAAGCATACACTGGCAGTTTATAAATAAAGGAAATCATAGAAAATTTAAATATGGGACATTTTAAACTTATTTAGCATAGTATATTGTATGATATCCATGAAACTTAACTTAGACAATGTTGTTTGACTACTTACCCAAATAAAGACAAATATTGTAGTTTTACTCATTTCTATACAACCAGGTATACATTAAAGTTTCCAGTCGATTGGCTCGCCTCTGTGGGAAAGTTAAAAAAAGGGAAAAAGTCCCTGCGGCCATCAAGGTCCAAATTGGTTGCTTTTGTCCACGCTCTGCCAATTACCAATAGAGATGACTGGGAGCATATTGTAATGCCGCCAAACCTTTGCGTTATTTGGGAATCTCTGGTCTGTTGCACTGTTATCACAAACGGTCTATATGGGACAAAATGGAAATTTGTAGATAACATCTAAATAGATATAGTCTTGTTGATCCTATTATTATCTTATGTAATTGATGTTAGTATCTACTAATTAGGTTCTTCTGATAATTGTGTCCGTTTTATTGTAAAGTGATTCGCAAGCTGTTGCGAGTACTAATGTGTAACCTTGTGTAATTTGAAATTAGTCTGGCGTGAGGACCAGGTGATTTGAATAGGATGATCAAAACAGGTTATTTGGTAATTGAAAAATCTCAAGGTATCATTGTTGCATTTGAATAACTCACACCTATTCTTGACTTTTGCATCAAGCTTTCATTAACAAGTTTCTCAATCACAAATGCAAAATAATCTGAAATTTGTTTTTGATACCTAGACGGCATGTTTTTGGAATAAAATTGGGGGGGGGGGGGGACGGGTCAAATTTGTTTTGGATCAGACCCGGGTCTCCTGTGTGACAGTCCAACGCCTATCTAACTTGCCTAAGGAGGCAGCTCGCAAAATCTTATGATTTTGCGGTGTATGATAGCCCGCCTGGGAACGCCACAGGATAGTAAAATAAGTTAGAGAGTGAGAACCAATTCTCAAGCAATTCTATGTAATTACAACTATAAAAGGGTTGTCTGAACTTGCCTAACCTGTTGTAGCTGCTTATAAATCTGAAACAATGTAACATATAATATGAAATGGAAGTCTTTCAGAATGAAGAATGTTTCTTTCAGAGATTTCACCAGGCAAGCGGCTGCGAACCATTGCTGTACTATTGTCCATGTTTGAGTGCACCAGGTAACACCGGGGGCTGTTCAGCCAAGTGCATAGGCACATGATTATCTCTAGGGCCATCTCTTCATGGCTATATCCCAATACCATACGGTACTGTAATGGATTGTGTGTGGTTCACTTAGCGGAATAGTAACCTATAACCCTAATTTATACCCAATGAAGAAACAAAAACAATCATGAGACACTGAAGATCTCTAAACTTCTGAAGGGAACATTGAGAATGATAGGTATTTAACTGTTTCAGGCTTCTAAAGACTTAATAAATAATTATCACCTGACTGTTTTCAGCCAACCAGTGTAGAGTTTTTACATTTGTTTTCACTTATGGACTTTCAGCACTGGCTAAATTCCTTCACGGCTTATAGCTTTTATTTATTTTTATTCATAGATCAAATTGAAATGGTAATTTTCTTTCAAATTACCTCTTTACGACTATAAAGAATTTTGCGTAGATGGTGGTATGTGAATTACCAGTAGGATAATATGAAAATCAACATACAACTATTGTCAATGTCCATCATATATGGAACAGCTTCTAAGGGGAAAACATTGATCTTATAGCTAAACTTGTGTTTGCTTTTGAAACTAGAACCAATTTTCTTTTGTGATTGTCCATGTTCTATCTTTATCATGACACTTATGGCCATCAATAATATAGACTTGGGTAGCCAAGGGGGTACCATTGAGCTTGTTTGTAATACAAGTCTTCTCTTTCAGTTGATGTTTTCTGTATCTACACTAACCAATAACATGGATTGAGTACATTGATCCCAAGTTAAATGTATGTTGAAAGAAGAATCTTTTCTTGAATACGCCTCCTGTACATGGTGAATGACCAACATCATGTGTGGGCACATGACCACATAGGTCTGGATTTGAAGGATTAGTTAGCCCCCTCACCCTTGTTAAATTTGAACAAATATGGGGTAATTTCCAGAAGAGGGTGTACAATTATTCAAAATTATTCAAATTGGATTCTCGTGTATGTTAGAATGGTATTGGTAGAAGTTAGGAATATTGAGATAATTATGAACACAAAATGCTGTCTTATTCCATCTTAAAAGCTGTACATTGGTTGGATGTTGGCCATTCATAACCCTTAACTCAACCCTAAAACTCAGGCAGCAGTTACATACACTCTGTCATTATCTGGGATTTGGTAGAATTGAAAGCAAGATGGTGATAATTGCTTATATTATTATTATTACCCAACCATGATTACAATGTATTTTGTAAAGTAATTGCTTGTACATCTTGTTGATTTGATATCGTGTTTGCATGCATGATAAGAGTATATTGATAATTCAGTCCAAATTATCAGTTATTCATGATAACATCGCCTTATGATTTCGGAGGCACTTATTGATTAATATTGACAAAATCATATTGTTAGATACTCACTAAACCACTGACCTATAGGTCATGGGATTATTTTTGCAATCATTTATTTTCATGATATGATTTTGAATCAAGCCAAAGTTGTAAAATTGATGAAATAAATTTAAAAATTCATAAGAATATCTTCTATGATTGGGAGAAAAACCTATCATCTGTTTAAAAAATAACCGCCCTCTCATTATATGAATAAATAGGACTTGTTCCTTATCAATTTAATAATAATGCAGAACGAGAAATTGTCATTGTATAAATTCATCGTCAATAAATGCTCCATTAAAATTGAACAATTGCTATGATCAAATTGATCACCATAAAAACCTTTTGATTCAAAGGTCAATGTCACTTGCATTAACGATTCAGGTTTTCTAAAGAGAAAATCTATTATTAATTAGATGTTAATAGAATTGGACTAGTAAGTTTGAATACTGAATTCCTAACTGTTGAGCAAATGTTAAATCCTGTTATGTCTGAAATGTTCTTAAAATTACAAATGAATGTTGCATTGATTCATCATGGTTCTATTGAGTAAAGTACATGAACAGCCTTTGATGCACAACAGTGACCCGTGTCTCTTTCGTGAGCGTTAGCGAGTGCGATTAATTTGCCTTGAGCCCTGAATTGACCCCCATAATGATACAGGATCAGCAGAATCCTAAGTACATGTGTGTGACTTATCCTTCATGATGAGTGAGTTGCAAACCACTTAGATGATGAAAACTCCATCCGGAAACACCACGGGATAGAGACCAGAAACACTGTGGGGGTAGAGAGTAGAAACACAGAGAACAGTGTTCCACCATTTTGTGGTTTAAATTTGGGATGTGGATACAGGAGGACTTTGCAGAACAGTGGAGATGGGATATGGTTGGGTTTAGTTAGGGCAAGTCAAGTCAACAGGACATTTATGCCGGGTCAAAGGGGCTTTTGCCACAGAAATTGTAGAAATATATTGCACGCACATAATTATGTGATATTGTATATTGTTCATTTTGAAATGGTTTGCCTGCTGGATTGTTTTATATAGGCCTTATTGCCACTTATTCACAAATATTCACAAATGTTTGACCATAAAAGGTCTTCCTAACTGCTGGTTTTGCTGGCTAGCTTTGAAAAGAAGCTTTTCACCATCACTTCAGTTAAAATTGTAAGAAAATGTTGGTTGTGACTTATTGATATTAGGTTTCACTTGTGTCGCTGTGTATTGGGACCACTGAAATGATAAATTCTTAACGGTATAGAAACTTAAATCACAGGACATTTTCAAGAATCTTTGTCTCCTTAGAAAGATTTTATCAATGTGGAGAATAGTGAGGGTAGAAGCACTACAACATATTAGTACAGCCAGTGGGCAATCTTCCCATACGACTCACTTGCAGCAAAACCTCAATCCACCAACAGAAGGCTCATTGAGTACAGTCAAGCTCTATTACATCTGTGATTTATTACCGTGATGTGTGGGATATAGGGTGGCAATTACGGTAAAGGGTCACTACTAACTCCTAGGACCATTAACCTGAACTTGCTTGATGATCATTTTATGTTTGGATGTAACCCCATAGATTATCTATAGGGTCTTTATAATTGAAAAAAGGGTATTCAATCTAGATATGATAATGTAAGTTGGTTCTTTGGTTCCATACAAAATAAGTAAAAATGCATCATTCTTATGAACAGACCAAAAATGGAGTATAGATCCTGTCTTCTGTATTTCAAGCCATAAGTCTATTTGTTCATGTACACCAAACTTGCCCCAATGAACCATCATGGCTAAAGGTAGACTTTATCATGACTATGTGTACACACGCATTGAAATAATGTGGTCATGCATGCAATGCAACATAGCCTCTTGGTGTCACCGTCATAAACACATAGAACTTTGAACATACGGAACTCATGGCGTAAAAATAAATAGACCTGGTATCGGCAACATCCATGGGAACACTTTGCCAAACTGTTTTCAATTATTGAGACTTGGAATATTATATTTTAACATTATAGTTGAACACCCACACTCAATCAAATTAGGTTCAATCACCACACTAGTAAAGTCAAGTGTTAATATAAACAAACCAACATCAACAACATTAATTGGAAATTTTCATGTGTATTTTTTTTCCATGTGATGACTTAGACTAGAGCGTGCCTTAAATTTGACATAGTAACCATGAAAACAATGGTGTGGTACATAGATCATGAGGTGAAAGTTATGTCAATAATTAATCTTGTATCTAGGGTGGTAGAAATAAGGGAATTTGAATTGTTGGTATATAGATGCATGTCTAATACTTCAATACCACTTGTCTGAGATAGTTGGAAGAGATTCTGACTAGTAATTATTGATAACATAGTAACCATCTAATTAGAATCAGAAATTCATTTGTATGCCATCATTATAACATGGTTACATACAGATCAACAACATTCATAACAACAGTTGGATAGTCGTTACATCCTAAAAGAAATATGACTTCACTGTACCTAAAAAGCAGAATACATTTCTTTGATTTACTTTCTCATCTTAGCAATACCCCACTATGGTAGATATGTTGGGCAGGTGCGATACTGATGTCATGGTGATACCAGGGATGTATCAAGTATTACCGGGGTCTTCATCATGCTCCCTCCATCTCCTGCCATAACTTGTCATTTTTGGCACGTCCCCCAAGTCACAATGTCAATCTATAGACATCACCTCTCATAGCGATTAGAGTTCTACAAACAAACAAACGTTTTGCTGCATTTATATGGGTCATGTGTAGGCATATGTGTATAGATAGGGGTTGGTGGATACGATGGTGGTCGGGAATATAAATACAGCTTTGATGGAAGATGGGAACCATTTACAGTGTTTATGGGACCTTTAACACAGGAGTTCAAAATATTTATTCCTGATCGGGTGGTATTCATGCTTGAAAAATGCAAAAAGCTTCTTTCTTCATTGTAGATTAATATAATGAAGTGATAAATGAACTCTTTTCAAATTACATTCATTGAACAAATGTAATTATAAGGACCACTGATTAGAATCAGACTGTAAATCAACCAACATTTTCCAAATGTATTCTTAAATATAATTATATCACTCTAAAATACCTAATCAAGACCTAAATTCTTAACCAAAATCTTATAGGAGAACCAACTTTTATTGCTGGTTGAAATCACTGAAACAGTACATCCATGTATTGTACCATAGACGGTGAAAAGGTTTCACCGTCTATGATTGTACACCATCCCACAAAAAGGTATTTTGAATGAATCATGTGAACTTGCGACATATCATGCTATATTCTCAGAATTTCCTTACACAATGGTCACATGGCCTACTGTGAACCGAGGCTGACTATGTCCCCCCAGTCACAAAGACAACAAATAGTGCCCTCAAACCCGTGCTGTATCATTTGAACCCTTGTTATCATGCTAAAATCACTTCAAGGGTTGCTTTTTGATGTTTGAGTCAAGTGTAGATTTTCATCTGTAAATCTGTTAAAACAAGTAAGCCTACATCACGCTGAGTACATGGTTAGTACTGTAGTTATAATTGTCATCATATTGTATAGTTTTCCACCATAAACCAGACAAATCACTCCATTGAACCACCCAACCCCATCGTTTCAATCATTCAATGAACTTTCAACAATATCTGGGGTGATTTGGGGGTATAGTATGCACACCGATCATTGACTGTTTCTTGAAACCTCACAGCTCTGAACAAAATAGTGAAAGTCAAAACCATTTGGTATTATCGACGTCTCTTTCCCCCTCATCTTTAATACTCTTGCATGCCTTATGATAATATTTTGGGAGATAATTTTTGAAACGATACTAAATGCCTATTTCCTTGTCGTTCTCAACCCATCAACGAACGATTTCTTTAAAACAACAATGATAGAAATGCCTGGTTGGTAAGATAGCATTCCATGGGCAAAGTATACATGTGCGTATGCTATGTGATCCACCCTCTTCAACTGTAGTCATGGTAGTTTGTGAGGCTAAGCTAACACCCAGGGCAGATGACCTTAAACAGCTGTTTGGATGAGGTGAAGCTGGCAGTGAAGAAATGATAATTAAACGCTCATCAATTGGGGATCATCATCATCATCTTCGAATGTGGAGTGGGTCGTAAGCATTTTGAAATGAATCCTCCCATTTGTGAGCAGCAGGGCGAAAGGCATGAGTTTAGTTTGTCAATTCATAAATTATGCAAATTGGACCAGTCTTCATTTCTTGGCAAGTTCCATTCAATTTCAACGCAATCCTAAACAGTTAGAGATTTAGTCTGTGGTTAAGGTATTATTTAAGAAAAACAAAATAAATACTTTAGGTGAAATTTGACACCATCAGTTGGAGAGAATCAAAATAAATGTGCATCTATCATTGTGAATTTCCCCCTTTATTTACCTTGGAATTGAACCATTAATAGACGAAAGTGTGGTATAGCGCCATTAGTATACCACTATTATGATTGTAACACAACGCTCAAATTAATTCCGCAATGTGTCCCTCGTTACCGTCTCAATTACTTCTGTGAATTCAATGCATGGCTGCCCTCTAACACCTTCAGTTGCCATGGAAACTAACCAATGTAATCCTTTCAGATTTTCTTGTAATCTGATTACTCTGGGGTCAGACGTAATAATGCAGCTACTGACACTGTATAATTTTTACCTGATGCACAGTGTTATAAGATATTTATCAGATTGGTTGATTGGCAGGATAAATCAAAGAATAATTTGCATTTCTGAAACTGAATTCAAGACTTTGGCTCTCTCTATATTCTGCAAGTGACTATGGATACAGTCACACATAAGATAAACAATGGGTTTGGTGTATTTGATAACAATGACATTTTTGTGAGCAAGAAACATTCATAAATTTATTAGACAATAATTGGGAGAGTATAATGATTTTTGGATGTGATTGGTCAGTATCTTATCTGTCACACAAGCACATTTGATTTTATCAAAATCTCATACCAAATATAAAGTTATGGTCAGTCCGTAAAGAAAGCATTGTGTGAATATAATTTTTACAAAAGGTAGCGCCCTTATAATGCCGCCAGCAGTATATGAATCGTTGTGTAAAAGTAGCTAGTTGAGTCGATGCTTTGGGGTATGCAGGAGGACTGTTCGGGTCAAGTCTTATTTGTTGTAGTGGAAAATCTATTGCATTACTTTCATTTTTTCAGGGTATTATAAAGTTTACACTTCAAACTTATTGTATAGTAAGAGTCATGTGGGTATGGTGGGATAGATAGAAAAGTAGGTTAGACGTGTGTCTCACAGGAAAATATCATCAGACACAAGGATGTATTGATGTATCTACGACCACCCAATAAATTCTGTCTTAATTTCATTTATTTTAAGCATTTTTTCACCATACATTTGTTAAACCATTCCAAGATTACCTTGCTCTTTTGCGCTTGGTTTTACTTGCATTTTGCACCTGGTTCTATAGCTCATTGAGTTAGGGTACATTCAATATGTTTCTCTGATATAGACCTATTGCTCTGCTAGAACATAATCCTACTCCACTGGCAATGGGATCAGTCTGTGTACAATGGAACAAAGGAATAGTAAATACAATCTTGAACTCAGTTTACCCCAGTGTTTACTTCTCGATACTTTACATTTATAGATTTGGGGTTGCTGTCTAGCTTTTCAGTGACAGCAAGTCGTACATTATAATGAAACTGGGTTTTAAAACTAAACCAAAATCTTCATTCATATCATTTTATTGAGAAACATGGATACCCAGGCTGTTAAAATACCACACCAATTTAACACCATCAATTATATATCACATTATTTTGTTGTCTTTTGTTTTTAAATACTGTTGAATACTAATGTTGTATAATAATGCCTCCTGTATATTTCCAGTTTTAAATCAAACTTCCAATCAATAACCCCATTTGTCTTACCTGTTTTTTCAATTCTTACAGGCAATCCTTCCCAGCGTACATCCACCACGGTCCACATCACTGTAGCCGATGAGAATGACAACAATCCTGAATTCAGTGCATCTAGTTATAAAGCAACCCTTGATGAAGAGGTCCCCCTTAGTACCAGTGTTATACAGATTACTGCTGTAGATCAGGATTCTACAGCTAATCTCAGGTATGAATGGATTGTTAACTATAAGTTTGATTAAGTAGAAAGAAATATCATAAGGACCGAATTAGAAAGCGAAAGGTAAAAGTGTACTTTAGGTCCCAGATTCTGGACTGTACTAGTATTGTCCGATACTGGAACACCCAGTATCTTTTAATACTGGTACAAAGTCAGTGTTCCAGTATCGGTAGCATGTTTACCAGTATCACTAGATACTGGAACACAAGGTGTTCCAGTATCCACCGAAATTGGAACAGTAATCGTACCAGTGTCGAGCAATACTGGCAACTTTTATGTTCCAGTATTGAACGATACTGCTATACCAGTATATCAGAGTCCTAAAGTTACACTTTTTCCAGCGAAAAAAGTATAAGAGAAGGCGAAGAAGCAGTATTACAGAGCTTTAGTTGATTCCCAACTAAGGTAATTTGCTCAAATGCATCTTGCCTTTCAATAGTGCATCATACTTATTAAAATGTGACACCCGATTATACATCTGCAATATTATGGGTGTGGTTAAAATGATAACAAGAAATTGTGAAATGTCGTGCTAGATATTTGCATGCTTTTGAGACCATACTATTACCAAAAAAAGTCATATAAAATAAGTAAGGATTGATAATCATAAGACTTTTCTATTTGAATGGTGCCATGATATGAAATAATAATGCTATTTGACATTTAATTTTCACAAAAAATCAAAAAGAACATTCCTGCAAACCTGATGAATTTGTTAAGCACAAGTCGATACATCAATATCAACCAATGGCAACTATAGTCTGAAGTCCTGAGAGGGTTAATGGGGACATCCAAACAGTTAGTTATTAAGCAAGCATCATTGCAATTTTGCATTTCTCCTATCAAATAAGCATTGCAAAAATATAACTTTAAAAAAAGAGCATTTATTTATGTCTTTTGTTTCTCAATACAGGTATCACTTGAACAGTGACATAGGAGACAAGTTCACAATTCACCCTATCACTGGCTGGGTCCTCACTGCAGGAAGTCTAGATCGTGAGACGCAGGTGACCTATGACCTAGTTGTCACAGTAACAGATGGCGATGTGAAGTCTAATTCAGCAACGATCAGCGTTGTGTTGAAAGATGTCAATGACAATGCTCCCTGGTTCGAATCCATTAACTACAATGCAGTGATCCCATCTACTTCTTCATCAGGTATGTGTTCATTTGATTTTCATGATAAATATTGTTCCAGAATCAAACTTGTAATATGTGTGGTGGCATGGGAAAACCCTTCACATGGTCATTTTCTAGCAACTTGGTTTTTTTCTTTGGCAGAGAGCTTCATACTATACTGAGTATAGGACTGTTTAAATTTTTCAGAAATTCCATCTAGAACTACAAAATTAAAATTGAAATTGACAATTCAAAGGTGTACATAAAATCTTTTAAATGCTCTAATAATAATAAAACCACATTGTTATATCACACAGACTAGCTTGTCATATGAAAAGGACTTTGGATATTAACCTAGTTTTTTGCGATATTATTAACAATTGAAAGTTCTTCACTTTCAAAATCTTTACAATGCATTGTCGAAATTCACAAGTGGTTACCATGGTAACAATGTCATTTTACGTAAACATAGCATTTTACACATAAAATTTGATAAACAAAGTTAAGAAAAGTACTAAAATAAACTTCACATCTGGAATTTTGCATAAAAAACTCCTGGAGACTAAAGTTCAAGGTACAATCTCTATCTTGGGACCAAAGTTGGAAAATTGACTTGGAACTCATTTTGTTAGGAATATTTTGGTATGACCCAGATATCTCAATATTAACACTAGCGACTTCCGACGTGTTTTCTCATACCACCACACATATGTGTAAGGAAAAACACCATGTATGTATTACATTGAAATGTTCCTAACATTACCTTATGTTTGGCTATTCGGTTATTGTTTGTTTGTTTGTTTTAGCAGTTGGTCTGATGAAAACATAATGAGTCCTATTTGGACAAAACTCAAATTTGTATTTTAAAAAGGCTTTCCAATAACCATGCTAGTCTGATGACGATAAAAGAAACAACAAATGGGTGAAAAATTGATTACGAAAATTACTCTGCCAAACAAACCAGAAATTGATTTAGAATGACTATTAATAAATTTGTCAATAGAAATAAGCCCCGGAAAAAAACGCACGAACTGTTGGTAAAAAACGCACGAACTTTTAAGCAAAAGCGAGATATACCGAGATTTCATCAGATTCACTAAAAACCCGAGAAAAATGCACCGAAATTGTTGAAAGCGAGAGAAAAACGAGAAATCGGATAGTGATACAATCATGTACATAAAAAAAAATCGCCATCAAAATGTATCATTTGAATCGCAAATCCCGGGCGCAAATCATTCTTATTTTATTCTGCAATCGTTTCATCATTCATATCGCCATCAAAATGTATCATTTGAATCGCAAATCCCAGGCGCAAATCATTCTTATTTTATTCTGCAAGTGCAATCGTTTCATCATATCGGGATCGCACATGCATGATCACAGAACCATTTTTCGGAAGCTCAGGGATACTCATAGCACCGCACTGCATCTTGGGAACCACGTGTTACGGCATGATTCACAGGTCATCGCCTCCACGTATGCGTAGTATTAAGTTGACCTTTTGAACCGTGCCTCTAATTACGAGCTTCATTTATTATGACGCCAGCGTGGGAATTGCGGCCATTTTAATAGCCTCGTGTGAGAACTTCGCTTGCCTATTACAAATACGTATTTGGAACTGTGTTTTTTGAAACGGATACAGATTTATCGCAGAGCACGTTTTTGTTGTTTTTCGTTGTTTCAACATTTCTTCATAAAACACGCGATTCCGAGCGAAAAACACACAATTCACGGGCGATTTTTCTGAAAGCGAGAATTGATATAAATAGCGAGAATCACGCCGTAAATACCGAGATTGCGTTATCTTCCGGGCCTTAAATAGAAAGCATCACTACAGCATTGATTTTTTCCTTGATGGACCATTGTCAGAATATTTAGGAACAAATAAAAAATTAAAAAATGCTTTAAATGTTTCATATATTTTCCCTATTTATTTCAGGTACATATGTTGCTGCCCCGATTGCCACAGATGCAGACATTGGTGAGAATGCAAGACTGACATATGCTATCACAGATGGAGACACCACAAAATTCATCATCAACACACAATCAGGTGCTATTGTAACCAAGATGGACTTAACCAATGAAAATGCAGTTTATACTCTGGAAATATCTGTCCAAGACTCAAATCCTGATCATGTTCCTGGTAAGACCGAAGTTCATGTTCGCTTTGATGATGGTGTTCAGTTCCCAATATATACGGCTCCCAGTGAAGGCATGTCTTTCACATATGCAGAGAATGTCGCAACAGATACCACAGTAACCACGGCTCTTGCAACTAGTCCCAAATCTGGAACATCAGGATTGGTGACATATTACATTGCAGGTGGTAACTTTGATGATAGATTTGAAATAGACATTCAAGGTGGCCAAGTAAAGTTAATGAATGAGCTAGACTATGAGATGTATCAACAGTTTCCATTATGGATTGAAGCGCGTGATGGAGACAATCCACCATTATCAAGCTACAGGGAAATCATTGTGGAAGTCACAGATGTCAATGATAACACACCAATATTTACACAAGATACTTACTCTGCCAGTATAGCTGAGAATTTATCTGGACTCCAACCTGTCCTGCAGTTGACTGCTGAAGATGATGATTCGGGTTTGAAAGGAGATGTTGTCTATTCTATCCTGTCAACTGGTAACACTGGTAATGCATTCACCATAGACTCATCATCTGGCATGTTGAAAACAGCAACTCAGCTAGACCGTGAAACAACCCCTGAGTACTTACTGACGGTCATTGCATTGGACAGAGGAAGCCCCGCTAACACTGCATCGGCTATTGTCAACGTCATGGTTGAGGATGTCAATGATAATCGCATGACTTTCACCAACTTATTCAGCGCCACCATACCAGAAGATTTCCCAATTGGGTCAGTTGTACTGACAGTTACCACACGTGATCCGGACATTGGGGCAAATGCAGAGAGCAAGTTTCAAATCATAAGCGGTAACTCAGACAGTCTATTTGCCATTGATGAAGAAACAGGCGACGTCACAGTGAATGGTACACTGGACAGAGAGAATCAAGAGCGCCACACATTGAGAGTTCTTGCCTTCGATGGCTACTACAGCGTGGAAACTGATGTATCAATACGTCTATCTGATGTCAATGACAATGCACCTATGTTTGATCCAGCAACTTATGAGATCAAAATACCAGAGAAACTGCAGGTTGGTTCTTTTCTCCTGCCAATCAGTGCATCAGATCTTGACTCTGGAAGTAATAGTGAAATTATCTATCGCATGAAGGATATGTCAAAGTATTTCATGTTAAATGAAAACACCGGCTATATTACTATCAAAGAAGAAATAACATACATCAGACCAAATAGTGACGATAATGATCCAAATGTATACCAATTTGAAGTCCTTGCTATTGACAAAGGTATACCATCACTCTATGGAGAAGGACCTGTTAACGTGCAGGTGTTCGATGCTAATGATCATGCACCTGTCTTTACAAAAGATGACTACTTCTCGCCAGTTCCTGCTGATGCCAATGAGGGCACTTCCATCACTCAAGTTGTAGCAGAAGATGTTTTTGATGAGGGAGTCAATGCAGAGGTTGAATATTCGATCATAGGTGGAAACGGTTCTACTCGATTTGACGTGGACCAAGATTCTGGCTGGATCACGGTTCGATCATCTTTGCAAGGTGACTTGGGAAGATCATTCCAGATTGTTATCCAAGCAGAGGATCATGGTAAGCCTACACCCAAATCTGACCTTGCAACAGTGGATATCCTAGTGACAACATCAAATGACAGCCCACCCAGTTTCTCAGATCCAATTTATCAAAGATCAGTACCAGAAGACTTGGCAATTGGCGGAGAAGTTGCAACTATTACTGCTACAGATTCTGATGATGGGTTGAATGGCAAGCTCTTGTATAGCATTACCAGTGGAAACAACCAGGGACTGTTCACTATTGATGAAATGTCAGGAGAGGTAACGGTAGCAGAGTTATTAGACTTCGAGACTCACAGATCACATACGATACAAATCACTGCTACAGACCAAGGTTGGGAAGCTCTAAGCACCAGTTGTATTCTGACAGTCTCCGTAGAAGATGTTGATGACAACCCACCCATCTTTGACCCAACTGAATACAATCCAGAGGTAGCTGAGAACTCGCCAAGTGCAACTCCTATCATCACAGTAACAGCGACAGATGCAGATAGCGGTATAAATGCAGACTTTACTTATTCCATCATTGGAGGCAATGGACAAGATTCATTCTCAATCAATGAGAACACTGGTGTCATTATCACACAAGGAAATCTAGATTACGAAGGCACCAGAAAGATCTATGAATTATCTGTGATGGCTGCTAATGATGACCTATCCATGTCTACTGTTGCCCATGTGACAGTCCATCTAATGGGTATCAATGAATACTACCCAAGATTCTTTCAGAGCGAGTATGAATTTGATATTAGCGAAGGAGCTGCCGATGAAACTGTCGTAGGAAATGTGATTGCAGGAGATGCCGATCAGGGTGAAGATGGGAAAGTGTTCTACCTATTGATCGGTTCCAGTAATAACAAAGGCTTTACAATAGATGCAGAAACTGGTCAGATCACAGTCTCTAAAGATCACGGTGAACTTGACAGAGAAACAGCAGACACAGTAATCCTATCAGTGCTTGCCAAAAATGAAGGAGAGATCTCAGGAGATGATGTTGATGAAGCTCAGGTAACAATTCATATTGGTGATGCTAACGATCCTCCAGTGTTCCAGTCAGATGTGTATAATGCAACGGTCAGTGAGGATAAACTACAAGGCACCTACATCATCACCGTTACGGCTGTTGAATATGATGAAAAAGAAGAATTCAAAATGTTCTCTTATTCCATCCTTGATGGGAACATTGGTGGCGCTTTTAATATCGATGGTACAACAGGTGCGATTCGTACAGCCATGGCCTTAGATCGTGAAACCACTCCTGTATATACTCTGACCATAGGAGCTATTGATACAGGTACTCCTGTCAAGACAGGTGTCACGGAAGTCATCATCACACTTGATGATGTCAATGATAATGGTCCAATGTTCCCACCGGGTTCTGACACAGGGTCTATTCCTGAAAACGAAGGTCAAAATTATGTAGTTATGACTCTTAGCGCAACTGATCCAGACCTGGGTTCCAATCCCGACCTGTTTACCTACACATTGTTACCAAGCCAAGATGCCCAATCTTTCTCTCTACAATCTCGAACTGGAGTTCTCACTACAACTAGGACACTTGACCGTGAGGTACAGAGTGATTACTATTTGGATATCTTAAGCAGTGATGGTGAGACTCCCGCTATGACGGCAACATCCACTATTCATATCATCGTAGAAGACATCAATGACAATCCATCATCCAAGAGGAATGCTCGCATTGAAGTCAAAGCTTTCCAGTCTGTTTTCCCAGGTGGCCCTGTTGGTGTAGTCAAACCCATTGATGCAGATACTGGTGATGTCTTTGATTGTCAGATAACTGCAGGAGACCTGTCGACATTCTCTATCCAAACTGGATGTATTCTTCATTCAAGAGCACATACTACAGAAAACCAATATACATTGGATGTACAAGGATCTGATGGCCAACATCCTCAGATTGTTTCTAACTTTGCCGTTCAGTTTGAGGCTTTCAATAATAACTCCCTCACTGACAGCTTGACACTGCGGCTAAATAAGGTGGATGCTTATGGGTTCCTATCAAACTCTTATGACCTTTTTGTTGCATCGATGTCATCATTCCTGAACAACAGAGAAAGCCTCCTCATCTTGGGTGTCAGTGATGTTATGGAACAAAACAAGGTAGATATTTTACTTGTGATCAAAAGTGACAGCAATGGACACTTGAGTCGGGAATATACTGCACAACTTATACAAGATCATAAAGCAACCATTGAATCTCAATCAGGAATCACCATAGAAACAGTAGACTACACTCCATGCTTAGCTAACCCATGCCTAAACGGTGGTGAATGTCAAGACTCTGTAGAAGTCTACCAGGAATCAAGCATCACAGACAGTATACCAATAATATTTGTGGCTCCAGCAAGCAACCGTGTGGCTAAATGTGACTGCCCATCTGAATTCTATGGCCCAAGATGTGAGCTACAAGATGACCAGTGCGAATCCCAGCCTTGTCTGAATGGGGGTACATGCACAGATGATATTGGCACGTTTATCTGCACATGTGCAGCAGGATTCACAGGAGCCATGTGTGAACAGAATATCAATGAATGTTCAAGCCGACCGTGTAACAACAATGGAATATGTGAAGACCAAGATAACGGTTTCATATGCAAATGTCAGTCTGGCTATTCAGGTGTCACATGCGATAAGGGACCTTGCTCGATGCAACCATGCTTCAATGACGGCACATGCATAGAGGAAGGGGGAAGCTTTCGCTGCGAGTGTGGATTTGGAGAGCGGGGAGATCATTGCGAGTTTACCAGCGTTGGTTTTGAGCAAGGATCGTTCATGGAACTACCAACCCTCGCTGCGAATGAAAACACCATTTCAATGCATGTTGCAACAACCGCCACCAATGCCTTGTTAGTGTATAGCCATGATGGACACACAGATCAGAGGTCTAACTTCTTGGCTCTGGAGATTGTGGAAGGGAAGCTACAATTGTCCTTTGACCTTGGGTCAGGGGTCATCACTACCATTACTGCTAATAAAGAGATATCTGATGGAGCCTGGCATCAAGTAGAAGCAAGACGATATGGCAAGGTTAGTTACAGTCTGTCTTTATTTCACAACAAATCCTATTTAAGGGACGCACCATTAGATTTTCAGGGGGTGGGTAGGAAGTTTTTGAAAGAAAAAAAATGCCCCCTCTTTGCAGGCCAACAACAAAAACATCCCCCCCCCCCCCCATGATGAGTAAAATGTTTTTTAAAAAACTCTACCGCACCCAACTCAATTCGAAGGAATACATTTTTTTAAAAATCACCCTTACGGCGGCCCAAAAAACGAAATCCCCCGAACACAACTTCCTACCCCCCTTAAAATCTAATGGTGCGTCCCTTATAATTGTTGGACTCCCTCCAACCATGCTCATGTAGCAAAATGATGCATGGAAAAAGGGTGTTTAATAATATTACTAAGATATTTTACATTTTACACCAACCTAAAATTATAATGTTGATTGTAAAAGGAATTAGTTCATTCAAAAAATCTGTGCAGCAACATGTGATACTAATGAAAAAGAAAGCATTTTTAAACAGAAACATTGCTATGACTTGTACGAGATTTGTAGGTTGTTATCCCTCATTCTAAAAATAACATAGCTAGCAGACTGGCCTCAGCTTGATTTCAATCCATGTTTTTATTACAGCGTATTACATAGGAATTCATGATAACTTGAGAGTCAATGAAACCATTGCCTAGACCAATTCAAAAGTCCATCAATCAGAACGAGACAGAAATGTTCAACATAATTATTTCCATCACATTGCAGCTATTTTCAGTATTCTCTGATGAATTGCCTTACTAGTCCTTGCCGTCATAGTTATTGTTTTGGGTGAAAAAATAGCAACAATATTTGTCACCAGAGAGCGGTAAATTCTGACCCAGATAGCCACGCTTGACCTAAGAGGCAAAACCTATATCACCTTCCCAAATCCCACTGTGGCTTGCTAGTCATGGGCAATATGATGCCATATTGTACCATTTCTTCAGGCCAATTTAGTGGTATGATGTCTTTGTATAGTGCCCTCCAAGTTCATTTTTGCCTCTTAAAACTTTTAAGAATGTGACTTTGCATCGGAAAGGTTTTGGAATTTGCAGGAAAAACTAAAAAATATTTTTGAAAGTTTTTATTGGTTCATCACCAATTTCAAATTGTTCCTCGTAGTTATTTCCATAATGATGTGTGAACAACCAACCCTCTTTTGAAATTGCTCTTGCCTATTTATCATTTGACCACAAACCAATTAGATTGATTCATTAGCATGGGCAACCATCATATTTATCCACTCTATTTTGCACCAAAGTTTAAACTTTCATTATTTGTCAACAAGTGTTCATATCAAGAATCTTTTGTTTCAATTGATTTATCCCAAACACTTGAACAACAAAATCAAACGTTTTTTTAAAAACGTTAACAAATGTCATTGTCATGAAATGTTCAAAGCAGCCTTGACAAATCATAGTGATGATTTTACTTCTATGTTTTAGTGTTGCATTGAGGACTGTATTTAGAATATTTACACAAATAAAGGAATTTATTACTTTCATTTTTACAATTTTTGAATATAATTTACTTTTTACAGACAAACTATGGAAGCTCATGGACCAACCATACTATTCTTAACTTTTCACATAATTAGCAAATTTATGACTGAATTTGAACATATTATTTCACTTGTTTAAATATTATAACACCTGTTATGTATGAGGTGCCATTGATTTTGATATTCCTGGTCGATTGGGACCCCATAATGGATGATTGGCGACAGTAGTTATGACTACCTCATAGTTTGCAAAAAGGGCAAAGGTCAAGTTGAAATGTATGACACATCATGGTTCTTGTTACCATGGACAACATACTTACACTCATATAAGTTTTCAAATTTTGTTCTTATGCATGTTTAAATTATTTTATGGTACACACATCATTTAATTGTGTACGTATTAAAGTAAGGATGTGGAGACCAGCGCTGGTGGAGACTACTTAATTTTGACAGAGATTGTTTTAGTGCCATAGAACCCTTATCCATTTACGGAAAAGATTCAATAGTTTGGGTTAAACTTATTGGTATTAAGCTTAGATGAGTTTGACCTTTCCATGCATAGATGATCCATGAGGTACTAAGCTTTCCAAATTTAAGCCAGCATCATCTTCAGAGAAAATTCCCACAAATATGAAAGATCACTTCCTATTCAAATATTCAATCGCTTGCTTTACTGATATTTGTTATCATAAGTTACTGCTTTCGATCATTTTGATTGGGACCAAAACTCCCAAAAGGGATGTTCATGACATCATGATCAATATTTTGGTATTTGTTTTATAGAAAACCTATGAGACTAAGAGTATCACATCCCAAACCAAAGCCACATAAACCAAAATAATCGGGTTATCATCAAAACCTGTCCTGAATAGGAGAGTGTTTGACATGGTATGAATGAGATGCCCACCCAATACGAACCTGATCATTAAAACTAACATGGGGCAGATAAATACAAAGTGACAAACCATAGGTCATACCCAAATAAATATACGCAAATGTTTTACAGTGACAAAAACATCCCACAATTCGAAACCTCAACTGTCAATAAATGACAGTGAACCAAAACATGGCCGGGTGTCTGTCTTGTCTTTCACTTTCAGAAGTAAAATATGCAGTCACATTCGTTATCAAGTTTTGATGTCTGTCTTCTGTTTCCGAAGTCACATTTGTTATCAAATTTTGATGTGTGTATCTATCTTGCAGGACATAATCATTGCAAATGAAACTTTTAAAGTTCACTGTTTTGAAAGACTTCTGGTCTGATATATTCATAAAATAATATAAAATGTCAAGAATTTGAAATTGCAACAATTATGAAATCAACTAACAATAGGTCTTTAAATTAAATTTATCATGAAATTCTAATAGGTTGTTTATGAAATGATTGATGATATTAACCAGGTGTATTATGCAACCCCAGTCATTTTTAAAAGACGCTTTTAAATTGTCATTTCAAAAACCTCAGAAAGACCATTGACATTTCCCCGAAGTCATGATAAACAAAGAAATGAAATGCCATAAACAAAATAACCCTTTAAATGCAAACAGTTTTCAATTTCCTGATTCTGTCATTTCTCCCCTGCTGGTCAATATTCATTTGTGGTAATGACAAAAATAAAATGTAGGTTCGTTACCAATATGCCATTGGCAAAGAAGGTGATCATCTACTCAATCCATGATGATGCCTACAAGTGAAATGTTATATCAAAATATAGCCTTTCGCAAACAGTTTTAAAATTTAATTTCCTTAATACATGTAATAATATTTTCGCTGCTGGTCATTCAGGGCCTGCATAAAGGATTTTATTTCTGCTTGACGAGCTTGCATTTTGTAAATATGTTTAAAATTTTGTATGTAAACCTGTTGGATAAAATTGGTAAAGCATTTCTAAAATTGTGTAGCAAAAAATGAGATTGAGGAGCATTTTGCTACTGCTATACACTTATTGCGACCCTGCTGTCAATTTTCGTTATATACCATATGAGAAAAGTATGTCTAGACCAGCCATGCCATTGGCTATTTACTGCTGTATCTATCTCGCAATGTCTACTCAGGACCCTACCATGACTTGTGACTTCTGATTTTGTTCAGATCTATTAAATATCAAATGTCAAATTACCTGTTATCAGAGATTCACCAACTTGAGATTTAAACATTGAATGCCAAGATCAATTGATTGATTTTTGGTTCTCTATTTCCCCTTCAATATATATTAAAATGAGTGATTGGGTTATTTCAATTAATTAGCTATTATTAGCTTACTTTCTGGCCAACCCTGCCATGTAATATATTGACTCATTGAACCAAGGTCAATCATCGAACCATGCAAATACTCATTTCTTTTCATTAATATTTTCTTATCTTCAGGTTTCCTTTAGGGCAAAAAGCCTTTGAATAAGGTTCAGCCATATAAAAGATTAAATCTACATGTAGCGTTTTTATTCCGTGAATAGAGTAACAATTGGTTATTCTGTATCAGAGTTGGTTATAGCATTTTTATAATAGCATTTTAAGCCTAGAACAATGCGGTTAGTTGTACCATGGTAACACTGTCCAATACATTAATCTCAAGTTAAATACTGATCAATTTCATTTCTGATCATTCACAATTACCCTAAGGACCTTTGACATTTTCTTGTTCATATAGATAGACTAATAAAAAGACCCATTATGGTCTGACAAAATAAATGATAGCTTTCAACTGAATATTCAAGGTTCGTGATGTGAATCAAGTCTATTTATATAATCTCCGTAATTGCATTTAATTATAGGTCATTTTCACTACTTGAATCTTGATAAGATTCAAATTTGTGACCCAATTATGAACCGATTATAAATTACTGCATTTAGGCCTTCTGAATTAATGTAAATTTGCATTGCAATATCAGTATTCTAAACGATCACACCCATTTGCCAGGGATCAATCATATAAATATTAGACCTGTGGTACCAATAGAACTATTTAATGCCGCTAATCTGACTCCAGAGATGTAGGTAACTAATGTATTATAACCCCCACAGAGTCCCCATACTTGTGCATGAACAAAGCCAGGTATTTGCTTTGCATGTTTCATGTTCAAAAGTCAAACAGGTGATCAATGCTGGTTTGATAAGAAACACCTTAGAAACCCACCTATGTTACTAAGTGGAGTAATGTGGTTTGAAACTATGATTGAAATTGACAGAAGAGGTATGACTGATAATTCATTTTTGTTTCTCAGGTGCAAGTGCAGGTATAGTTTACAAGTTCAAGTTTCATTAATGATCCCTCCATCATGTCTCATAGTATTCTATATATCCAGAACATGTATCTAAACATGGGGTTCATACACGTGTTAACGTCATACGGATGTTCCCCAGTTAGATTTAGGGTTAGGATCAGGAGAAAGGTTTTTAGTTGTAGAATTATATTTGGAAATTATATACTCAACTTATGATAATGATAAAAACCTTTTTATAAATACCGCTCCAAAAGATTGAAAGGTAAATTATAATCACAGCTTTATAGAATAACTATTCCCAAATTATGTTCATGGTTAGGATCAGAAGATATTGTTATAACATTTTATATTTAACTCATAAAGTCTATAACCATTACATACAAATGATCCAAGGATTATAAGTTGAACTTACATTCCGTCTATATAGAATAACTGTTCTCTGGTACCTACTTCACACCTACATATTGTCTACATTCTAGACAGGTACAGGTTTAGAAAAGTTATAAAAGCTTGACAAATCAGACTACTTGATTTAGATTAATGTGACATAGGTTGAACAGCAGCCTGCTAAATGGAGCCTGTTAGAGTAATATGAGCCACCACAGCAAACATTTGGGATACAATGAAATAGTTATCATCACATTTCAACATAGTCTAACATATTTGTGTGTTTCATTGCAATAAAATGCAGGTCAAAATATTTACCCCAAAAATGGTGAAGAGTAGATATTTCATGTGCATGGTACTTCTGTGTAGTATTTTATTTTACAATCAATGTTCAGGGTCAATGTTTATGTGTATGTTTCCTTGCAGACCCCAGATCATTATTGGGAACATCAAATATCATGTATATATTAGTGTATTTTGACTTATCTCCCACTTCAGTCTTTGTTGCGCTGAGCACTAGGGCCTTATGGAGTTAAGTCTTTGCTTTACTGGCCATTGACTTTAATGGGGTGCAGTATGGAGTTACGCCATTGCTGTTACTAGAAAGACAATTTTTTTCTGAACAATTTGATACCAACATCTCATTTTGACCAAAAATGGAGTTACGTCTTTGTTGTTCTCAGCCCTCGATTTATCTTTGTTTTCTTTTTTATATATGTCATTTCCATTTTAGGATGGTGAAGTTCTTATCTTTGATGAAGACTGCCCTCCTACTGGTGATACAAGCTACTGCAGAGCTACTGGTAGAGCTGATGGAAGTGATGGGTAGGTAGAGTGTGATTCAGATTCCCTTGAACATAGCGCCCATGCAAAGAAACCATGTCCGCTTGGAATAGGTTGTGTTATTATTGCTGGGCAATGTACACGTACGTTGTTTAAGAAATGATGAATTTGACTCAAGTATAATAGTTTGCAGGACATTTGTTAATCTCAATCTACTGGTTAGAAACATGATTATGTCCTGAATTTGCAGTGAATATCAAATTAATCGTTGTGAACATACGGTTCGCATAGTAGTTTACGGTAAGCGTTGTATGTCAGCCGCCGGGAGTCGTTTCACGGAGTAAACCCGTGTATGGAGTATGCGGTTTATTCCGTTGAAGTACGTTGAAACGACTCCCGGCGACTGATATACAACGCTTACCAAACTACAACCATTTGGTTGCTTGAATTCGCACCATTATTTGATATCACCATGCCCTATTGAGAGGTGCTTTACAGAAGACTGCGTGCAATATAGGCCCTTGTTCATAGGGATGGATGTTATATTACTTACATAAAACCCTCATCTGGTCTCTCTTCAGAACCAACACTCCTTTTATAACATTTTCAATCTGGGACAGATCAATTTGATACAGTTTATTTATATTATATCCAGTTGGTCAAATCATTTGATTTTTATTGTAATATACTTGTCATTGATAAATAAAAAATACATCTTATTGTAATGTTTTTTCCTTCTACTCATTAACACTATAACAGGGACCTTACTCTGAACGGCGTACCTCTGAGTCTTGGTGGAGTACGTTCCATCACCAATGTCACCGACCGCCCCTGGCAAGTCTCATCAGCTGATTTCGCCGGATGTATCAGAGATCTGTACATCAATGGACAACTAGTGGACATGGATTCGCCTCTCGATCAACACAATATCTTGGATGGATGTCCTCGTGATGTTGATACATGTGGTGTAGAGGTTGATGTGTGCAGTGGGAATAGTGTATGTAAGGATGACTGGTTTGATCACTGGTGCCAATGTGGTGAAGGATTCACTGGAGATAACTGTGATAAAGGTGAGTGGAATTGTTACAGTAAAGTGTGTTTTGGTTTTACCAAGTTTAAAACTTTAACTGGCAGATCTGCAAACGCTTTAAATGTATTAAATACAAGGGTTGTAAAGCCCATCAAACAATTATCACTAATAAATAATTACCAGATTGTTTGGTGGTGGCACTGAATTTTAGTATTAATTTAAGAATTGCAATTTTGGAATTTATACTTCCAACTTTTTTTTGGAACTGATGATGGCTCTTTACACTACTCTTGTCACTATGATGACCAACACTGGGAAGTTCGCTCTGCACAAATATAACTTAAATCATGAACTCCGAAAATTGCAGAAAATCCAAGACATATCTTAAGTTATGAGAGTGATCCTATATTCAGTCCATATACTGTGCTGTGTTATCAGTGCATATTTTTTGTTGAGTGACACTAATTTGACAATTGTGCCAGGATTCCCTGCTAATCTGACATATACACACATTACATGATAATCACATTACTAATGGCTCAAACAGTATTATGTGCAATTTTTTGAACAGAGTTGAGTCTGTTTAACAAAATAGAAGTAACCTGGCACTTGTAAATAGTTTCTGCACTGAAACTGGACTGAAACTGGACAGATATCTATGTATCATGTGCTTATTTGTAACCTTAATTAAATAATGAACTAAACTAAGTTGCATTTGTACAATTTGTTTCTTTCTGTCTTAACCATTGCCATACCCCTTATTTCTCACAGTTCCAGAACCATTCTCCTTTGGTGCCGGCAGTTACGTGGAATACCAGATCAAAGAGAGTTACCGCAGACAGAAACAACTAGAGGATGCCAAAGGTCAAAGTTCACTGCGCAAAAGACGTGAGACGGAACCAGTACAGTCGGTGGAACTAGCTTTCAGAACGGGTGGAGAAGGTGGATTACTACTGTATGTGGCATCGCAAGCAGAGTTTACTGTAGTACAGGTAATAAAAGAGGACTGTAGTATAGGAATTCTTAAACAGCTAAGAAAATCTAAGCAATTCTCATTGGTTCTCAGAGAAATTGACAACATTTACATGAGACAATATAGCATGGTTTACATTAATTAGTCCGACCACCCTCGGGCAGTGCGTGGTAACTATAGTTTTGTTCTATAACGAGCACCTCTGCAGTTCATCTTAATGGGCATATACCTGCGTGCTTATGTGGCGCAATACGCTCACGCATGGTGTACTCAAAGCACAGGATTGGATGGAATGTCTGTGGATAATCAATACTAACAGGGGTAACGTTAACTAAAGCATAACTGTTTGAGAAAGAGAATAAAGGTACTCCACTCCGCCTACGACGTCGTTGTTCCGCCTAAAATAATACACTACAACTGTCCACATTTATGTCAGACAATATAACATGGGTAACCTCTAAAACAATACCTTAATTCTCTAAATAAAACGACTTATCTGGAAACAAGTCAAATTGCCTTATGTAACTGCCTCAAAATCTGGTGCAAGCCATATTTGTGACCAGTCATATCAATATGGATGTGGTCGTTGGCAAACTCAGTCTTTAGAAAATTCAACAATACATCGTTTTGAAGCTTAGGGTGCTCTCTTTCATCTGATATTAAAATCTCTGTTTGTGTCGATGCGACAGACAAAATTTATCTCTAATTTTAATTAGAAACAATAAAATGTTTCATATTTAATGTTCTGTATCAAAATGCCATCACTTTTATGGGTGAAAGCCATTTGTCTGGTGAATATTACTAATTAACAGTGAAAGGCACTTTTATCACATATTAAACCTACAACATGAAACCAATTTGCTTATTATACATTTTCTTCCTTTTATCTTCATCCTCACAGACAAAAGGAGACTCAGTCCTCTACAGTTTTGGTATCTCTGGCAAAACCCAAAGCACCATCACCTTAACGTCCGACCAAATCTCCAACTGGGGTTGGCACAATGTAACCCTCATTCGCAATGGCAAGACTGTAACATTTCAACTAGATGGAACTGGCAAAGTGGACACCTTTGATATCATGCCTCATAATTTTGCTGGTCTTGATGTGACTGTCATGAGCTTGGGCGGAACAAAGGACATCGTTGTTGTGGATGATAAAGAACTCATAGGTAGGCGACAGTGACTTGTACTAATATCGCAATAAATTAATTTATCTTTGATTCAGAACTTGACCATGTCATGATAGTATCTGGATATCATATCAGAAAGACATGTTTATTTCAAAGGTGATGCTCAAAAAAAAAATCACCATTCCAGTGTATGGATATCTTCAATAATGTGTTTTTCATCATTAATTTATACTCTCATTTTCTGCCACCCTACTCCCACATGTGGCGTTTGACTTGATCAGCCACATTTGTGAAAAGGGTTTGGGGGAGATCACTATAATTATTCTGGTATTTGAATTAACTATGTGACAAAAACATGCATGTCTTAAATTTGTTTTCAAATGTCATCATAATCTTATATTCCTTGATTTTTAAATGTGGAGAGATAACATGAAACCAAATGTCATTTCTCAAAATGCTTGATATCCATACCTTCTGCTAATATACAACTTCATAGAAATGTATTTGAAATATTCTTAATTAACTGATTTATCTCTTTACTTTTTTGTACAGGTTTTGAAGGCTGCATAGAGAACTTTGCACTGAATGGAGAAGCCATGCCTCTTGATGGTTCCAATGAGATGTTTGAAGCAGTCCCATCAGAGAATACCGGTGAAGGCTGTACAGGCAGTCCATGTATCCCAAATCCTTGTGCTATAGATGATATATGTATGGTGGATGGAGATGGATACATGTGTCAACCAGCAGGTGCGTGTCTATCAGATCCCTGCAAGAATGATGGAACCTGTCTACCTGTAGCGCAAGACTTTGTCTGTCGTTGTCCAGAGGGATATGAGGGCAATACCTGTCAGGCGGTATCGGGGAGTGACGACACCATGATTATAATCATTGTTTGCATTTTTGTTCTTTTACTGCTCATTGTGCTGATTATCTGTATGTTACTGCTCAGACATTATCGCCTCAAAGCTAAGAAAGAAAAGAAACAACGGCAGCATGATGCAGTGAGTTATGATGCACACTCTATTTCAATAGATGCGGTAGATAATCCTGGATTTAATGGTGACACCTTCGATGATGCTACTATGATTGGTGGACAAGAAAGTAAAATGCACGTCATGGTTAATCCTGTGTCTGTTGGATCCACTCTACAAAAGCACCCTGATATTATTGATCCAAACGATCTTGCCGACGCCACACAGCCAGACTCCTCCAGTGGTGGCGAACATGATGACGGAATTGTATCTCCCATTGAACCAGATGCAGAACATTATGATATTGAAAATGCAAGCAGTATTGCACCATCAGATATAGATGTTGCCTACCACTACCGGCATTACCACGATCATGAAAGAAAGATGCATCAACGACGTAGTCCAAATCCCTTACTGATGCATCTGCAACAACAGCAGATGTCAGCTAGAGCAAGCCCGGTTAATCACATGTCTTCCGGACAACATCTCAATAATCTTAGCCATAGAAACACTCCTAATCATCTCAATCATAGAGGGAGCCCTAATATAGTGCTCGCTCATAGCACACCACTTGATAGACATAGTCCAGGGATAACACCGATGCATAATCAATACCCTATGGTGGATCTTGGAAGCAAGGAGAATTTGAGATCGGCCATGCCTCTTAGAGTAAGCCGATCAAATACTCCTACACACAGGAGTAATAGTCCTAATCACAGGAGTAACACTCCTAACCACAGAAGCAGGAGTAATACTCCAAGTCATAGGAGCAACACTCCTAGTCATAGGAGTTTAGTGAGCCCTGTGCAATCTATGCACTCTGCACATTCAGTAGTATCTGTGCAGAGCGAACTTCGCAGTGTAGGTCACCATAGTGACAAGAGTAGTGTACCGAGCCATCGAAGTAGGACTAAGAGCCCGCTACATACAGGGCTGACATTGGCGGCTCAGCAGGCCCTGGCCAGCCAGCAACAGCAGAAGCGTATGAGCCCTGCTGTTATGTATGATACCAAAGTACCCTTAGGGCTGACAGTAGAGGAGGTGGCAAAACTAAATACATCCCGTCCTGAACTCATGGTGGGTAGTCATACAAGTACTATAGACAATCTATCATCAGGTAGTGATGATCGCTGTTTATCCCCACCAACTCTTACCCTCACCAACAGTCGACCCTCACCGCATCTTTTAGAAGCCCCTAGCTCAGATGACGACACCAATGATTCTTTCACATGTTCAGAGGTGGATTCCGATTTGGACAGGATGCCTAAGATAGACAGTGACTTTGATCCAGGCTCAATCATCCTCTCACGTCTAGCGGAAGTTGAGAATGAGAATTTATACAGCATGGATCCTTGCGATGGCGGTGTTCATTCACAACCAGGATCACTCAACACTTTGATTTTATCAGATGATGAGAATCAGAAACATCCAAGCAAGCCAACTTTGAATGGTTCTCTCAAATGGGAGGACTTTCTGAACTGGGGACCACGGTATGATTCCTTTGAAGGGGTGTTCAAAGACATTGCTCAGTTGCAAGATGTAATGGCAGTCTCTCCCCAGACTATTCTTGCACCATCACCATCAACAACTATCACTCTAGAACAAACCGAGGAAGAGTTTGTTTGAATTTACTGTGCCACTCAAACATTTGTATTTGTGGCATAAAGTGTAAAAAAGAAAGGTTTCAAGAAGACAAAAATATTTAACTCAGTTGTGTATATTATTATTAATAATATTAATATTATTAAAGTTGCAAGTTGAAAGAGCTATATTTTATTTATTTGTAAAAAAGAAAAGGGGTAGCTTACATTTTTAGAAACATTTATAATTGGTATTAAATTTGCAATCGATATAATCCAGTTATTCATGTTTGACATATCAGAGAGTGAATTCATGTTGTAAACTATCACCAATTGTCATAATTTAATGTTGCTGGTAAAACTTGAAGGTGTAAAAAAAAAAATTAAGGTGAAAACAATAGTTGAGAAAATGTCTAGAATAACAATACTATGTCTATTTGGATGTAATGGATGCAGAATAGACATTAATGCTGACAATTGTTTTCTGAAATTATGGTTTTTCTCTTCTCAGCTTTTCTATTCAATTTAAAAAAAAGAAATTGAGAGAATAATAAATTTAAAGAGAATTATTACAATTTCAGTATCATTGAGTAACATTATTATGACAAAAAAATGATTGTTTTGAGCGTGAGTAATATCTATATTGCTTAAGCCAAATCTGTTGCTATAGTGTGTGTTGAGCATATCGTCTGTTGCTGGTTTGTCTGACCCGAAGTATGATAAAGTTACTATTGGTTTCATTAATGAATACTATTATATGCACCTTGCATGTTGAAACATCTGCCAAAAATAAGTGACCATTTTTGTAACCTACCATGCTTTTTTCTTGAAATAAAGTAAAAACATGTTTTTCATACTTCAGGTCAGTCTTTCAGTGTAGAAAGTATATCCAATCTGTTTGGATAATATAACTATTTGAATATATATCTGTATACGGGGAAGAAGAATACAAATAAATTTACTCCATATTTATTTCACAACAGTCTGTTTCGCCCAAGGGCTCATCAGGTGAATGAGAGACTTACTATAGAAAAACATTAGGTATATCAAGAGACATGGATGGATGCACACAAAGCAAAGTGTTACAAAATATGATCAATTGTGAGTCAACTGAGTGTAATAGATAAGTGCATGGATTAAAGCACTCAAGAGGGAAGTCATGACAAAGCATAATACATACAATTAACTACATAATCAATGGGGGTGGAAGACAGGTAGATTGGGTATTATGAGGCATCAATGTTCTTAAGTAGGAACTTGTTGGCATGGCGACATTTACTGATTAGTTCGGATTTAGTGTTTAGAGTTATCGATTTGTCCGCGGTAATAATGAAATACTTTTCCCACAGGCATAGTTGGCAGCGTTTGGAGACATTAGAATAGGAATTTGAATGTTTGAGGATTGACCATGTAATGTTGAAATCCATGTTGTTGTCCTTGAGTTTCCAAACATGTTTGCTGAGTGCAGTTTGCTTCCTTTTGTGGTCCAGTTTGAATGATGATTTGTGATTGTCCCACCTTTTTTTGAATGTAGTGTCACATAATCCAATGTACAATTTGGAGTCTTGGTCTGTAGTGGTGGTGACTGTTGCCTGGTAAATCACGGATTTAGTCTGACAATTACCAGCAAGGGGGCAGTCTTGGGGTTTCCTGCAGTTGCAAGTTTTGTTTGGGGTTGGGGTGGGTTCACGGAGGACAGATTTATTGTGTGAGTTGATGATTTTGCTCATGTTGTCCATGCAGCTATAACTAACTTTAACATTGTTCCGGTTAAAGATTTTGTTTAGAGGATTCCCCTTTGGAAAATGTTTGTCTATGAGGTGCAGGAACTTTCTGCCAACATTAGTAGACACATGTTTACTGAACGGGGGATTGAACCATATGATGTTACGACTGCGTTTGCGTGTGTTAGAAGAGCTGTTGAGGGTGGCATCAAATTTGAGTGCATGTTCGTGTCCAGCGGCATTAAGGGCTTCTTGGTAGGGGGATTTAGTGGCATTGAATTGGTTTTCATCACTTGATATATTCGAAAGTCTTTGGTTGACAGATGCAGGTATGGTGTTGATAACATTCATAGGATGATTAGATTTCTTGTTGACATAATGGGTGTGGTTGTTGGGTTTAGTGTATGGGCGATACGAGCCATCGTTCAGGTTGAATGTGACGTCCAGGAAGTTGGTGGTTTTTAATCCTTGGTCGACTGTTATCTTGAGTCCATATTTCTTGAATTCTGCTATGAGCTGCTTCGCGACCCTGTTTGCCTGGGGTTGTGAGTGATTGCGTAGTATTGCTAACCCATCGTCTCTGTATAGTCCCACGTTGTCAAACATATGATTAATGTTGTGGAGGAGATAAGTGCCTACAAGTTCACAAGTTTCGGCTCCATCATAAGATCCCATAGTGACATCAAATTGGTGGGGAGGTCTTGATTTGTGCCATGGAGAGTTGTCGTGGAAAAGCAGTGTCGTCTTAGCGTGGTTGATTATATCTCTGTCACGGTCCGAAATTGTAGTGAATCTGGATGCGAATTCCAAGGCATCATCAAGCAAGTTCTGGGTAATGGATGGATAAAAATCCACAACGTCAAAAACAAGAAATGAGCATGACTCCATGTTACCGATGGACTTATACCAATCAATTGCACTTTTGGTATTTTTCCACTGGTTGACATTAGTAGCGGTGATGAGATCTGTGTTTATGCGGTCCAGGATGGTTTTGCTTATAATTCCAATGTCACTCTTTGCAGGGTTGATGAGTCTACATTTAACATGGTTAGGGAAATTATCCTTATGATCCTTGATTGTGATGAAAGCAGGTTTTTGTGCAAGAGTGTCTATTCTGTCGTCCAGTTCAAGTTGTTCAGCGATATGTTTTGCTGCGGTGTTGATCTGATCAGTTTGTGAGTTGTTAGTCCTAGTATAGTTAGAAGTGGTGTTGTCTTTCAACAGATCGGTGTAGTCATCTTTCTTTAGCTTGTAGTAGTTGTTGGTTTTGTCTGCTGGAACGAAAATGTGGTCGGATTGTCTTATAGTCTTCGCATCTTTACGCAGTTTAGATTGAAATTGACACTTCACATTTCTAAATTCGATGTTCTCAATGATTTGTAGTAGGTCGTCCTCAAATTTTGCCATTTCTTCAACTTGTGGTGGGGTATTTCTTGTTTTAAATCCATAGGTTTCCTTATTCTGCTTTGGTTTGCATTCAGGGTGCAGTGTGAAGAAAGCCTTCCATCTCATTCTCTTGATGACACTTTCAGTTTTTTCTATAAGTCTCTTAGTATATTCCTTGTCATTTGGCAGTGGAATATTCTTCATGGAGTAGTTGAAATTTACACGATCCATCATTGATAAAAGAAGAAGAGTGCTCAACAAAAAGGAGCAAAAATACAAGGAGAGTTGCATGTCTTCTTTCGTCACGTAGAGTGTTCAATCCTTTCGGAGAGCAATAATATACGGGGAAGAAGAATACAAATAAATTTACTCCATATTTATTTCACAACAGTCTGTTTCGCCCAAGGGTGGATGTAGTACATATGACTATATATCTGTGTTGAATTATGTGTTATACCATGTTTGCAAATGTGAGTGAAGTACTATTATAAGAGGCTCAGACAATGTCTTCCATGGTTGTGTTTCATAAACTTTAATATTTTGCTAGAGGTTTGACAAGAGTTTCTTGTGAATCATATTTTGTCCAAAATATACCAAATATTGAAATCACAGATTGTTTTAGTGTAACCAATTCATAGCTCAAATAGATAATATTTTGAGTTTGGATATCTATCTTCTATACATCTTCATGAGATGTTAGATGCCAAATTGAATGTATAATATGAAGGCCTTCTACAATGCCAACCTCTCCATTTGGAGACATACATTACATTATAGCCAATAAAGCCTTAAAGCCTGCCTAATTTACATGTACTATACATTTATACATCTGTATTTTTACCAAAGTTAGAGGTTGATTATGTACAATATGAAACAGGTTTCATTTTTATAATATGTAAGTGTTACTAACCTTTTAATATTTTAAAACGACAATCCATTTTTGTGCGAGTACTTCCAAGAAATTGTTGTGTTTTTCAAAACAGTAACTGTAAATTATTTGTTAACATAACTACTATTGAAGTAATCATCAATGTCTGGTACACAGATGTATACAACCCCTCAGTATTTTGTAGTAGTTAAGACTAAAAAACGTATTGAAGCCATTTAGGTCCATCTAGATCACCATTTTGGGGGTTTATCATTAATTTCATAATAGTTTTACTAACAATGAAGCGACAGGAGGGTATTTTACGAGCAAACATTTCCAGAAAATGTGTGTGTCAGTGAGGTCGCATGCCTTTTATTCCAGTGTCATGAGTCTGTCTATAAACAAGTGTTTCTTTTAAAATAACTTGAACTTTATCAATTGTGACATTACGTGTTAAAAAAAATTGAAGTGTTACTTTTTTTCTATTTTACACTGCGGTACCAAATCAAGGTATTTGTTGGGTGATATTCTTTCTATTACAAAGTCTATTTTGCTATTTTGAAAATAAAAAGGATGTGAAGTGATCAAGCAAAATGAGTCTGACATCTGAAATATTGATTTTCAGATATAGCCAGTCAGAGGATAGAAATTATGTGGTTAAATTATGTGGTTTTCTATTGTTTCATCTTTTGAATTATAAATTTTCCATTTGCAATGGGGTTTCTGGAAAATGTAGCTTTTGCAAATACCTATCCACTCAGGCAAAAAGCTCACAATAAGACATTTTCTGATTTCAGACTCTTTTTCGCTTGATCGCATCACATGGTCATCCTCTGCTTACCAAACAAGAACCTACATTCTTGAATTAATCAGCAGTGCTTCCCATTCTGTATTGAATTTGGGGTAACAGTGGGTCAAGATCTGGTAGGTAGGGGTAAAGATAAACAGCATGTATAGGAGTCAAGGTAATCCCAAACACTTGTCACTGTTTTAATTGGTACGTGAAACCCTTTGCCATGTGTGTAATTATAACATATTATTTTTCATATTTTTCATTATAGTTCCAATTTTGACAATCTTAAAATATTATTAATGCTTTTTGTGTTCAAAACAGAACATTTTTGTAGAAATATTATATTACATGAGGCATTATGTCCACCAATTATAAGTTTGCTTTTTAATTTAATTTATTGCAAATAATGACAATCTATTATTCATTAACCCCTCTTAGTATTCAGGGCATGGGGTTTTTTAGCACATACATTTCATATTCAACGAGGCATTTTCCTATATTTAGTCAGATATAATTAGGTGGTATTTTAACACAGGGACCATTACAATTGTGTGGCACGATCTTACAAAATCATACAGAACTGTTCAGAGATTGTTTTAAATTAGAAAAAGACAAAATAGCAAGCAGAACAATGAACCGCTTAAAGAAGGATTTTTTTTTTTAAAGGAATCAAATCAAATTTAAAAAACAGTAGTGCCTTTCTCTTGGAACTTACATGTACTTAGAAGTCATTCAAATGTTCAAATAGCTACTATTACTTTCTATTTGATCTGGTTAGATCTTGTCACACACACATTCCAATGTAAGCATATTTTTCTATGCATCTTGCCATGGCTAGTGATGATAAGAAATCTAGACATTGATAACTTGTATTTTCATTTAATTACCCTTACACAAAGCTAAACATCTTTTTCAGGTGTACACTATGAATGCATCATTGTATTTTGTAATATGGTGCATTTTAGTACAAAATTGGGTGATTTGGTGATGTGGAATGGTTAAATGAGGTATTTTGGTAATCTGGAACATTATGTGCTTGTGGGATATCTTGAAGAACTTGTATTCAATTCCAATGACCTTTGAGATTTCTTGAGGAAAATCATATTGTATTTAGTGATTTTGTATTTAAGGAGTTCCTGTGTAAAATTGTATTCATTCAATTTTAAAGTAGTTGGTCAATTGGTGATTTTTAATACTTTAACAAGACATGAACACTTGTAACCAAGTAATCAGTTACAAGGAATCAATAAAACAAATGGGTTGAATTCTATAAATTGGTTTAATTGCCAAATTGTTTTTGTGAATAGTATTGAAGCATTTTACCCCCAAATAATATTTGTAGTATGTTATGAATGTGATGACAAATCAATCAATCATTCCAAATGTTGTAAATGAGGAGGATTATAGAATCGGTTATTTAAGTAATGCGCAATCAGTTATTGAGAGTTTAATTCCAAGTAGTGCAAAATAACACCAAAAGTTGTTTGGTTGTAATTCCCTAATTTTCCAAAATTTGGATCAGTATATATTTGTACATGACTCTATCTATTCACATAAAAAAGAGGGGGAAATGGGTCTGGCAGACCCGTAGATCTTCTAGCTAAGCACTTCTTGTAAAGTCATCTAAAAAATGGAACAGACAGTGAATTACAACCAAGGAACTTTTGTTAAGATAAGAGGAATTGTCAACTATGTGAAGTTGAAAAGCAACAATGAAATTATTTTTTTAATCAAATTTAAGATTTATTTCAAAATGAGATCAAATTGAATGAAATGTTCATCGTCGTTATAAGTTGTGTCTCTTGGAACAATGTGGTGTTCAGTGGAAAGGTTGCTTTTAGCAGCCACGTATCTCATGACCAAATGAAATGCGATTTGAGATTGTTACATAATTAGTTTATGGAAATGATAACCTTTATTTATTTAGTTATTTCCCCCCCAGAAAACAAGTCAATGGGTCAAGTCTGTAGCGGCGTCAAAGCCATTAGGCTATAAAAAAATCTTTGGCTCAAAGCTCTTCAGTTTTTCAAAACCTAATGCGGAATGCGATTTTTTTTAAAGGTTTTAAAAAATATATATATAAATATGAAATATTGAAATACTTGTTAAAGTGAACTTTTCTATTTAAAATGATGTGATCAATAAAATCGGTAACATTTTGGGATAAAAAAAATGTCAATTTTTTTTCTTCGAACGCGCATCAATTAACTAATGCGCGCGGGAGCTTTGAGACAATTGATTTTTTTTAATATAGCCTTATGTGTTGATGAAATTAATGAAAGTTTAACTGAAATCAGTGCATTGTCAACTTGTCTCATCTTTCACTGTATAAAGGAAAGTCAGAAAATAGTTGATTTAGAACTAGCTGATGTCACTGCCTCAAGAAATCGTAATAGACGTTTGTGATGATATATGTTCATTTGACAGTGGAAATGTCTGTGTTGTGTATTTGAGGGAGGCATATTTCAATACTATAGCAAAATCTATGTCTATCATAGAATAAGTTTGTCATATTATTTAGAAATTTAAATATTATGCACCATTTTTGACTTTATGTCTAGAGCTTTATCCTAAAAGAGGAAAAAAAGAAATGTCTTTTCTGTTTTGATAACCAAAGTTTTCTATTGATTGTACATTGTATATGTTGTCACAAGTAACACTTTAATTGACTTAAATCTAACATAATTCAATGTGTATTTATGTAGTATTATCACAAAATTAATACTTTTTCCAAGAAACTGGACCAAGTATTTCTTTTTATTGTATTATTTAAATGTTGTTATATGCTTAACATTTTTATAGAACTGATTGGTTCCTCCATTTTCAAGAGGAAAAATAAATTTGAAAGTACTTTTATACAAAATCAAAATCAAAGAGTTTGTGTCGATATTAATGTTTCTGTCTCTATTGAGAATCGCTGTTCTACCTATGAGTAAGCTATCACATTAATTAGTCTAGTGCAAACACTTCTTCTACTGTGTGAATTATATAGATTTATTCCATAATACACATACAGGGTGAGTCAAAAAAAAGTTTACCCTAATTGAAAAAATCCAAAAAAATGTTTCTGACCACAAAATCAAGGCAAACAAAATTTTAAATGATTGCGCCATTTCTTTGCTACCATCTGGAAAAAAGATCACACTATTTGATGATACCGTTAAGTAAATATGACTATTTCTGTACAGGAGCTGTTTTTTCACCAAAAACACGTTTTTTAATTTCAAGCTTAACGAGCTTAATAATATGTACTAGGATTATGATGTAAATCTTTACACATCTTGTTTATTAAACGAATTAAGTAGACAATAGAATTGTTCAAAATTGTCTCCTCCTAGATTAAAACAATAGACAGCTTTAAGGCCTATTTATGACACAATTACCACACTTTAATCATTTCATAACAAAGGAATTGATCCTTTCGCTGTAATTTTTTATTGGTCGTATCTTATGAAATATAATGGTCAAGATCTGGAAGCGTGTTCGGATGTTAAATTGGTCACTTTTATTCAAAACAGCGTAAAATAAGTTTCCCTCAACCAATATAAACCAGATAAAATTCATATTAAAGCTAATTAATTTGTCTTTATACCGTAGTACGTTGGTTTGAAAACAAACAAATACTTTTTTCTAGAAAAATCGCTGAAGTTGAGTAAACTTTTTTTTGACTCACCCTGTACTATGGGCTTCCCAACCTCTTTTGTAGGAATAAAATCACTACCTTTTGGCACCGACAGCCTAGCTAGTCTTGCGGTTATGACATTCACTTTGGGACAGAAAGGTCTTGGGTTTGAATCCCAGTACCGTCAGGTTTTATGTTAATCCTTTACTCAAAATGGGGACAAAGTTTCAAAGTTGGGCGACTAGCTAATTCATGATATAGCTTACTCATACGTAACACCAGCATTGGGCCATGTTGGGTCATACTGGGGTGTCCAAATTATTTGGATCAGAGTTCAAATTAAGTGGTAATCCGAGATCCCCTCCCCCAGTCGCGACCTTTGCTCCCCAGTTCAGCTCAAGCCCCACATTTATCCCCAGACATTCGAAAATGTTGAATTTTAATGTCAAAATAATATTACTTGCAATTAGCTTAAAATATTCTATTTTCAGGCAAATTTTACAATCCAAGCCAAAACCCATACCGCCCCCCCCCCCCCCCCCCCCCCAAAAAAAAATGAATGTTGATGCTGGTGCCGCCGTGCCACTGCTGGAGAACCCGATACAATTCTTTGAACACTGGTCAGCCGGTTGCATCATTGATTGCTTCTATATCATATCGTCAGCTTAATAAAATAATTGCCCAAGTCATATTTACTATACTTTTGAGAAAAAAAAGAAAACAAATCTTAGTTTTGTTACTTTATTACTTTTATTAACCATTTAAAGCATAACAACATGTGGATACAAGACAAAAATTATGGCTATGTTGTCATATCTCAATATTACTACGTAACCAACTAAAATGACTTTAACAACATAATACCAGTCAATAGTTAGGTCACCTAAGCCCTATATGAAAGCCATGAAGATTGTTAAACGGGGTCAGTCGTCACAAACATGCACAAACACAATAGCCAAAGGACCTTGCTTTTGTCAACACTCCCTACACGTACACAGAGGACTGCAGTGCAAATCTCTACGATTTTCGCTATGTAATCTCTATGGCGGATTTCATTCCGTTGTATGAAGCTATGATGTTTGCGTGGTCTTCGCTATCTCCAAGTAGATAGAGCAATACGTACATGGACTTTTTTGTAGACGAGGGTTCATTTCATGATTTGGTGAGGTTTAGAATGAGTTAAGATTCCTGTAATTTCGAAGACCACAGATTTTCAAAACGTGAATTTTCCAACATTTTACGACATAAAATTGGTCACAAAACGTGTTTAATACTATACATTTTACCGTTCTGCAGATGTTAATGACCCTCCTCTAAAATTCTACGTGATTTTTAACACGTTTTTCAGTTTTTGAGATGCCCAAATAGACCATTTTCCGAAGATATTTCTAGCAAATATTGCAGTCACTGATACTCCATTATTTTCTTGCGTATAACAAAATCTGACACGCAGCGTGACCTCCCTGCTGGCTGATACCGTTGTGACTTAGGCAGTTGTTTATTTTACTTGCCATTTTAACATCAACAAACTAATTAGGCAAATTTGACTATGCTCATTCTAACATTATAAAAGTTCTTAGAAATCCACTATAGTACTCTGCCTTTTTACATCCAGACTCTGGCACTATACAATCACCTTTCTAAACTTATAAAACACGTTCACTGTCTAAATAGTTAGTCTCCAAACTGCCAAGTGACACTACTTAGTATTTGATTTAGGCGATGTAATAAATATGCCTAGTCACACATGTGACTTAGGCAATAATCCTTTTGATTTGGTGGCACGATTTAGAGTTGAATATTGACATTGGCACTTAAACCATAGGTGCCTCCCATGGTAAAGAGCTGATTTAGGCAAAAATCTCAATTTGTTAAAAAAAAATGACTTAGGCAAAAAGAAAATTGTTTACAAAATTCAAATGTTTGATCAAGATTAGGCCAAATAAATAATTTAAAAAAAGTTTCACGTCCGGGATTTTGAAAAATAGGAGGAAGAGGGGCTTTTTTTTAAAAAAATTTTATTTTACAAAATGGCCGCCATTTGAGATTTCTGTCAATCCATGGTGTGTTCCCTTAAAATGAAATGATAATTTAAAAGAGACAATTGTTAGACAAACAAGAATTGAACATATTTTTTTGGAATATCTTATTTATTTTTTGAATTATTGACTAAAAAGTGCCAAAATGTGATTTTTTAACCTTCAAAATCATGAAAATTACATCGTTGGCACTTTTTGGTCAATAATTCAAAAAATAAATAAAATATTCCCCCCCCAAAAAAAACACGTCCTAGTGAATGTTATTACGAATATGGAATAAATCTAGAACGATACAATTTGACAAAATATATTTTAAGTTATCTTGACGAAACCTAAAATGGGTAAAAAAACCTGTTCTTTATAATTTTTTCAAAATGGTCAATTTTACGTTCATGGTTGGATTCATTGAACCCTTTTCTTCAAAAAAATGTATACTTTTATATAGATTAAATGAATAATGAAGGAGCTACAGCAGGTTCACGGAGGCTAATGCTGAGGGTCCTTTTTTTTTTTTTTTTGATGGGACGTTCTTCGGCTTAAAAAATAATATAACCACTAGCAGAGCAAGGTTTCGATCCTTGACTCTGGGTTATGGGCCCAGCACGCTTCCGCTGCGCCACTCTGCTGCTGATGTCGTTGATATCACCTCACAGTATTAAATTGCTTGTGCATTGAGCCGATGACGCAATGAGCATGCAATGCCATTCATAACGTATTATCACAATTTTAAATACATTCCATCTTGTGTAATAATAGACTAATAGTACGGGGTGAAAGCACTTCCGTTGGGGGTTAGACAATTCAATGCACTTGCGCAAATGTTGATATGCTGCTCACAATAGCACCCCCCCCCTTCGGGGTCGTGCCATTATTCACACATCAACCATCAGCGCGCGTGCATTGATTTGCCTAATTAATTTCTCTCGAAACGACACATACGCATAAGATCAATGTTTGGTTCATATATCGTTGCAAAGTTATTTTTGATTTGTTGAATATAGAAAGATCAATATCTTAACTTGGGTTCAAATTAATTTGACATTCGATATCGACTCACTTTAGAGATTATCATTTTGCTATGTTTTTACAGGATTTTAAAATTGGGCAGGTATTACATTTCCCCATCACGAATCTTGCCCCCCCCCCCCCCCTAACAGTCAGCTATAAAAAGCCGACTTTGAATGATAAAAAAATTTAACTCGAAATGTATTAATATTATGGTCTGGTGTTTTTTCGATGCCTTATATATACTTATTTTTAATTGTTGTATAAATCTGCCACAGTACAAAGGTACTTTTTTAACAATAATATGTGATTTTTTAACCTTCAAAATCATGAAAATCACATCTTGGCACTTTTTGATCAATAATTCAAAAAATAAATAAAATATCCCCCCCCAAAAAAAAGGAAAAAAAAGAAAAAGAAAACCACCTCCTAGTGAATGTTATTTCGAATATGGATTAAATCTAGAACGATACAATTTGACAAAATATATTTTAAGTTATCTTGACGAAACCTAAAATGGGTAAAAAAACCTGTTCTTTATAATTTTTTCAAAATGGTCAATTTTACGTTCATGGTTGGATTCATTGAACCCTTTTCTTCAAAAGAGTGTATACTTTTATATAGATTAAATGAATAATGAAGGAGCTACAGCAGGTTCACGGAGGCTAATGCTGAGGGTCCAAATCCCCTTCTTCTAAAAAGAGCTTTAATGAAATGTCAGAGTGTTTATTCTAAGCTATGAATAATAAATTATAATTAATATAAATTATATAAATCCTACATAAACCTTCTCTCATTTATTGAAATCAGGTTCCCTTTTTGCCCTTCCGCCTTTTGAAGAAGAAACAAATTGGGATTTTATTCTTTCTTATTTGATGAGGACGTTTTTCGGCTTATAAAATATAACCACTAGCAGAGCAAGGTTTCGATCCTTGGACCTCTGGGTTATGGGCCCAGCACGCTTCCGCTGCGCCACTCTGCTGCTGATGTCGTTGATATCACCTCACAATATTTCATTGGGCATTGAGGCGATGACGCAATGAGCATGCAATGCCATTCATAACGTATTATCACAATTTTATATGTACAGTACATTCCCTCTTGTGTAATAATAGACTAATAGTACGGGGTGAAAGGCAATTCCGTTGGGGGTACGAAAATTAGACAAATCAATGCACTTGCGCAAATGTTGATATGCTCACAAAAGCACTAATTCCCTTCGGGGTCGTGCCATTATTCACACATCAACATCAGCGCGCGTGCATTGATTTGTCTAATTAATTTTTCTCGAAACGACACATAGGCCTACGCATAGATCAATGCTTGGTTCAAATTGATTTGTCATCCATTTAAACTTGGGAGACAGCTGTGTTTTATGCAGGGTTCATATGAATTTTATAGACTTTTATTGGTCTAGAATAATTAGCTTTTTGTAATAGGTCTTACTGCACCAAAGGTTGACCAACCGTTATCTCATTCAATCCTCTACCACCAATAGTGATCTTCAGTAGAAGTATAACGAAATGTATCATTGCAATCGTAAGTTAATTTTTGATTTGTTGAATATTATAGAAAGATCAATGTCTTAACTTGGGTTCATATTAATTTGACTTTCGATATCGACTCACTTTAGAGATTATCATTTTGCTATGTTTTTACAGGATTTGCAGGTTTTACATTTCCCCCCATGATGCCCCATCACGAATCTTGCCAGGACGACAGACCCCCCCCCCCCCCCCCCCCCCCCCCGACACCCACAGAGACAGCCATAAGCACAAACAAACAAAACACACACAAAACAAACACACACAGAACATCCACCCACCCACTAAACAGAAAACAATCGCCTCCCTGCCCTTACAACCCCCGTGACCATACCCCCCGCCCCCCGCCTCATCATATTAGGTTTTAACTAGCCTATTGCTATCTTCAGTAGACAGCATGCACGCGACTCATAGTCATATTCAGCCTATTACAAGGTGTTTGTTAGTTTGTTTAGGTCACAAGACTCCTTAAAACACTCACACACACAACAACAACAAAAAACCCACTGAACCCCGCCCCCCCCCCCCAAAAAAAAAGAAACAAACAGACACACACAAATAATTAAAACATTATTTGTCAATAGGCATATGTTCAATCGATTTCAGAGACAAAAAATGAAATGAAAAAAATTGAATGTTTATAGGCCACTTAAAATTGATTATTAGATTTTCGTAGCACGGGCCTTCGAAAAGTGAAGAGGGAGGGCGGTTTTTTTTATTTTATTTTTCTAAATTGACACATAGGCCTACAAATGGCTGTTTACATGCAAAATGTGTATTGCGGGGTGTAGGGCCTATTGCCAGCATCTTTCAGCAGCATAAGGAAAACGGTGAGGCACTTTTTAATGAGGGTTAGACCCCTAGAATTCTATGAAAACATCTGAAAGTGTCTGTTAGTTGATTAATACATAAGGCCTATAAAACCATTGGCATTAAAAACTCATTAATCTATGTAAATTGATTTAGAAAGTGAGGAGGGAGGGCTACGAGAATCTATTTTTTTTTTATTGGTGGCCTTAGGCTAGGCTTAATTTACATTATAATTTGTATTCATTGCTGGTTTATTTTATATAAGTAGGCTAAAGGTACTAAAATGAAATAAAAAGCTAAACCACTACATGTAGCATTTATTTATAAGGAAAGGTACTAAATTTATAAGGAAAGGTAAAATGAAATAAAAAGCTAAAGGTACTAAAATGAAATAAAAAGCTAAACCATTACATGTAGCATTTATATGAAATAAAAAGCTATTCCACTAAAAATGTGAATAAATGTTATATTTTTTTTATTCATTGCTGTTTATTATAAGTAAAGGTAAATAAAATGAAATAAAAAGCTAACCACTAAGTTAAAAGGTACTAAATCAAATAAAAAGCTAACCACTAAAAATGTGAATAAATGTTATATTTTTTTATTTATTGCTGGTTATAATTTTTAAGTAAAAGGTAAATAAAATGAAATAAAAAGCTACCCACTAGCAGAGCAAGGTTTCGATCCTTGGACCTCTGGGTTATGGGCCCAGCACGCTTCCGCTGCGCCACTCTGCTGCTGTTCTTGCTGAGGAGCCAAATGTAATATTTGTATCAGAAAATGGCTGATGCAATCACTCGCTTTTCAAAGCTTTCCCGGGTATTTTGAAACAACAGGTGGCGACATTTAATTTAAAAACAGGCGCCAGCTGGTACAGGCAGACAGGTCACGGCATTTCGGATGTTGTTGTTTTTCTGCAATGCGACGTCATTTCATGATGGTTGCTTGCTTGCCCGTCGACACAGGTTGAATGCACTGGTATTACGAACGTGGTGGAACTTAAACACGGTATTGAACAGTAAATGGAATTGAAGATGAAAAGCTTACCGAAAACTGTATAATCTAGTCCAAATATATTACTAAAACCGTAACGTAAATATAGGCCCTAAAAATTGTAACTCAGAAATGGAGTAGAATTCGGCAGACATTTCAGACTCAGTACTATTATTTTCGTGTAGGTAGAGATGGCCGAGAGTTCTGTAGACTGTAGGCCTACCTTCGGTTGGGAGTTATTTTATCAAAATTCAAAACACAGAATCATGGGTTCAAGTCTCCTTGAAACCAGGATTTATTGCTTACCCAATCTTTACTTAGTTAGTTCAGAAATCCTTTCTACAATAATTACAATCGCAGACTTATTCTTGACTTTATTCTACATGTTAATTGTTATAATTATTATTAATCCAGGGACCAGTCATGCCAGTTGCATGATTGTACTGTAGATTCTAGGGAATCATCCATTCCCGGGTTCGTTACCTGTACAAAAATCTCTATATAGGTGTTTGTTGCAGTATCCGGCAGATGCTGATTCAGTGATTGCAAAGTTTTCAAATCGCCTGTAATCACTTGTGCAATCCAGGGGCGTAACAGAGGTTGGTTGTCAGGGGGGGGCACAGCCAAAAAAATTCCTGGTTAGAATAATTCCGTCCTGGAATTTTTCGTAAAAGGTTGCCCCAATTTTTTCCCAGTCAGTCACCTCGTGAATTCACGTAAGTGGGGTGGGGGGGGGGGGGGGGGGGGGGGGGGGGGGGGGGGGGGGGGGGGGGGCGGGGGGGGGGGGGTCAAAAAAAAATTGCACGGTCACAAAATTTCGCACGCTCACAAAATTTCGCAGTACAAAAAGCACTATATTCAACAATTTGTTGGCTTTTGTGCTTTTTGTACTACACAATTTTCTTTCTTTCCCTTTCTTCTTTTCTTTCTTTCCCCTTTTTTCTCCGTTTCCTTTTTCTTTTTCCTTTCTCTCTCTCTTTTCTTTCCCTTTCCCCCTTCTTTTCCTCTTTTCCCTTCCCCCTATTTTTCCTGGTGGGTAGGTTTGAATTTCCTGCTGAGCACCTTCAGGGGGGGGGGGGGGGGCACTGTGCCCCCCCCCTGCCCCCCCGGCTGTTACGCCACTGGTGCAATCAATTACGGTAATGCACTTATCAATTGCAACCCTAGATACCTGGGGATGGCTGGGACTTTGTCATCATGTTAGCCAGGGATTTGACCAAGATGTGGCCCCGCGGGGAAGGGCGTAGGCCGGGACTTGTTGTATCAATTTAGGCGGGGAATTTAGCCGAGTGAGGGCCGGGGTTTTGCCGTGATTTACCCAAGCTTTTTCAACTGTTTCAACTGCTCAATTTCAGTATGAAAGTACAAAGTAGGCCCATTGCATAACAATTAACATAGCGAGTATTCAGCAGCGCCTTGTTGATGTGATAATCTAGAAGGTTTTGCCCTTTTTTGTTTGTTAGAATATTTTAATTCAATTATTTTGGCAAAGGTTCTGTAACAATTGCCAATGCAAAGCACATGTGAGTAGGCCTATTGCAATTGAATACACATATGCCTACTTTTGAAGCATTTTATGATGTTATCATCCATTCAGAGCTCTGCAATTTATCGAATACCGTGAAATAATGGCCTATACATGCCAAATTTTGAACCAATGTATGCATGCAACTCGTGCTACGAACATGACGAAGCATGATGATGATAGGATTATGAGAAACCATGCTCTGCAATATATTACCAGAGTCAGGGCCGGGCATTTAGCCCAAGAAGCCCCAGGGATTGTATCAATGCCCGGCCTATAGGGGGCCAGGACTTGTCAGGGGATTACTCAAGATTTATGCCCCGTTCGTTGGGGACTTTGCCAGAACTTGGGCAGGGAATTTAACATTTTAAAAACACATCTCCGGCACAAGTCCCGGCCATCCCCGGGTACCCAGGGGCAGGGGTTGCAATTGATAAGCGCATAAAGGTAGATGTTTCGATTTCTGGCCTGATTTTAAACTTCTTGTTTTTCTATTCTACATGAAGGGCCATCCTTAAAATAGTTGTATTCCAAAGTTTGAGTTGCATAACTCCAATAAAATGGTTCTTATTTTAGAAGCACAAGGTGACATGAAATTTTCTCATTGAGTCGTACACAAACTGTTTTATTTTGGGCCTTTTTTTTGCAGTAATGCACTTCTTTTGGTCTATAACGTCTAAATGGAACATATCTTGTGTCAAACATTTTACTGAAATAATGGGAAAAATATCGATGGGGTTTCTTCTGATATCAAAATATGTTGATGGGTAAATAAAGCTAAAAAGTGATTGGAACATCCACCTTTAATGAGTGTAGCTGTAGTGTAAAACAGTAACACTTTTTAAGCACTATTCTTAAAGGCAATATCGCGTTAGACGTCCCAAGATAATAACGGAATGGACATTAGTCCTTCCATGACCCTCTGTCTGATGATGCCCGCATGCCCAAGGCGGGTTAATTTTGCGCCGGGCGGGTTACTAATAGATAATCACATGCCCGGCTGGCCGGTAAGAATTTTGATGTTGTTCAATATTTTGGGGTCCACAGAAAACCAACATCCTGCTATCTCTGCTATAGTGCTTCAGCTATACAAAATGTGTTATCTATCGTAATAATTCCTGTCCTTGACATAATTATGTAACACCTATTTGTGCCAACGTTGAAGAGCTTATAATTTTATGCAAAAGGGCTTACATCCATTATAGTGATTTTGAAAAAACGGCATGAAACGATTCTAGACTAGTGTGATTGATGCTTTAAAATATTATGTGTATAATGAAAGAGACCTGTACATATTATACCAATCCAACATAGTATGCTTTATAAATCAATCACTTTATGTTTTTTGTTATTGTGTACTTTATTTTTCAAAAAAATGGATGCAACCCCCAGCCCTTTTGCAAATAAAATGCACACTTAAAGCAGCTTACCACACGGAAAAATCATTTACCAAATCAAAAATTGGACAGAACAAATTACTATCGCCAAATTAAACAGTAAGTGGCAGGCAAACACCCGGGGGGGGGGGGGGGGGGGGGGGAACTCAACTTTTTTGGGGGGTAGGGGTGTGCCGCCCAGGTCTCCAAAAGGGGGGCTACAGAACTGAACTGAGTGGATTTTATGACGAAAAATAGGGTCGTAGGAACTGATTTTTTTCTCCAAAAAATAGGTCTTGAGAACTGGCCTATAGTAACATTTTCAATTTATTTTGGTTTAAGAACGCAACATTTTTCGAAGAATTGGGGCTTTGGAACACAAAATTGGGGCTTTGGAACGCAACATTTCGCGATTTTTGAATTTTCAATGAAATTGGGGTCTTAAGAACTGATGCAGGCTCAAAAGGGGGGTCACAAGAACTAGCAGCTGAGGGTGAAAAAGGGGGTCTTCAGCGCGGCACATACCTATACCCTTTTCAAATGTCAGTGCCCCCCCCCCCCCGGGCAAACACTGGCAGGGCGTTGGGAGTTGGCGAGGGGGATAAAAACAGGAACAAGAATTCACTTTTTTTTCTTTACAATTTGTGGATAAAATCATTAAACTGCCTAATAAAACAAGAAATTATGTGGCAGGAACCCTCAAAGTACATTAAAAAGCCTAAAAACTTCCCGGCCCCTGAGCCGCGAGAATTGTGTAACCAAATAGCGAAATATTGCGCCCGGCACTCAATTTGGCCCTTCTGCTCGGAAAATAAAAATATAATTTTGCTGGACCGTGTGTCCGAGGCTACCTTGTGTTTTCTCAATGTATCAAAGACAAAGCCATTAGCACGACAAGCAAGACTACGATTGACTTTTAATGAACAATTGAGGCAATTCAGACACATAAAAGTGACACTAACCTGAGACGAATCTTCAGGTATATTCGTCTCAGCACTAACTAGCTTTTATTTGAAATCTTAAGATTACTTGTTGGTAAATTCTCAGTCGGGCTGGTAACTTTTACTTGCTACCTGCCTGAATGACCAGTTGCAAAAAAAATGAAGGTACACCCTGTGAGGTGAGGGTAATTACACACCTGGTAAAGGAAAGTGGAACCTGAGACGAATATTCAGGTATATTCGTCTCAGAGTGGAACCATATCAAAAACGGAAGCCCTCTGCATTGTCCAAATTTTGTTTTCAAAGACCCATTAAAGTTACTAAATTTGGTGCATGGTACTCACTTAGTTCTTGAACATTGTGCAACTTTTGGTCTCCAAAAAGGTGAGTGGAACATAAAAACAGAGGATTTTTTCAGGTGACTGAATTCTGAAATTGGTTCCCTTTTACTGAATATAGCCCACTGTGATACAACCTATGTATCTTTTGAGACTACAATTAAATGCATGATATTGTGTACTATAGTGTAAAAACATTGAAAGTTGAGGTTCTACAAACACTAACTATGAGGTATGGTTTAATTATGGTGAAGATTATGTAAAATTTAGAAAATGTACCGCAAAACAGTACAGAATAGGAAAGTGGCAATGCAATCAAAGATATCATTGAAACGAACGCCAGAACTTATGGGAAAAGAAGATCGAAAAATATACATGTAAATTTCGATTGGTTCAATATTTGGAAAACACTCTTTCATGATGTCAAAGAACCATAACTTGAAACATTGAATTGAACAATTTGAAGACTTTTTGATTGAAACACTGACTCGTACATAAAAAATATGAACTGTGATTGGTCAAGCTCTTGGCAGTGCAAGTGCAATTTTCTACCCGCCAATGAAAAAAAAAAATCCTTCGATGTTCGATGCATTTTCCATGTACAGCGGTACTGATATGAAGGCTGCTCTCAATGTTTGCGCAATATTGTGGTGGTGTGTGCTTGTTAGTATATTGCATGGATGGTAGGACTGTTCTATGCGACAAAACAGTGAAAACATTACGATTATAATTGTAAAGTGCTCAACAAAAGAAAGTCATACACTTTGTTAATAGAGTGACTTTCAATTATTTTTTGACCAAACAGGCTAGATAGACATGTGAATGCATTTTTTGGCACAATTTGTTACCATATTTTCCACAAAACAACAAAGATTAGCCATGATTTAGAATTTTAACAATCAATCTAAATAATATTACTGTTTATTTCTTTTCAGATAGAAACAAGATATTGAAGTGGCAACATACACTTCATTAAATGTATTCATCTACTCCCAAGCAGCAGTGCTCCACACAAGTTGTGCTCAACAAGACTATGAATGGGGAAGAAGGTTTGTTGGATCAGCGGAAAGTTGGTCAATCTGATTTGGTCGAACATGATTCACATTTTAGTTATACTTTGCCGAAGCCTCAGATGCACGGAGATAATGTCACAGAAACAATCACAGACTTTTCAAATAATTGTAGCAATAGATGGTTGAAGCAAGCTAAATCCAACAAAACTGAAGGGCGAGCATCTCCCCCCTTGACAGAACAAGCCCATGGCTCTTTCAGATGGGCTTCCATGACTCAAGATGACATCAGTGAGCGCTCAATCTGTGCGTCATCGCAGATGCTTCAAGAACATCTGATACTTATAGATTTGGAATCCATGAGCGTCAATGGTGTTGAAACTACCACACCTGGTATTGCTTCCCAGCACCATCAACACACTACTGACTCCAGCATTGTTGAAGATAGATCACAACTCGTGACAACAGACAGTGGATTGGGTGATATCAGTATAACAGATGACTATATGAAGCATCCTAGTAATGGTTACACAGATAAAGTGGCTCATAAAGCAACTCATAAAGTGACTCATAAAGCAACCCCACCGATATCCACATTGCTGGATTGCTATGCTGATGACCCACTGCAATTAACAGACTACACTCTCAATCATTTTACTAGACCCTCTATGCCTTATTTTCCTAGTGATATCATTCAAAGATTGTCTCCTATATTCAATGAACATGATAGTTTAGAGAATACTACAGCTGATTCTTCCCCACCACATGTAGCTCCATTGGCCAGTCATAACGTACCCGACTCAACTAATCATTACATGTACTATACTGATGATGCAAATATAAGTGCTGAATGGAACCACGAAGCTGGCACAATAGACACTGAAAATGATATTATCTCAATGACTGGCAACTCAGAAACAGGGCAAAGGGCTGGCAACTCAAAGTTAGAATTGGAGCCATTTTTAGATGGTTTAAAGGTGACTACGAGTCCTGAACCCAAGATTAAAGAATCAATTAATAAAGTAGATTACTATCAGCTGACAAATATTGATAATGAAGTAAGTTCAGATGACAATATATTGACACCAAATCATTGTGATGATGCAATATCTGGTGGTCAGGTGCATTCTCCGTATGGTATATGCACAGATCTGTCAGCTCAATTACACAACACCACCAGTTCTCTTACAATAGAGCAACTACCTGAGGAACTCATCTTTAAAATCCTGTATTATCTCACACCGCATGAACTGTGCGTGAGTGTTGCACCAATATCCTGCAAATGGAGAGACTATGCCAACCATCCAATCCTGTGGCAGTTTATTGACCTCAGCCCCTCCCAGTACCGTGAAATGGACACAGACGATATGTGTGAACTGCTACAACGCGCCTATCTGTTGAAGTCATTGAGCCTGCGTGGATGGCCTAACATCAACGTGTCTATAATAGATCTGATAGGACAACACTGCACCATGTTACAAGAAATCAATCTGAGTTTCATTGACACTCTCAATGACAGTATAATAAAGGCTATGGTACAGCATTGCAAGTTATTAACCGTGGTGAATGTGGAAGGCTGTGAGTCTATTAATGATTCTGCAGCATTTCACTTTACATCTCTTCCTGAGCTGAGAGTACTCAACATGTCTCATTGTACTAAGATCACAGATGAGGTTCTCTTCCATATTGCTGTACTCTGTCAGAAGTTGGAGGCGCTTAACATTGATGGGATACCATGGATATCTGACAAGTAAGTTGAGGGTGCAGCTGCTGAATGCAATGTGCAAGCTAATCTTCATTTCAAAACTTGCGGAAATAATGTTAAATACCACACTCTTCAGTCCTGCACTTGTTTAAGTCTAGTGTTATTTCCATGGACGAGTGTTGCATTCAGCATTTGCCCCAAGGTGTGAACTTTGTGTTTAACCTTTTTGAAAAGTGTCACAAAGCTTCTGGGTACATTGTTTGCTTGATCATAAAGCTTATTTAAAGCCAAAACATACTCCACAACCCTCTTAAAGCGCTTCCACGCTCTCGCACATGTGTAGTGTTCATGACACACTACGTCGGTTCCTGTATTCATGACATTACATTATAGAAACACCGGTCAGAGCCAATATGACATGCGTATGTAGCAGTGGCAAACACACACGCGGATCGTTGTAGAGTAAACTGAGCTCTTTATTGTTTCTAATGTATACACCTTTCGATTACCAACTGCCAATGTATTCTTCACCTTGTAAGTCCAGTTCAGTTTATACTCACCTTAGATGTCTGTCTTTATTTACTCGGTTTTTACAACAGTCCTTTTTATTACGGGGCTACACTGATCAAGCTCTGCTTAATGCAAATGAACATGCTCTATTTTCTGAAAATAAAATACATATTGCATTTCTATATTTCGTTTACAGTGCTATTGAGTGCCTCGCTTCAGAAAGATGTACCTCACTCATGGCAATGTTTATAGATGGAGCCGAGCTGACAGATAAATCAATACGCAGTTTGATAGCATGCCAAAGATTACATACTCTCAGTATCTCATTCTGTGATGAATTTAGTGATAAATCACTTACCTATTTGAGGGTAAGTAGCATACTACAGTTACTACATGATTTTAGGAGAAATAGAGTAATACAACCAAGCACTGACTAAGGAGATTGATAGCATGCCAAAGATTACATACCCTCAGTATCTCATTCTGTGATGAATTTAGTGATAAATCACTAACCTGTTTAAGGTTAAAGTAGCATACTACAAATACTACCTGATTTGAGGGGAAATAAAGTAATTCACCCGAGCATTGACTAACGGCCTATCACCTTGAACTTGAAGAGTCGTACCCAATGAATGGGCATGATTATAAGTTCATGAACATTATGAAACAATGTAAAACAAGTGTTTGTTGATGGAACAGATGAAGTGACAATTTATTCAATACAGAGCATGATGATATGGCAAAGAGTACAAACAGGCCCATCGGAAGCAATTTATTATTGGTGCGACCAAACGTGAGGGGGGGTTGGGGTGCTAACCCCCAGCGGGGTTCAATTCGCCCCCTGAAGCTGACGCAAGTATTCAAGTTATGATTTCCATCAATTGTAATATAAATAAAGACTAGCAATTGTTAACACAGATGCATTTTATTGTAACACAGTTTACACACTTTTGGTAATGACATGTTCTTTAAAAAGACGATAGGCTTTGAGGGTTGCATTTTTATATCATTAATAACAACCAAGACTAAGTACAATCTAAGTACAGTCCTCAAAATAAGTAACTGACCAGGTAATAAATATACTCATAACTCCAAAACTATAGCTCTTATGTAAAAATATTAAATTATAAAGTTGTAAAGAAATCTCTTTTCTTCAATTTGAGATATTACACGTGAAGATTGAATGAATATTAACTCAGTTATAAGTCCAAAACCGAAACCAAGTCAGTTTTTCATTTTAACACTTAGGTTTTGAACACGCAGGACCGTGTAACAGGTATGTGTATGGGCTGCATTGATCAATTGAAGCATCCCAAATCCTCATTTAGCTACCAACCCGTAGGTTATCGCTACCAGTTAATCAATAATCTGCCTGTTGCTAGTCCGAGGCTGCGTGTCGACGAACAAATGTTAAAATGAAAAACTGACTTTGCTTTAGTTTTGAACTCATAACTGAATTTATATTCATTTAATCTTCACGTGTAATATCTCAAATTAAAGACAAGAGATTTCCTTACAACTTTATAATTTAATATTTTTACGTAAGAGCTATAGTTTTGGAATTGAGAGCATATTAATAACCTGGTCAGTTACTTATTTTGAGGACTGTATTTATGCTTGTAGATATAGGTGAGCTTGTGGACATTGTAATACGTACAGAGTGTGAAGTGTACTAACACACAATGAAAACTTGATCTGTTCCAAATTGTCAAACAACTGCAGTTTTGTCTCTCTTGATGAGCAGAAAGGGATCCAAATTGTTGGCCACAATTTGACACACGCACATGTACATGTTGCGTTATTCATGCCAACACTACTTCTGTATCAGTTTGCTGTTGTACGTAAAGACGATCGCCAATTTGGAGCTGTATCACTCCAAGATGATTTGACTGATAATTAGAAAATAAAGGTATTGTTTTAAGACTGTGTAATTTTGTCTGACATAAATGCGGGAGGTAGTATCATTTTAAGTGGAATTTTTCCGCAACAAATTATACTACCAAACGCATTTATGTCAGGCAATATAACACGGGTACGGTCTATAAACAATACAGAACTTTATTCTCATTCTTGAACAGTCATACTTTAGACATTTATTTAATCAAGTTTGTTCCTTTAATTGCCCACATTGTCAACTGTTACCCTGTTGGTATCAAATAACCTACACACGTTCCATCCAATCCCATTCGGTGAGTATGCCATGCGTTGGGGCATTAATGTGCCGCAAAAGCATGCAGGAAAGGTGCAGTGCAGTAGATGCATTGCAGGATTGCACATTATGGAACAAAACTATAGTTACCACGTACTGCTCGCACGCAATTGCTTTAACATTTTAGCTGTTTAAGAATGAAGGACATAGCACAAAGTATAAACATTCTGAATGGGTTGCTTCTCTTGGAGACGCATTCTTTCCTCGATACCTCTAATCTTATTATTTGCAAACACGTTGTAATTAAGTGTTTGATGAAGTTATGTTTTAACAAGAATCAGAGGTTTTGATCAATTTGGCATTCTTTCTGTAATCTTTTTCCAGAAACAAAGTAAACCGACTTCATCTGAAATTGTCTGGCAGTGTTTTGTAACAGTCAGCAAAGTTCTGATCTGACTTATTTAATGATTCAATTTGTATCTATCTCTCCCCATCTGTAGAAACTCAACTCGTTGAAACACTTGCGTCTTAAAAGAGGAGGTGAATTCACAGGGCCGGCATTGGCTGATCTTTTTCTGTCGGACAACATGGCATCCATCACATATCTCAACTTGACAGAGTGTTCAGAGCTTTGTGACAGAGGTGTGGAAAACTTAACAAGAGTATGTAAGAGTCTACAACATCTGGCGCTGTGTTGGTGTTGGGAAATTTCTGATGTAGGATTGGAGTGTATTGTGGATAATTGTAGGTAGGTTGACTGGCTAAGCAAATAGCTACAACAAGGAGTGTATTGTGGATAATTGTAGGTAGGTTGACTGGCTAAGCAAATAGCTACAAGGAGTGTATTGTGGATAATTGTAGGTAGGTTGACTGGCTAAGCAAATAGCTACAACAAGGAGTGTATTGTGGATAATTGTAGGTAGGTTGACTGGCTAAGCGAATAGCTACAACAAGGAGTGTATTGTGGATAATTGTAGGTAGGTTGACTGGCTAAGCAAATAGCTACAACAAGGAGTGTATTGTGGATAATTGTAGGTAGGTTGACTGGCTAAGCAAATAGCAACAACAAGGAGTGTATTGTGGATAATTGTAGGTAGGTTGACTGGCTAAGCGAATAGCTACAACAAGGAGTGTATTGTGGATAATTGTAGGTAGGTTGACTGGCTAAGCAAATAGCTACAACAAGGAGTGTATTGTGGATAATTGTAGGTAGGTTGACTGGCTAAGCGAATAGCTACAACAAGGAGTGTATTGTGGATAATTGTAGGTAGGTTGACTGGCTAAGCAAATAGCTACAACACTGTTTATAATATGAGAGATTGATTTCGTTTAAAGTGCACAAATTACAAGTAGGCTTCTAGAACATAAATCCCTTTGACATTACTAGAACCATTTGTATGGTATTGCTGATTGACTCAATGAAATATTTAGGATTTATGGATAGTACCAAAAAAAGTAGTCATAAGTATTTAATGTTGCATGAAGATTCAAATGAGATTACCTTGATGACTTTATTGCTAACATCAGAAGGTAACACCAGTAAACTGGTTGCTACTGTAATGCAGCTTCTTGTCCAAACCTTCCTTGATACTCCACTCTCTCTAAAATAGCATACAGCTTGGGACATTAATTGATGTGATGGGCTATGGTCAACCCTAAGCTTATCCTATTCCTAGACAGCATGCCATAGTGTATACTATGGGTGTCTATACTAAGGGTGCCAGCCTTAGGGTGTACGCCTTAGTAAAAGGGTAACGTTGATGTGTGTTCTTGTGATAGGTGCAGCACTGTCTGTGCCACAGCCAAAATTATTCTATGATCTTATGGATGCAAATGTTATGAGTTTTGTGCGTGATATCATGATGCCTTCACTAAAAATCCTGGTGTCACATATAGTATTTCACCAGATTTGACTGGAATAATGCAAGTTACATGTAGGTCTGTTGCACCAAAGAGTTTCTAGTGCAGGGATGATAATTTCCATTGAAAAGTCGTTAAGAACTGATACTATGTGTGTTTCATAGCACCTGTATGACATGGCATGTTTGAACAACGCGGTGATTAGTATGGGCATTGGTAGTCTCTTGCGCCAACAGCATGGCCCTTATAGTGGCTGTTGTGACACAAAACTAATGTTAAAAAAGAGATGATACAGTGAAAGTATAAATACATTCTAGCAATTTCAACATATTAAATTATCACATACATTCACCATGTCCGATTGACGTAACTATATTTGTGATAAATGAACATAACTTCTCCACCCAGTATTTTTATAGAATTAAACTCGAATCCACACGCACATGGATAATGTGTGAATAATGTTCAGATGGATACTTACCGATGCAATCGTTCAGGGAATGAGAGTGAATGTTTATTGATGACTTGGTGTGAGTTATTTCATGGCAGGGCTAAATATAAATACTACACAGTCTTTATCTTGGTCCTTAACACATATAGCTTCAAACGACTTGGCGCACATAAGTATCCCTGTACTAGAAATTAATTTGATTTGATTGGGTCCCATTAGTGGCCGAAGACATAAGATTTGTAGTTCTAATTTCCTGTCACATAATTGTTTGCTCTTTCCTGTAGCCAACTTGAAGTGCTGGACCTGCATGGTGTAAAACGTATCAAGGGTAAATGCCTGGTCAAGGTTCCAAAAACCATGCCATATCTCACATTATTGGATCTAAGGGATTGCAATCTGGTGAGTTCAATTGAGAACGGTTTTGTCAATTTGTTTCTTATTTCTTCTTGAAGTAAGCATGTGATTGTAACAGTATATTCTAGTGAGCACAGCTTATTGATGCAGTATGATCCAGTGTTGCCTACTGAAATGTGTCCAAAACTGTGAAGCAAGTGCCGTCTCGGCTGCAGCCCACAACAAAACATGGGTAGCCCAACTTTTTGCAGGTCGCAACATCCCTTTTTTGCCGCGGCACAATGGGCCAAAGTAGCTCAATTCTGTGGCTTTTCTGTGGCGTTGGCAGCACTGGTGTGACCCTAGTGTGATGTGGATGTACCAACATGATAAATTACAAATCCTGGCTCTCGAATCACAATTCTACATGTTCACTGTGATGCCACATACATACTTAAAGTGGCATGAAGATTTATTTAAACATTTTAAACTTAATGTTTGAAATGTTCAACATTAATTTTACAGAACTAGTGTAGTGTTGTGTTTGCCATTTCTATTTATACATTGATGTTATCAAAAAATGAGTCATAGATGTTACTAAGCGAGCAGATGATGTCATCCCTGTTCATTATGTGTGTTGTTCATGCATATATACAGTGTGTTTATTGACACACAAATGAAAGAACACAAAGCCGCATTAGACACAGTTAGCATAAAGGCCGCAATAGGTTTACTCGGAACCCAAACACCATGCATGGGACTAGAGGGGGAAAACAACCTTTGAGGGAACTTTTGACATCCAGCTATATTTAAGCAAAATGCTGGGCAAAAATGTCAGAAAATAATCCTGAAAGAAAAAAGTAGCCCCCAATTTTTAAAATCGTTCAGCTGCCATTGTTAGGCAGGGGTCATCTTCAGAAAAATATAAGTATGCGATCACAGAACATGAAGCAGATCATCCATGTATTAGACTGGGAGCAGTGGGAACAAAATTCTACAGAAGGATAAATGAGGGAATCCATGGATTAAGAAGAAGAGGGGAAACAGCTATGATGAATCATCTTAGTCATGCATACAATCAAGTGTTCGGAAACTAGAAACATCAGAAGTCAAACTAGATCCAAAACATCATTCCTGAAGAAACAACCATACAAGATGGTTGTCATAGATAATGAATGGATGAACCAATTGAATTTGTTTAAAGACCATCCAACTTTATAAATTTATCTTCATATATCAATCCTGATGAACTTATTCAAACAATACCTGAATATATTTTTGATCCAGCATGTTTTTTCTTATGATTTTGTGTGTATTTAGATCCAAGACTCCATGTTAGTAAGCCTAGTGAGCATCAAATCCAACTTAAGTGTGTTAAATTACTACGGTGAAGAGGTCACAGTGTGTACTTGTACAGATGAGGAGGACAATTCTGATGCTTGTGAGAATGCTGCTAATCCTTTGATAGACCATTACTGAAATATGTGTAGGTATCTACAGGGTGGTTTAAAAAGTTTAACCAAATGCTGACAGCTATTTCCACCAATTTACTTATAAACTTAATAACATGTTTGTTTTATGGACATTGAGTTATTGAAAAAGGCTGTCAGAATTAAGTTACTTTTTTTGTTGAACCTCACTGTATGTGACAATTCCAATGCACAGATTAAGCACTACTGACAGGAATGGTTTTATGAGGTCAACTCAGATGCTTTTGAGAATACTGCCAATCCTGTGAATGATAGACTATTGCTGAAAAGATTTTGGTTTTACATGAGGTTAATCACAATGTTGCTAATCCTCTGACAGGCTGCTGAATGGAATGCTAGTATGTGGACAACCTTGATGAGTTTGAGAGTGCTATCAATCCTTCTAACTTCTTCTAAAATAGTATTGGTATTATCGAATGGTGTAATCCGGGAATTAATAAATGTGAATCATCAAAACAGACCAGTTATGTCCTAAAGTGCAAATTGATATTTAAATTTCATGTTATAAAGCTATTTTGTAGCTTTAGAATGACACATTTAAAAGGGTTAAGATACTCAATAACTGTTGACTGCATGATATGCGTGTCATATTGGCTCTGACCTATGTGTTTCTATGATGATTGCAGGCAAGGCTCAAGATAACAGTTTTTTTACCGGGAGCTACTTTTTTCAAAAGTAGCACCCGGATCATGGGATTTATTGAAAACCAGGAGCTACTTTCAGTCTACCGGGAGCTAACTTTTTATTAAATCAAATAAATTTTTATAAGGGCCTACATCTTTTGTTCAGTAAAATGAGTATTTTTTTGTTAAATTTGGCTGTTATGAAATGTGGAGACTTCCAAATAACACATTCGACTCAGATTTTAAACAAAATATCCAGTGTGGCAACATTGGCAATTCAAAATTTGATGTCCCGGGCAAGCTTCCCGATCGTCAACGGGCGCTGGTTTGGGCAAAATATCAGTGCTCGGTTGTTAATTTTTTAGCATTACCTGGCGCTATGGCAGGAGGACCGAGGGGTAAAAATCGCCCAGCGCCCGCTTATCTTGAGCCTTGATTGCAGGGAACCTGTGTATTGTGTCATGAATACTAATATGCAGGTGAGAGGGTATGAAAGAGTTAGAGCTCTTTACTCATTGAAATCAATTCATTACTTCTTGAATAATCGCGATGGCTACGTACCAAGTGCGTTCTAATCAAATTAATCGTAGATGATAACGCGCACGCAGGTGACTAATAATTGCCCGAAAGTACTGCGCCATTGCTTGCTCATTGACCGACCAATCAAATTAAAAGCTTTACGCCACTAAACTGAATATTCAATGAGTTATGAGGAAACACGATTAAAGCTTATTTCTGATAGGTTGAATGATAAAAATGTTAATGAGGGGATGAACCGCCTTGGATTGTTTCAATAACTAACAAGGGGTGGATAAAATAAACAGAAAACGAATTAATTATTAGCGCAATTATATCGGTACAAATCAACAATTTGGATAAATATGCATCTTTTTCAGTAATGAATGAGAATAATGACTGCTTAACAACTGTTTTCGTGAATTTGTTTTGAAATCAGACCTTTGATTGAAATTCACAAAAACAGTTGTTACGCAGTAATTATTCTCTAAACATGGAACACAGATTTGATGCAGCTTGAGAGGGTATGAATTATATTTATCTCCTCATATTTTGTTATTTGCTACAAATGAGATTGTCTAACATAGTGGTCTGTTTCGATGTAATGGGTAACAAATTTGTTTTTGATATGATAAAGGTATATAAATTAAGAAATTGTAATTAAGAAATTGTAATTAAGAAATTGTAATTGAGAAATTGTAATTGAGATGAGAACTAGTTACATTTACAAAAGTTGTACAACAAATAGTATTAAAGCATTTCAAAGTTTATAAGCATCAAAGTAAGAATATTTTCATGAGGAAAAATGGAGCTATACCTTTCAGACAATTCTGATGGAACAGTTCATATTTCACCAACTGAAAATATTCTTTCTTTGTGTAGGGTAAAGTCGCCTATTTTCGGTCAGCGCCTATTTTCGGTCACTTCGCCCAAATCGTGTAACGAAAATGACCTCGTCCTTATAAACTGACAGCTAAAAGCCCCCGCATAGTTGATGCCGGTATTGCTTTTAAAATGGCGACGACCGATGCAATTACACAATTTTTGCCAAGTGACCGAAAATAGGCGCTGACCGAAAATAGGCGACTTTACCCTAAGCACAAATATCTAGTATTTTTTCATGTTAAAGTATATTTTTCATAAACTCAATTTTTTTGATTAGATTAACTAACAAGGAATATATAGTACATCTGCAAAGAATATCTAGTATATCTGTATTTATTTTTGTGATTTTATGACATCCATTTATGTGCTCCCAATGTGACCAGTGGAGCAGACCACTCTAGGTTCGTTTAGTTTAGTGAAAATGGAACAAGTTGTATAAAACAAAGTTAATTTAATAGTGTAAGCGATTGCTTTTGTAGATGAATGAAAGTGACATGAACATATGTCTAAGAATGTTCTTATATTGTATGATGTTTATTGTTACTGTGTATGATAAACATTCCCCTGAATGACGTTGTCAGAATCTATATATAGTCCAGTAAATGTAACAGTTTTTCATACTCAATTATATGGTGAGAATACATGGATTGCAGGGTGTCCCACAATGATTTTTTCTTGGGGATTTAAACTGCGATTGGAAAAATGATAATAGAAATATAAAACCAAATTGCAGTCCAAGTCTAATGCCTGCATTATAACGGGGCACATGTTCTCTACTTTATCCATTCTGATATGGCATGATATATGAAAATCTGAGAAAACCTGTTTTTCACTTTCAGTGTATTTTAAGTGATAACACTCGCACCATCTTTAAGCCCCTTAAGAAAGTATGTTATAAATCACTCAAGCAGAACAATTCGCTCACACCATTTAAATATTGCGAGTATCAAAAGAGGTCATTTTGGTTAAACTCGGAATCTACCATTTTTTACAAAAAACTCCATACTTCCTGTCAGAAACGTCAGATTTTTAAAATTCAAAATGTCTAATGAAACCCAATTCATGAGCACTTTGACCTATAACAATGGTGTTCATAGCTAAATAAATGCCCCCTTTTCCGGTATAAATCATTCTGGGACACCCTGTATTGTCAATCTTTTGCAGATCCATTCAGATTCTTGCAACATGTGACAAAATTCTACTCCTCAATTATTGAACAAATAACATCAAGTTGTATGTATAGCAATAAGGATGAGTTTTTCGGCAATACCAACAGTTCCGGCTGAACATCAGGCAAACAAATTGTGTTGCCCTCACAAGCCTAAAATCGGAAAGGACGGCTGGCCGGATTTTTAAAAAAAAAAAAAAAATTTTTTTTTTAAATGTTACCAAATCAATGATTTTATACCTATTATTTCAGTCAACATGTGTGAAGATACTAAGGAAAACGCTTACTGGATGTAATTTCAACCCAATGGTGAATATTTTGGTTTCTTGCCCATCACTTTTCACAGATTGGAAGATCTTGAGAAAAAAATCTTGAAAAAAAATCTTAGAAAAAAAAATCTTGAAAAAAAATCTTGAAAAAATCTTGCAAAAAAAATAAATAAAAATACCCGGCCCACATTTTCAAAATTTTGACCCGACCGGATGAGAGCAACACAACTATTTTTTGTTGTTGGCCTCATCAGCTGATCAGTTGTTCGGAGAACGCTGTCGGTACAGAAAATGTGATATGTATGATTTTGTCTTACTTTGTCTTGCTGAAATACTCATCCTTACTGATTATCTACAGAATTGACAAATCTATGTATGTATGGTTGTATTTAGCAATAAAATTGTAGCAATAAGTAAATATTTCCATTTAGTAAATGAACTAGAAGTTTTATAATAAATGAAAGTTGTTATTTTTTTGATAAAGTGTACTCTATATCCCAAGCACGCATCATAACATGATAGAATGAAGCGCCATGTGGCAAGTCAAATCATTGATGCATGGCTGTAACCTGAAGCACACTATTTCATTTTCGTTTCATTACTTAATTATTAGTACATTAGTAGAGGAATATCAACTTTCAGTTGTTATGTTACTTATTATGCCTAATTTTAGCAATGTCAAAATTAATTGTGTAATATCGCCATCATATAAAATATTGCATGGATCATTTTTTTGAACGAACATTTTTTCAGGCTGTGAGTATTGAATTGTTTGGGACGAGTTTGTAATCAATAACACTTCATGAGCATTAGAATATGGTTACTGTTTCAGAAGTAGATTCCATTTACCAGCCCTAGCTCACGAGTAACAAGGAAGCGCTTATTAAATGTTGGGATATTATCTACCCAAGTGGCTTGATTCAGCCAATCTGTCAGTCTGACCAAGTTAAGCGATAGAGGGTGCTGCAATAGTAGTTTAAAAGACACCATCATTTAACTCTTGATATTCATGATTAGTAGATACAGCTTCCTCTCCAAACATAGATTTAGTACACTTTATAGTACACTTTAGTACAAACCACCTAGTATAACAAAAGTAACAGTTAGAAAGGAAATGTAATATGTAATTTCAGACTGATTCAGAACACCATATATATCGTATATAAAAGTATGCAACATAGGACAGTTTTAAATGTAATCAATTAATGCCTACAGCTTTGATGTACTATTCCTATTGGAGTATGAACGTGAAGTGAAGAGATTATTGCGATGACTATTGGGTTGGAAACTCTATATTGTGCTTATGTTTTGACTTGTGCAATAATGACAAATTATAGCGGTGCACATGATTATGCAGCATAATCACTAAAATACACATCATTTCTAATGTTTGGAGCACAGAAACATTGAGTACATTTTATCGATTTTGAGAAAAACAGGTTTGAAATCTAAAATCTCTGTGTAAGCCAATGGGGTTTTCATGTTTCCATGCAATATTCACCATCAAAACTTGCAGGTGCAGTTGCCAGATTTGTGCACTATGTAAAGGATATATACAGTCATCACAATAAGTAACTGACCCGGTAATAAACATGCTGATAACTCTAAAAGTGTAACTCCTACATAAACATATTTAATTATGAAGTTGTTGAGAGATTTCTCTTCTTGAATTTGAGATATTACACGCTAAGAATGGTTGATTAATGAGAAAGTTACAATCCCAAACGTTAGGGCAAGTCTGATTTTCATTTTAACATTTTATTTTCAACACGGGGAGAGTATGACAGGTAAAGCGTGTGTGCCGTATTGATAAACCGTAACAATGCCACCGGCCGACTATCCAACAACCAGGCCATCGACAGGTGAAGTGGCACTACCACGACTAGTAATCAATAATTTGCCGGTCTGAGTCCCCATGTTGAAAATGAAAATGTGAAAATGAAAATCAGACTTGACAGTACATTTGGGATTGTAACTTCCTTAATAATCAGCCATTCTTAGCGTGTAATATCCCAAATTCAAGAAGAGAAATTTCTCAACATGTTTATAATTTAATATGTTTATGTAGGAGTTATACTTTTAGAGTTATAATATTAGCACATGTATTACCTGGTCAGTTACTTATTGTGATGACTGTATTGCATTATTATGCAAAAAAAACCACCAAAATCTCAAAATTGTCACTTTATCTTTTTGTGCACTCTATTGTTGTCTTCTGATGAAATGGAGCATATCGTCAGCCTGCTTCGATAATTGCCTAACTCATTTTTACTAGTTCTTAGAAAACAACAAAAGTATGAAACCTGTTTCCTGTGTACCTGTTACTCATTTTGCATTATTGATGGATGGATATTCATTATGTGGAATGACGCTTGTATTGTTGATGTTAGGCTTGTATTGTTGATGTGACTTGGATTAGTGCACCCATGCACGCCAATTGAGGATTGGCGTGGATGGATGTACTAATCCAAGTCATATAGAAACAGATGAACACAGCCATACAATAATTTGATTAATTCCATGGATTTGTCAATGCAAATTCAATAATGCAAAATGAGTAACATGTTGGAGTGGTCTGGTGGCCCTTTTAAAACAAAGCTCTTCATTTATCAACACTTTTGATTGGTCAATGACTTAGGTATTATAACAGCATGTGCATAATGTAATGAAGTCATGATTTATGCAAAAAACTCAATTTTGCTGAAAAGTGAGTTAGGCAATTATCGAAGCAGGCTGACGATATGTATGTTGAGAGAATGCCATATCACATATGTGACCCAACACAAGTAAATGAGGCACAATGAGAGAAATATGAATATTGAGTTATTTATATTATTATGATAACATTTTGATACCAAAGTCAATGTTATATTACATTCCTAACCAAAGTTACAGAGCTAAGTGGGATCCAGGGGCAAATCCCCAGTGTGGGTTTGGAGCTGTAGGTATTCAGCTATTTTGAAGTCCCTTGGAGGGCTCTCCTGGCACATAAGACATATTCTTCTTGTATTTTTCTTCATTTTATATCATATTTTAAAGGAAAGTCGTTCATAAGTCCATGATTCCCCTTGTCAAATTAACCAACGGTGCCAATCTTGACCCGACACAACCTACTACAACCACCTTTGGCTACGCCACTATGTTGTTGTAGTTTTATTTTAAATGGGCTTATAAAATGATATTCCTTGACATATGCGCGCCTTGGAATTGGATAGAATAAAGTATATAAAAACCCTTCATTTCCCAGAATGTATAATCCCCCCCCCCACTCCCACCTGATTGACTTTAGTGCTTGGTTACAACTCTTGTTCAATATGGGCTTTTATAATTATATTTCTGGACATATACGAAAGCGCGAAAATAATTTGTTCATACTATTTGTATACAAATTTGGTTTCGATTCCCTCGAATGATGCCTCGAAGTTGGATAGAATAAAGTATATAAAAACCCTTTGAAGGAAGGGTCCCGAAAGCACAACATTGTGCATTACATGTTAGAAAAATAACTATCGAGCTCAACTTTTGTAATTATATAGAACAAAACACCACACTTATGACAAAAACGAATAAAAACCGCCATCTCTCAACATGCTATTTTCAAAATTCGCGGTGATCAAAAGTCCTGGTGTCGATGAAGTCACTGTTATACAATGCACATGCGCAAATTTGAGCACCGATAACCATGACGTCATCGACACCGGGACTTTTGATTGCCGTGAATTTTAAAAATTGCATGTTGAGAGATGGCAGGGTTTTTTTCTCGTTTTTGTGACTAGTATGATGTTTTATTCTATGTAGTGTTGCAATTTCGGCTTGATAATTAATTTTCTAACAAATAATGCTCAATGTTGTGCTTGCGGGACCCCTCCTTTAATTACCCGAATAGTTGTTTTCCCCCACCCCACCCGAATGACTGTATAGAGTTGGGTTACCTGTTCCTGAAAACATTCCCCATACGCGTAAAACGCAAAATTAAATTTGTCATACTATTTGTATATAAATTTGGTTTCGATTCCCTCGCCTGAAGAATTGAAATTGGAGAGAATAAGGTATATAAAAAACCTTCCCCCGAATAGGTGTAATGACTTTAGTGCTGGGTTACCTGTTCCTGAAAACAGTAGCGTGCAAATGTCCTTCTTCTATATACACCTAGCACAAAAAGTCCTGACCAGGCGCTTTGATGTTGGCTAATCCAAAATCAATAATGGGTACCTAAAAATCTGAGGTATACATTAAATGGGTAAATTTCCTCTCTGTAGTTTGATACCTCATTCATAAAGATCGAATAGATACTTTTTAAGTTATGATGATTTCAATAACCACACGTAACAACAACAAAGTTGCACTAGACTTGGTTTCCTATGGATATCATTGATTTGTATTATCATTGATTTGTATTATCCACTGTGTGCTATCTCAACCAGTCAGGTATGAAGATGAATAGGTAACAGGCATCGACAAGGAGTCGATACACACACATTTTAAATGCGTAATAACACACTAAGCAAGGATATTCCATTGAAACCCTAATTTTAGTGCAAGAATGGTTTTGGTAGTTGTGGTCGATTAAACAATCATAACATCAACAATATCCACTCAATTTTTATGATTTAGGTATCAAACTATGGAGAAGAAATTTGCTCATGAAATGTATATCTCAGGTTTTTCGTATAGAATAATAATTTTGGATTAGCCAACATCAAAATATCTGGTCAGGGACTTTTTGTGCTAGATGTACTAAGTTCTCTGGCTATAATTAATGTATATTTTGGTTTGAAATGGGCTTTTAGAATGATATATAAACAGGGATGGAAATAAGACCCGCCCATAGCGGGTAACTTTCGTGTCGGGCGGGTGAAGATGCAAAGGTACCCGTCCGACTGGCGGGTAACATTTTTGAAGCTCAAAGTGTAAGTAACAGTACGTTCAGGGTAATTTCATCATCAGATGTGTCATGATTATAGAGGAGATCAAAGGTTGATACATGATGAATACGAGAAGCTGTTACGGGCTAGGGTTATGTGGAACATCGTACAATAAAGACAAAAATATGTAATTGTATCATCATTTAAAAGTAGTCTTGCTTTTAATTGTTTGCTGCAAAATATTATGGAAAAAAACGTGGGCTGGTGGAATTTTTGTCGGGCAGGTAAATTATGTGAGTTACCTGCCCGACTGGCTAGTTGAAAAAAATCGGAAGTTCCAACCCTGTATATAAAACCCTTTAATTCCCCTGAATGGGTGTATTTCCCCGAATAATAGTCTAGGTTGCGGGTTGTATTCCCCAGCCCCCCCCCCCCCCCCCCCCCCACCCTGGCTATGCCAATGCAACATGCAGTGTAACTCTTTTATTTTCATGAATTTGTATCTTTGGTTGGATACAAGATGTATCAAAGATCAGAAATAAGACTTTTTATGAATTTGACTTATGACCTAGACCCACATTTTTGCTCTGAAATAAAATTAGCTACTGCTACATTGTGCCTCATTTACTCAAACTATATTCAGTATTGTGGTATGAGTGAATCTTAATGTTCGATATTTGTTCATACTGATACTAGTGGTTGAATGAAACACAAACATAATGTGTGTGAAAGTTTGTTAAGTATGTCTATAGGTGTATGCAAATGAGCACACAGTTCTATATATTACTCAAACATACGTGAAGAAAGAAGACATTGTTTTATCTACGATATATTACTCAAACATTATAGTTCAAAAAAAGAAGATAATGTACAAATAATTAAAAGATATACTATTTATATATTATCCACAGATATTTTTTTTAATATATATTTGATTTATTTACATTGATTGATATTTTTGTTAGAATATGCCTTTAAATTGCTAAATTGTGTGAATCAGTCATGTCAGTGTATGTGATTACAGTCTACAACGCGATGCTAAACGTACAGATTATATTCATAGTTTTAAGACAACTTTAAAGTCTCATTTGTTCAATAAAGCGTACAAACAGTATATGTATAATACCCATGCTATTTATCATTTTTGTGCTATTAATTACTTATATTACATGTTTACAAAAGCGCCATGAGTGTCATTTCTGACAGATACCTGCGCTATAGAAATTACCATTATTAATATTATTATTATTAATACATTCCTGATGCTGACCGTTTCCCATCACTTTCAATACTGTTTTTACCCCAGTATAAATTTTTGCGACCTTATATTTCAAAAAGGTTGATTTCACTAACTTTGGTATGTTCATAAACACCCCTTTATGGACATTAAATCTGATAACAAATGTTCTTCTGTCAAGGTTTTGGGGATATGACACGTAGAAGTCCTGGCCTAAAGCCTCTCTTTACTATTAACTAATGTCAAGCTACATGTTACTCACCCCTTTCCTTTTAAAGGAATTTTATTACAATGGGGCTGCACAAAGTGATTTGTTCTTCAGTAGCATAAAATAATCTAATTGAACTGTGATTTCCTCATAGTTCGGTGTTGCGTAGTGGTGCTCTCTACTCCTGCACTAAATTGCTCTAGATTTATAGAAATGTTCAGAGAGGTTAAAATAGAAGGACATTTTTTTCAGAGATTGATTCCTCCAAGGTATTGGAATGTCTTGATATACTCTATACATATTCTGAAAATGCAGTATCTTGGTCATAATGTAAAGTTCGAAAGTCACAAACAAAAAACCCTGTTCTACGGGCCCAATCGACTAATTTCCCCCAAAATTGGTGGGAAACGATCACATGCAAATTATGAAAATCGACCCATAATATCTATTTTGTTTGTCAAAAACAGCAAAATGTAGGAAGGAAGGCACAAATGGAGTAATTCTGTTATACCCTTCACAGGGGTATTCACAGTGCATGATTTTTAAGAACGACGCATACTACTAATGTAGGGTGTGGAGGGTATTACAGAATTATGCCGCACAAAATCAATCAGACTGAACACCCTAGCTGAGAGGTCCGTTTGTCCCTGTAGAACAGGGTTTTTTCATGGCCTAATTTAAGAAAGTAGCCATTTAAATTATGAAAAACAATTTTAACAATGTTAAATACAAACAGTGTATCAATATGCAAGTCTATGTAGTTTAACTACATTGATTCTTTAGTGTTTGTATTGTAGTACTTTTCCCTATTGAATGACATATCACCATTCTCAATGATTGATTAACAAACACTCTAAATGTAGAAGAGTGAAAAATCATTCTAAATTTCGAGTGAATATGATTTAACTCTAATGGAGTGGATTTTAGCTCTGAAAGAGCGAAAAAACGTTCCGGCTATACACTCTCACATCAGAGTGACGTCCGCTCGCTACAGAGTGATACTAAAACACCGGTCTTTACAGAGGGAATTGATAGCCAGTCAGGAACGCCGAATTTGTTTTGTGTTGCAGAGATCGACATGGCAGAGAATACTGTTAAAGAGTTACTCCCTTGAGTGGCTCAAAGAAAAGCATTTTAGTGACGAAATTGTACAAATATTTAATGGTGAGTACATTTTCTAGGTAGGCTGTAGTTCTTTGCATAATTATGCAAAGATCAAATCTAAACCAGTTTATGCCGGGCAGTTCATGGTAGATGCTCGTAAAATGGGGGAATGATTTATCATTTTTAGGCTTACTGCAATGCAAGACATGCGCGGCCAGATTATTGTCAAACACTCAATGCACAATTGGTCGTCTGCTAACGGTTATAGCGGTAGTCTAGTGACACTGCTGATGAAGAGTTTTACACAATATTTCATAATCATAACCGTTTGCATAGAGAAATTTACAGTAGACCAGTTTGTTTATACGTAATGCTCTGCGCGTACTGCATGATTTGTAAATGTAGTAGGCCGATAATTAAATTGAGTCTATTCATCTAACTCTGATACATGATAGGTCTATTACATTACACTTATGTAGACCTACCATGAACTGGTTCAGATTTGATCTTTATATAATTATGCTATGAACTACAGCCTACCTAGAAGATGTACTCGCCTAACATCCTACATTCAACTCTAAAGATTTTTGTGAAATATTTATCTTCATTGCCAGTTTGGGTATGACTTCGATACTATTAAAGCTCAGCCAAAATCATGATCCGAGTATGTTTTATTCAATGGTGTATGTTTAGAAAGATAAAATGCAAAATGAATTACTCTGAAATATTGTCCAGGGAAACAGTGGCGGCACCAGCCTCATAATTTTTTGAGGGGAAATGGGGGGAAGACTTTTTTTTAGGGGGGCATGAAAAAAAAATGATGTGCGCACATTTTTTGTGTCATTTTACGCTTAAATGGTTAAATTTGGTATAATACTAACTAATTTGGTATGAAAATGTGCGCTTGCCCGCAAAATTTAGCTGTTTTATGCTAAAATTGTCAACATTTGGTCTAATAAAACCTAATTTAGCCTCTTTATGCTTAAATTGTCTATTTTTTTCTTATTTTAACTAAATTGATTTTAACTAAGTCGGACCAACTCGACGTACGAACAAACTCGACGGTTTGCCAACTCGAATCTCCTATTTACCGACTCGACGGTTGGTTAAATGCGGTTCCCGGCGTGATGAGATAGGACCGATGGGATGGGTGACTGAGCATGGGGTGACAGCGGGGGAATCCCGGGTAAACGTGGATGGGTGAATGCATTCGTTTCGCAATGGGACTGCGACTGATGTAGGGGCGTGCACAGGTGCGATGGGGTTCAATGCTCGTGACACGGTGTAGGACCGGGGCGTGCAGAATGGGTGACTGAGCATGGGTTGACAGCAATGGAATCTCGGGGTAATATATCCGGCCACATGCATCATGTGCATGGATGGTTGAATGCTCGCGACACGGTGTAAGACCAAAGGCGTGCAGAAATGGGTGACTGAGCATGGGTTGACAGCAAACCTCCCGGGGTCAAATAACCGGCCACATGCATCATGTGCATGGATGGTTGAATGCGTCGAGTTTGTTCGTACGTCGAGTTGGTCCGACCATCGAGTCGGTCAACCATCGAGTACGTAACGGTCGACTTGACCGAACGTCGAGTTGACCGGGTAACCGTCCCGAGTTAGCAATATGCGCCATTTTACGGTCATTTCAACCACAACCTATGGTTTTAATCATATTTCGGAAAGTCCCTAAGCACACTACAATATAGCACCCATAAAATGCATTATGCACCTAGAATCTTAAGACGACTGTACTGCATGTATATATTTACTGTTGCATATCTGTCAATCATATAAAGTACATTTTAAAAACATGATCTAAACCCATCTTCATATATCGCCCATACTATCTGTGAATTTTCAATCAGTCACTCAAGGAGTTGGCTTCAAAGATCTGGAGAAAAATCACATGTGTAAATACCCTAAAGTTCCAAATGTTTTGGATTATAGAAGGTAAGGATATATGTCAAGTATCAACAAAAGTCGTACTGTTCAAAAGAAAGCAGTATACCCATACAATTACAAAATCCTTCATTTCGGACCACTTGCCCCACGGTCCAGTTGCCCCATATTCCCCTACTAGAAGACTAAGAGATGTTTAAGATTATTTTTAATACAAAATGTATTAATAATATTAAAGATAATCATTATAATTTGCCATTATTGTTGTTTCGACTTACAAAAAACGCAGCAAAACTTGATTAAAACCATGTTGAAATATGTTGAAATAATTATATCATCGCTATTTATTGAAACCAGGCGATGGCGGTCACGAAAAAATAATTGTTGCAAGACCCCTGGTCACGTGCTGGTATTATAAGAACACACCTGCAACACGAAAAAAAACACCGTCGGGATCCGCCGTAGCCGCGCCGTGCTTCTTGAAAAGCCGTACACTTCTCTAATATTGCAATTAATTCAAATGTCATATTTCAGAGGGAAAAAAGCAGTTGTATAGATTAGAATAAATGTCCAATGTTTTAACTCAAGCATGTGCAACCTTTCTACCACCCGGGCCTCATTGTGATTTTAAGATCCATTCATGGCCGCAGTGATGTCATACATTCCAAAAACGGCTTAGGAATCGTAATGCCGCATCAGACTGACATACTCTTTGAAGCAGGAAATAGACACCATACAAATGAGGCATAGAGACGCACTGTTTGTTCAATAAAGAAATAATCCTCGGCCAATTGAATTGAATACCCGCTTATCTCCTCTTTTTACTGGCCTTTGCTGCTGCCCGAATTAAAGGTATATTATGTGATCTTTCCAGGGAACGCCCTCAACATCGAAAAAAAAATTAAAAGAAGATTTTCTTGCAGATTTACATTTCTGATCATAAATCGTACATATATTCCAAGTTACAGGGCGATACGATTCTTAATTACTTCAAAATCATGATTTTAGAGTGAAAATAAACTGTCGGATAACTCCGACAGTTTATATTTTCACACTAAATTCACTCTAAAACCATGATTTTGAGGTAATTAGGAATCGTATCGCTCTGTAACTTGGAATGTATGTATGATTTATGATCAGAAATGTAAATCTGCAAGAAAATCTACTTTCTAAAAAAAAAAATGAATAGAGGGCGCTCTCTGGAAAAGATCACATAATATGCCTTTAAGACAACATTTAAAAAAGTGACAGCATATGGCCGTGTGTTTTGAACTCGCCACCCTTACCGTTGCATGTCCAGATTTTTACATTTTACGCCATCTGAGATTCGAATTAGCATATCGCAATAACTATTTGTTCTACCCCATAAAAAGTATATATTTTTCTGAACGGTAATCCTCACAAGAAATCCAAATATGCTATTGGAATTTAGATAAGACCTAATGGTAACATGTTGTGATTAAGAATTTCAAAAAAATATCGATTTTTTTCATATTTTGATTTAAGCTCAATAATATTTGTATACCTATCCCAATCATATTTTACTGTGAATATTTAAGTTCCTCATGCGATTACCCATCAGAACATATATCAATGGTTAACATGTTGAAATATACTATATCGAGATGTAAATGAGCACAAACGTTTAAATTTCATATTTATTAGAGTTTACAAGTATATTTTTGGGGGTATGCACCCTATCTTGATTTAAACGGCAGTTTTGAATTCCCCTATTTGAGAGCTTTCCAAAAATGTATAATTTTGCTATCATCGGTTAAATATTTTTTCTGTTATAGTCATGTATGTAAAACCGATGAATAAGGGCAAGTTCACTGAGTAGCGAATAGGGAAAAAGCCAAGAACAATGCAATCGATTCATGATTACAATTGTTACATAATAGTTGTCCAGTTTGGTGAAACGGAATCTTATTGAATATAAAATATAATCTATAAAATGAGAGCAAAATCATGTTTGTACCATACAGAGATGAGGAGTTATAGTAAACATGGTAAATTGAACGTAGAATTGGGAACATTTTCTATATTCCCCATAGAGATTGTACACAACGCCGCCGCCACCGCCGCCGCCGCCACCGCCACCACCCCTGACTTTCACAACATAATCAATCATATCTCAGCTAAACATTTATAGAAATACCTGATTTATTCACACAATGTAGCTAGATAAATAGGCTTTCACATGACACCTCAACCATAGCTCTACCACATTTAGTTGTTGAGTTAATAGAGAGAGATGGATGATTCGTCACCAAAAATGCAACGCCACCACCCTTTTTGGGTGGTGAGTTCAAAACACATATATGGCCATATATCTTCTAGATATTTTATGATTCAACATATGAGATGCATTCCCTGACGTTTTCCCCCTGCGTTCAAAAGTTATTAAGGTTTGACCAAAAAAACCTAGGGTGTCTTGAAACTTCAGGTCAAGCACCAGTCATTCATCACTATCATTATTTTCTTTACGTTATTTGCTCATTTAGTATATCGATATATCTCTCAATGCCCCTTTAAATATGTTGAAATAATTATATCATCGCTATTTATTGAAACCAGGCGATGGCGGTCACGAAAACAATAATTGTTGCAAGACCCCTGGTCACGTGCTGGTATTATAAGAACACACCTGCAATACGAAAAAACGCCGTCGGGATCCGCCGTAACCGCGCCGTGCTTCTTGAAAAGCCGTACACTTCTCTAATATTGCAAAAGTTAATTCAAATGTCATATTTCAGAGGGAAAAAAGTTGTATAGATTAAATTAAATGGCAATGTTTTAACTGATAAAACAACGTCATTTGTTGCAAAAATAAAGAACTCACGCGTAAAAGTTTTCATAGGTAATACAAGCCACTAGACCAACGCCTTAAACCACTCGGCCATCGTGACAGATACAGATTTCGGTGGCGAAGAATTAACAAATACCAAATAGACTACTCATTTCAATGTCATTATTTCCCCAATAGAAATCATAAAACTAATAGAAGGCCTGAGATCGTCAAGTATTCTATATTATTGCCTATAACTATCCCTATTTAGAATCTCACTTTCGGGAGCTTGAAAGAAGAAAAGAAAATAGTTATTTTTTTAATTAATTTTTTTAAAGGTCTAAATTTTATTGTCATCGAAGCCAACTGGCTAAATTGTAACAACATTACAAATCAAATACATTAATAAACAATGCAACGTCCAGGCAGCGGCTAAATCAGCGCCAAGTTGCGACATAAACAAACATAAACAAACATAAGCCCTTTTATAGTAACCCCCTAATAGGCAATGTAGACTAAGTGCCTTGCCCAAGGACACAGACACATTGGCACCAGCGGGGCTAGAACTCACAACCTTATGATTAGGAGACCGGCAACTATACTCCACTGGACCACACGTGCTAGTTTGGAACCCGACTGTTTATTTTGACGGAATAAATCGTATTTACTATTAGGAACCAGCGCGATGCAGGGTATAGTAACTCTCGAGCTGCCGAAAGTCAATTTCCTTTTCTACCATTTTGCATCAAAATTGAGGGTATAAAATGAAAGTATTTCGAGCTTGACGTGACTATGTTCAAGAACTGTTATTTAGCTTGCAAAATTGAAAAGAAAGGACACTTAGAATGGAGTTGGTTATTCGATGGGTATTCGCGATTACGTGTTATAAACCAATAGGAATTGTCCAATGTAATATCGTATGTAATATGAATAATAGCGTAACGCTGACCATATAAAATGCTGTCCGAGCCGCTGGGGGATGGAATATTTTTAAACGACGTTTTATTGCACAAAGACAACTGATTTTTCTTAATCCTTGCAGCTGTAATACAATTGTAAAAATGTAGAAAACCCGGTTTTTATCCTAATTGAGGGCGCAGCCTTCAACACATCTCTTAGTATCCCTTTAAGTGTTAGTATACGCAAATCAATCAATTAAGTACAATAGGCGATATACACGTACATAAAACCATATGGTTATCATTTTAACGTATTTCAATAGTTATGCCACGAAGATGAATCAGGTCAACAGTGTTGGGCTGTACTTATTGAACTATTAATCAAATGCATATAAAAGTATACATTTTTGGAAAGGAAATAGATCAGAGAATCCAAATTTGGTGTTCATTTTGACCCTTTTTTTGTTGTTGTTGAGAAAATCACAAAATTCACCTTTTTGACCCAATTTTTTTGACAAAGCTAACAATAATCATTTTGAGTTTAAAAAAATGCCCAAATCGCTAGATGATTATGTAAAGACACTAACTAGGGACGATTTAAAAAAAAATGTATTCCAGAAGAAAGATCCTGAAACTGCTTGCTCCAACGTCACTGATATCATCTGCGATGCTGTTTAGGCCTGTACCTAGTAAACAGTTACCAAGAGGACTGGAGACAAGATTTGGTTCAACGACAAATGCCGTAGACAATCTAGGAAGAAGCGCCACCTCTTTAAGAAAGCCAAAAAGACCAAACTGTAGCCAGCAAGGCAAAGTTCGCTGAAGCTAGACATTCCTACAACCAAGCGGAGAAGCAGGCCAGGAGTAGCTACAACACTAAACTGAGCCAAGACCTAGCAGATAAATCGCTGAGCAGCAAGAAATGGTGGAGAATCATCAACACCCTGTAGCTGTCCGGAAGAGCGGCTCGTTCCGAGATCCCAGTGATTGAACATCAAAATGTCACCACTATCACAGCAAGGGACAAGGCAGAAGCTTTTTGTCAGACATTTGCAGACAAATGTAGACTCCAAGGTGCTGAAGACCAAGCCCCAAATGTCCATCCTTCAACAACCAAATCCATTGACAAAATAGTTTTTAAGCCCAAGGATGTTCTAAAACTATTACAACATCTCAATCCAGATAAAGCGACTGCACCAGACCTGATTCCAACCAAGGTACTCAAAGAATGCTGTGCTGAACTTGCCAGTTCACTCTGCAGGCTTTTTGATCTCTGCTTCACTCATGGTGTGTTTCCTAACCAATGGAAAACAGCATCTGTCACTCCAATCCACAAGAGAGGTTCCAAGGCTGACCCAACAAAGTATCGTCCTATCTCACTGCTAAGCAATAACAGCAAGATCATAGAAGCTGTTGTGCAGAAACAACTTCAACGCTTTCTTCTCAGCAATGATCTGATTTCCAGCAGGCAGTTTGGATTTAGAAAAGGCCACAGTCAGTACAGCTGATCTCCTCAACATTTTGTCATAGAAATGGAACAACTCCCTAGACCAAAGTGACGAGGTTTGTGTCATTGCCCTTGACATAAAAGGAGCTTTCGACAAAAAAGTATGGCACAATAAACTCTGCTCAAAATTGATGTCAAAGGAAGGGTGTTACCAGAAGACTGCTTTCATGGATACACAACTACTTATCCGATAGATCTATCAATGTCGTCATGTCGGGACAAGCATCCAACACTGCACCCATAAATGCTTCTGTTCCACAAGGATCTATACTTGGTCAACTACTGTTTTCTGTCTTCATTGATGACCTTGTGGATGTCTGTGACAACGAGCTCTATCTGTACGCTGACGATTCAACACTTTTCGCACCCATTAAGTCTTCAACCAGCTCCAATGCAGTCGCTGATAGCCTTAACAGTGATCTAAGCAATATGAAAGCTTGGGCTGATAAATGGAAAGTGACCTTTGAGCCTACCAAGTGCAAGACCATAATAATCTCTAGGAAGAGAACCCCATCCCAACTTGAACTCTACTTTGGTGACTGCAAGCTACCATCTGCAGACAAACTGGAAATCCTGGGTGTTACCGGTACCCTTGATAGCAAGCTGACTTGGTCCAAACACACCTCGGCTGGCCAGAAGCTCGGCGCTCTTCGCAAGGTTGCAAATAAATTGACTGCATTGGGCAGATCTACTGTGTACAAATCACAAGTCTGTAGCGTAATGGAGTATGCTTCGCTAGGCTGGTCTAGCGCTTCACCCATATGCTAAGCCAGCTCGACTACATGCAATGACGCTACCGGTCAATCGCATCTCAGCATCCCAAGCCTACTTCACAGGCTACATGTAGTAGCAGCCACGGTCTTGTACAAAATGCACACCAACCACTGCCCACAAGATTTAGCTGCATTGCTCCCCACGGCCCACACCATACGTTCATCGTCGTGCTACGCGTTCAAATGTTGCAATGCCAGATCATGCCCTTACACTACAGGGTGACCCAAAAAAATGTTAACACTCCGGGCACATAAGATATCTTAAAAGGACAGGAACACACGGGTCTAATCTTGATGTATTATGAAAGCTGAGTAAATAAGCTTTCATTTGCATTTTATTGCGTTCCAATTGGTTATTTAGAACGGGAGATATGCTTCAGCAAACATGAGGAAGCAAAATCGGCTTGGTCCAATTTGCATTAATTACAACTATTTTAACACTTTTATCGTATCGTTTCTGAAAACGACGACTTCTAATAAAAAAATCGCTCTGAGTAATTCAAGATGTACTTATTGGTAATACATGTAGTAAATTTGAACACAATTGGACAAACCGTTACCGTAAAAAGGTGCGCGCAAAAAGTGCTTTTAAAATCCAAGATGGCCGCCGTTACCATGGCAACGGAAAATGAAAAGTCTTGCCCAAATACATCTTCTGACCAAAGTTCAAGTGTATAGATTAAGTACTTTGAAAAATAGCATTTTCATGTTCAGTCTCCCCTTAAAAGCTTTACTTTCATACTGAGAGGATTGGACCAAGCCGATTTTGCTTCCTCATGTTTGCTGAAGCATATCTCCCGTTCTAAATAACCAATTGGAACGCAATAAAATGCAAATGAAAGCTTATTTACTCAGCTTTCATAATACATCAAGATTAGACCCGTGTGTTCCTGTCCTTTTAATGTATCTTATGTGCCCGGAGTGTTAACATTTTTTTGGGTCACCCTGTATGTTCACTGCCGCCTGCCAGAACTTGCTGCTTACAGAAGTTTCATCCATACAGCTCCAATCAATGTTGTTGGCAACATCCAAGAGGAAGGACTACAATCTTTTAAATGTCGTGTTAACAGACACTTTCTCTCCAACTCTTTTTAGAGTATGTTGGCTAAGCTCTCTCGATGTATCAATGACCCCCAGATAATATTTTTCTTCTCTTATTTTTTGATGTTATTCTCTATGTTTGAGTGTTTATCCTATTCCTGTCCCACGCCACTGTCATTGGCTTTTTTACTAGCCCAATTGTGTATACTTGTATTTTTGATTATTTTCTGAGTTGCAGTGAATCAATTCGTCGCTGTTCTGACATACCGGCACATCTCTTTACTTATTTCTGTTGTGATGTGCCGGTATGTCAGAACAGCGACGAATTGATTGTCCCATCAGAGCTCTCTGTTGAGAGTTACCCGTTTGATTTGTAATCACATTAGTAGGGTCATAATCTTGGATTCCGTGACCATTTTCTCAATACCTTGGTTTCTTGGTGAATTTGTCAACTAGAACCATTTTAGAAGAAAATGAGCTCCTATGTCCCTCTCAAAAGTGACGGGAACCTTGTTTATAGCGCAAATTCCAAAATGGCCGCCATACAGGGGCCCGAAAATTCAAATTGCTTCAATTAAGCTGAAAAGCATACCAAATTGTTCGGCTGAGCACAAGGATTCTGAAAATGTATAGTTTGCCCTACTTCCGATGTTTGGTTAACGAGTTATCGGGTAAAACGTGAAAAGGTCGTTGACCTTTGCATATGGGGTCAAAATTTAAACTTGCTCCGATTTTGAAAAATGATATCTCAAATTGTTCGTCTGATTGCAAGGATTCCAGAAATGATAATTTTTACCACCTAGAGTGTCTGTTGTACCTTATAAAGGGGTCAAAAGGTCAGGTTCCATAAAGGTCAGTATACCTTGACCTTTTGACCCACACAAAAATTCCCGGTGGTCAAAAAAAATACCATTTCTGGAATCCTTGTGATCATACAAACAATATGAGATATTGTTTATCAAAATCGGAGCATGTTTAAATTTTGACCCATATGCAAAGGTCAACGACCTTTTTACATTTTACCCGATAACTCGTTAACCAAACATCGGAAGTAGGGCAAACTATACATTTTCAGAATCCTTGTGCTCAGCCGAACAATTTGGTATGCTTTTTAGCTTAATTGAAGGAATTTGAATTTTTGGGCCCATGTATGGCGGCCATTTTGGAATTTGCGCTATAAACAAGGTTCCCGTCACTTTTGAGAGGGACATAGGAGCTCATTTTCTTCTAAAATTGTTCTAGTTGACAAATTCACCAAGAAACCAAGGTATTGAGAAAATGGTCACGGAATCCAAGATTATGACCCTACTACATAGTTCAATAACCCTAACCAGTAAAGCTATGTTTTTCGTGCGTATCGGGGGGAGGGGGAAAAGTATCTTTTTGACCCGGAAAATCACCCAGCACCCCTCGAGATCGCGGGACCATCCGCACCCCAGTCTGTCCCTCTACCAACTGAGCTAAACTCCCAGCGCATATGCCGACACTGTCATCGTCATGGTCAAAAAAAATACTAGTAGGCTGCATTTTCGCTAACTATCAGTATCCAACTTTCTAAACAGATAAGTTAGTGATTTCATGTGGATAATTATGTTGGGCTTCAAAACCCTACCTTAAAATAATTGAAATATTCAAAAGCATCATCAAGCAATCCCAATCGCCACCAAGTATGCATAGGGGATCACGTCAAAACTCGACCGCCCGGCAACCGCCGGTTACGGCCGGTTCCGTTCGGTTCTCACAAAACGTGTCGTCTGTTATAATATACACACATAATGAGGTCAAATAGTAACACTCTGGTGAACACGACCGGTTGAAAGTGCCTCGTCACACACGTGAGCAATAACATCTTGAAGTAATGGGCTCTTTTAAGACTTAAAAATCTCAGTTGACAGCCAGTACAATACAGCTATTGATTTTCGCTGGGGTTGGCTTTTTCAATCTGTTTATAGCTCAATTAACTTTTTAAAATCAATACCGAAAGTCTATGAATGTTGTTTTTTTATAGAACGATTATAGAGAGAGCTATTATGACCGCAAAGTAACAGATTGATGGTGTAAATTGGTCAGATTACAGCATTAAGTCAACCGGCGGTTGTTCAGTGTTGCATGCGCGAATATTCATATACCAGTAAAACATTTGACCTGAAAGAACCGGGCGGAACCGCCCGTAACCGGCAGTCAACGGGCGGTCGAGTTTTGACGTCGCCCCTAGGTAGTTGTATAAATCCATCAATGAGATGATCACCTGGGTTAATTAAATGATCACTCGGGGTCATTAACTGATCCTTTTGGATCATTAAATGGTTATTTAAGTTCATAGAATGATCACCTGGGGTAAGTAAGCGAACGTCTGGGTCATTATATGATTGCTTGGGGTCATTACGCTATCACCTAGGGTCATTAAATTATCAAATGGTATTAATGAAATGATCACTCAGGATCACATTGGGTCATTGAACAGTAACTTTGTGTCAATGGTCACCAACGGTTATCAAATTATCACTTGGATCGAGTCAATAAATATTCACTTGGGGTCATAAATTCATCCCCTGCTGTTATTAGATGACAGTTTGGGCGGCTTGAGTAATCACATGGTGGATTGGGGCCATAACATATCACTTGGTGTCATTAATGAATACTCAAGAGTCATTACACGGTCCATTTGAGTCATTACACGATCCATTTGAGTCATTACACGATTCATTTGAGTCATTACACGATCCATTTGAGTCATTACACGATCCATTTGAGTCATTACACGATCCATTTGAGTCATTACACGATCCATTTGAGTCATTACACGATCCATATGGTCAATTGGGATCATTGAATGATCACCTGTGGTTATTAAGCGACTATCCGGGTCATTAAATGATTGCTTGGTATCATAAACCTATCACCTAGGGTCATTAAATGATCACCCGGGGTAATGAAATGATCACTCAGGATCACATAGAGCCATTAAACAAACCCTTTGTGTCAATGGTCACTTAGATTTATTGTAATATCACTTGGATCGAGTCAATAAATGGTCATGTAGGGTGTGTGTTAGATGACGGCTCCGGTCATTAAATGGTGAGATGGCGTCATTAAATGATCACTCAGGGTTATTCAATGATTCACTTTTTCGGCGACCATCTTTCACATTTTAAAATATTAAAAATATTACGTTTTATCATAGAAATATAATAATGTATGCTGTTTCATTAGCTTTTGCGGTATAGGTATTACATGGTATTACATAGTATTTTTGTAACGCAAAACACCTGTTTTAGGTCATTTAACATCAGTTCTAACCATCTGGTGGCTATTTTAAAATGCGATAAATGTTCAAAACATTTACAGGTAAGGTAAGTCGTTTATCTAAAAGCATTAGTTTAGCAGTTTATAACATGGTATATATGATGCAATATACGCTGTTATACGCTATTTGTTTTACAATTAGGGCGGCCATTTTGGCGGCCATCTTGATTTAATATATTTTAACAATGCAAAAGTACTGGATATGAGTTATACCATTGTTAAAAAGTACTGGATATGAGTTACTACATACATACCATTGTTAAAAAGTATACTTTTATCATACATTTATGAAATTTGACCCTTTTGGCGGCCATTTTGGAAGCCATTTTGAATAACCCCTTAGCATACTAACATTAATTTTGGTAACACCCTGAATATGTTTTAGGACCATGAAAAGAGGTTCAAAAAGTAGATTTGGGGAGTCCTGGGAGTGCACAGAAGACACTCCCTTAAATACACCTCTCAGTCACTATAACTATTCTACACCTATATGTTAAATAACCATGGAATACCCCTTTAATGTTGAATTTTTTTCATATGTGTTCTTTTGACCATCATAATTCCATGGTTCCTCTGGTCAAATGAACCGACAGTGCCAATCTCAACCGACACGATGTCAATATTGGGGGGGGCCGGGCGATCCCCCCTCGCCCCCCCCCCCCCCCCCCCCCCCCCCCCCCCCCCCCCCCCCCCTCTGGCTACGCCACTGTCAAGGTCCAATCACTTCGATCGTTTGTCCCGTGTTTTACACACAACCAGGCCTACGTAACACCCTATCTGCCCATTGTTGAGATTTTGTTTCACAGTATAGCGCCCACTATAAGTTCATCATTCGGAAGTTAAGCGTAAACTGTCAATCATTCGTTGTGAATGAATATTCATTCATGACTATTCATGACCTCACACGATGTGATCGTCGCGATCCATGAAGTTAGAAGACAGGAGTTACTTCTTGCCAGCATCAATGGGACGATGATGATCACCGTGGTACTACACAAAAGAGGCTAAATCATTGTTACAGCGTGTATTGCACTGACAATCAAAGTTACCGCGGAAAAATCAATGTAGATTGACAAAGCGGCAGTAAGCGGTAGTCCCACTCTTGATGGTCCGACGCTAGCGTGTTTACCTCAATTCTTGTATTGAAAATATATATTTATCTCAAAGCACTACCAATTTTGGTAAATAACTTCATGTTTTTGATATTGCAAATGTGTAAAAACCAGGCAAAATACTGTACATATCATAACGAAACTATTGACAGGCGGTTGATTTATATTATAAGATGTAGATCAAAATGTAAATAAAAATAAGTCAATATTCAAAATGGTGAACAGTTTATATTTCAACAGAAAAATCGCGCGAATCCGCGCTCACTTAAAAAGGTTTAATAAAAAGGTTAATATAATTACTTATACACCATATCTGTCTTGTTATAACAGAAGAATAAAATAAATGATATAAATTCAATGTAAAATATTTTTTTTAGTAAACTTGACAATATTCTTTTATTTTCAGTTTATTCAGAATACATTGTTCTTGGCACCGCGGAGAGTGTATTTGGGGGAGAGAAAGCAATGTTTGAACGTACATTCCGATCCCAAAATGAACCACTTATTATGACAATGTTTAAAATAGGCCACATAATGTATCACAAATTTACTGGATTGAAAATCCAATTAAATTGGCTGGCAACTTCGGCGGTGATTATCATCGCTCAAAGAAGAGGTGTGCGCAATTGATGGGACAATTGCATGATTAGGGTTGCGTAACAAGACCTTTCTCCTTGTCTTCTAGCTTCATGCGCGATCCAGCATCCTTCCCAACTGATCTGATTACATTATTCATAAAATGCAAATAACGCCACGTCCCTCCTCTGTCACTGTCAGACGAAGCCATCCACAATTTGAAATTCGTATTTTGTTCCACGTGAAAATTAATTTCAAATAACCAATTCTGAATGTTTCGTGTCATATAAGAACTAAATTCTGCTATCATCAAAGCAAATAAGTTTGACTCTAAATCACAATCAGCTTTTTTTTACCATTGATGTACTATTTCTGTGTCACAAATCATGTTTTGAGCCGATAAAATCCACCGTGTCTTAGGTCGTCTGGTTTGTTACGACCATGATAGTGCGCCCCCTTTAAGATCATCATTCGTCAATTTAAGCATAGTAAACGGGGGACTTTGCCTCCGAGATACTTGTCCCATAGTTATAGGGTCTCTGACACAACCCACAGCCCAAGGTAACCGATCCCGAAAACCGATACGCCTATTCTTTCTTAATATTTAATAGTTCAAATCGATGAATTGCATGCCGAGTCAATGATGGAATTGATCTAGAAAGTCATTGAATTGATTCTCAACAGCTGATATTGTAGTTATACATACATGTACAGTGCTATTTACGTCATCATCATGGTACCATGGAGCATGCGGTATACACGTGGCAGCGTTATGGGAGAATGTACACCTTTCCCTCGAAAACCCCGATATATACCCCTAGTGTTATTCATGATAAAATACTCACCGTTAATAAAAATGTCTAATTCAGAACAAGGAACTCAAGGAAGTCACTTTTGGAATTTTGTGAGTGCTGTAATTATTGAACTTTGACTCAAATGTATATAAAAGTATACATTTTTGGAAAGGAAATGGAATCAAAGTTCAGAGAATCAAAATTGTGCATTGTTTTTTGAAATTTCGACTAAAAAGTGCCAAAAAAAGGTCTCCATTTGTTTTCACTTCTTTGGCTTTTTTTTGTCAACATTTCAAAAAATATTAGATTGGGTTCAAAAATTAGAAATTCATCCCTAAGATAGTGTCTTTACATCATAATCAAGCGATTTGGGAATTTTTTACCCACATTGTAGGCCTATTTGTTACCTTTGTTCAAACAAAATTTAGTCACATTTTGTGATTTTTTGAGAAAATCAACATGTTTGGTCAAAATTGAGGCCAAATTTGGATTCTCTGATCCATTTCCTTTCCAAATATGTATACTTTTATATGCATTTGATTAATAGTTCAATAATTACAGCACTCAACAAAATTCAAAAAATCAAATCAAAAATGTCCATACTGGTTCTTAAAACTCTTAAAATAAGGTTAATGGGAAGATTACGTAACTAATAGTTTAGTTTCAATGTAAAATCATGTGTTTGACGAAAATATCGTGAGTTTCAAAAATAATTTAAACTATAAGAAACGCTAACTCTAATTTGTTGTCAATGGGGCTAAAAAACTGAAATACCGTCTAGCGTAGCTGCCGCCATCTTTTTAACAATATCCCGTGTAACTCGTGAATCGTCTTCTGCTAAAGTTTCAAATGAGCCCATAAATTGCTTCTTATTTCATTTCCCGAATGATAATGAAACTGAAACATGATTGATAATATGTGAATTGATAACCCCTACACATAATTTAATTTAATTCGACCGTGAGTATGTTTCTTTATTACTTTAGAAAGAATAAATAGGCGTACTGATTACCGTGGGTTGTGTAAACACGACAAAGCACTTTTACTTGTCACGTCATTGTGTCTACACCAGGAGTACACGATACATATAAGTTTCAGTGAATATTTCAGTTCAATAGAAATAATGTGCATGTACATGTATACTCCCGTTGCTGTAAGCACTCCGATTTTGCATTGTCAGTCTGACTCAGTCACTATCAGTCAATACAACAGGTAATATCCACTCCGTGCTAATTTTATGTAGTTGCCGTCATCATTGCCATCATGGGGATCCTGATGTTTTGTCGCATTTCCTTGCCTACCATTTATTGCCTCATTATGATCATCTCAATGACATTGCTAGGATTATCCATGCCTACAAGAGCTGCTAGATTCCTTATACCAGAACCACCCATGTATGGCATGGGTCATATCCAATCTTTGAGTGCCGTGTCTGCTGCTTTAGTACAACGGGGACATCATGTAACTCTTCTTTGTGCAACACCAGACTGCACTAGGAAGTTCTCAAGGTGCAATGCCAGCGAAATCGTTTATATTTCAACTAACGCCACATTAGAAAGGATAAAACACTTTGACACACTGGTGCTGGGCAAGTATGACTTCAATGGCAATGTAGTTGAGCAATTCCAGTTCATGAAGGATGTCTTTGCAGTGATGGCAACCATCTGCAATGATCTTTTCACTGACACTGAAACGGTTTCTTATTTACAACATAGCTCATTTGACATGGTCCTTATGGATTCATTCAACCCTTGTGATATACTTCTGGCAGATTATCTTCATCTTCCTTTCATTGTTCTATCAGGAAATCGAGAGTACCCTTATTTGAACCACTGGAATTACAACATTCCAAAAGAATTAGCCTATATGCCAACCACATTATCTCACTTGACCGATAAAATGAGTTTCTTTCAACGCTTGGAGAATTGTCTACGAATGTGGTTAAATATTTGTATCGCCTTCAATTTTGGAATAGATAATGCATTTTACGTGATAAAGGAGAAATTTCACATTAGTCCAGATGAGGATATTTTGACTATGGCACGGCGAGCTCAGATATGGCTTGCACAGGACGATTCGTCGTTAGATTTCCCGCACCCTGGAATGCCTAATTGGGTACCTGTAGGCGGCATAGCAGCACGCCCCTCGGAACCACTGCAACAGGTTGGTTAACTACTAAATTACTAGCTGTTTTACGCAAATATCTATAAATCTATATAGTCACAGCTCAACAAAAGAAAGTCATACACTTGGTTTATAAACTGCTCACAAAAAGTATCGAAACACTTAGAAATGATCCAATATACATGTATAACGGCTCGAAAGGGTATGCATTAATCGAAGCCAATAACCAAGTGCATAATTTTGTTCTGCGTATTTTGACACCTCGATCGTTGAGATACGATGTTGCGGAACGGAGTTATTGTCATTTCAATGGTCGTGGGTCCAGTTTCAAAAGTGACAATCATCCTATAGAAAGAGGTTTGCATTACTGTTTAGAATGATCAGATTCGTGATTTTCAATAGGGATGAGTGTCACCTTTAAAACTGGACCCACGATCATTGAAATGACAATAACTCCGCTCCGCAACATCGTATCTCAACGATCGAGGTGTCAAAATATGCAGAACAAAATTATGCACTTGGTTATTTGCTTCGATTAATGCATACCTTTTCGAGCCGTTATATATTGGATAATTTCTAAGTGTTTTGATACTTTTTGTGAGCAGTTTATGTCCTATATAGACTGCAGTGTTGTAGTCGAGTCCACCCTACCCTAGTCCGAGTCCTTACCTCTCGAGTCCTAGACCATGTCCTTTCTGTCCGAGTCCGATACCGAGTCCTTCATGTCCGAGTCCCTATAGAATGTATTTTAAGTTCTGATCACATGTCATTAATTTTGCTATCAATATTATTATTAAAGCCAACATATCAGTGATGTCAACATAATGATGCATTTTTACCTTCGCATCCCCATACATGGACAAATGATGATACCATTCAGGGTTGCACAAAGTGCGGGAGCAGGGAGCACCGCTCCCGGGAATTAATGAGCAGAATTGGGGAAAAATTTTATGCCAAGTGGAAAAATAAAAAGTATTGAGGAAAAGGGTGAAAAAAGATGAAGAGAAAAAATACAACTTTAGGTTATGAGCTGTGGTTGCACAGGTATACTAACGTGCTTATTGCTTATTTTTGTGCCCCACCAATCAATTTACACAATGTAGTTAAATTAGACAAAATTTGACAATATTAGCGTAAAATGCCACAAAAAAAATTCGCGCTTCGCGCACATCATTTTTCCTCATGCCCCCTAAACAAATTCTTCACAAATGTTAAATTATTATGTTGGTATTGGAACATTGAAAGAACACTATAGCTAACATATTGTAATCTGATTTTTATCAAACCTGTAAGTGTAGGTGGGGAAATGTTAAGCTCAAAACCTTGCTCCTGGGGAAGAAACAACTTTGTGCAACCCTGAATACCATATCATTTTTTAATTATAGGCATAAGAATTGATTCAGATATTCAAAAAGTGTCCAGAAGTTCATAGATTGAGAAATTACAAACTTGATTTAAAAGGTGTGATATGCTGTAGAGCAACCATTCCCGTGCCGTTTCACCTATTTCTTTCCCCTAAAAATGTCATCTCTAATTCTATCAATTTTTTTAAGAGAGCTGCTCTAGGAAGTTGAAAATTAAAAATGAAATATCCTCATTGTAAGAAATGTTATCATTTTTTGAACAGTATATAAAACACTGACACAAAAGCACCTAACTACCATTTACATCGTACAAACAGCCTTTGATTGCACGTGATTATTAATACTTTCATTATTTATACTAGGTTCCCTCGAAATGTGTTTTAATGCTTGTAATTGTTATCAATAGGTATTTCATGGCAGGTAATTACCTGCCATGGTATTTTCAACAGCATATTTTTAACTGTTCAGATGTATTTATGATGACTTATGACATTATTTCTAAATTGTTGAAGATTGGATGAATAAATAAGTATTTATAAGTATTTAATTACTGCAAACAAAATAAGCCAATATCAACTGGACTCGGGCAGGACTCTGGCCAGGGACAAAAGAGACAAGCATCTCGAAGGCAAAGTCCCGCCTACCTGTATAAACAAATAAATAATATTAAAGCACAAAACAAACACGCCCACCGACAAGAGCTATATTACATTGTGGAAGTACGCCCTATCAGGGGTGTCGCATTCCGTCTTGAAATAGGGGTGCGCGTGGGGAAGGGGGGGGGGGGGGGGGGGGGTGAATTCGGCGTGGGGGTCCAGCCTGGGACTTGGAGCTATTTGTTTATTTAAATTAACACATTAACCGAAGGTTACCATTTACCAAGCACACATTCCGTAGTTTCCCCGTATTGTTCACTACATGATTTCGCCTGCGCGGGGTAATTCAAACTCAACTGTCATGCATGGGTATAGTGTAGCATAATGATCGACATCATCAGCCGTCATCCAGGCCATGCAATGCATACACAGCATTTTCTCCCCGATCCCCCGGGATTTGGTCCAGGACCCTCCAGCACCAGCGGGGAACAATTCCCCACTACACACCACGAGTGTCAAGGCTAGTTGGCGCAGTATATTGCGCCAACTAGGCCTATATGGGCTGGGTCCATTTTTACATCGAAATTTAACGCCGGGTGGTACCAACGTGCGCAGTCGTGGTATTTTGTGGTATATGGTAGGGTTAAGCAAATGTTTAATGAAGACAATATAATAGGCAAAAAATGACTATTTTAACACTAAAATGGTCCAGAAAACGTTCCTGAAACCATGTTGTTAAGCTTGAGCCTATAACATCGCTCGTAGCGCGAAAAGAAGTGCTATTTCAACACTAAAAAGGTCTAAAAACGTTCCTGAAGCCATCGTGTTAAGCTTGAACAATAAAAAAAACCGAAACTAATTCACGCATAGCGCTCCGATATTGGATATTTTAACACTAAAAAGGCCTAGAAAAAGTTCCTGAAAATTGGCTATATTTAAAATTTTAAAAAAGTCAAAAGAACGTTCCTGAAACCATTTTGTTAAGCATGACTAATTACCTTGAAACTAATTCGCACGAAGCGCAAACACCATAGCTATTTTAACACTAAAGAGGTCTAGAAAACGTTTCTGAAGCCATCTTGTTTAAGCTTGAATAATAAACATTGAAATATCGCGGGGAGCGCGCAAAAATTGGCTATTTTAAACCATTTTTGTAGCCATCCTGTTTTAAGCTTGAATAATTTAACATGGAAACTAATTCGCGTGAAACGCGTAAAACACTCAGATTTGTAAACTAAAATTATCCAGAAAAACGTTCCTTTAGTCATTTTGTTAACCGCGATGTATATCGAGGTTCTTGTGACGCACGGCATCACTAGCATCGTATCTGCGGGCATTGTTGTCATTGTTATGCATTCCGTTTTTTGTGTGTAATTTTAAAAAGCTAACTACTTTTTCGTTAAGGTATGGTTATCACTCAAAAATCGCGAGAATACTGTGAACCATATTTACTTAGATGTGTAGAAACAAATGTTTCGAAAATCGATTTGGATACATACGCAATGTGAATTTTTGTTATGAAATACGTCATATCCTGGACTGTGCTGATATTGAACGATATTATACAAGCACGAGGCTATAGTGATCATGTGTGATAGCCGCAGGAGACGGCTTAAGTGGTATGCCTTGGTAAATATTGGATAAACCATAGACGGTGGATAAACCATGGACTTATTTGATCCGATGGATAAACAAACATATCTTCGAAGCAGTAAAGACGGTTGCTGTTCAGTCGAGATTAATACTACAACAATAATAACACGCAGATAATAGTTAATTGGTAGCAGTCTTGGGTAAACCAGAGAGATGTTATTACTATACACCTCCCTGGGTAAACTCCTTGGTAAACTCTCAGAAATCCAAAATTAACAAACCACGAAACTATTTATTAAGCCAATTGAGAAGACAGTATTGTAAGGAAATAACTAGTAAAGTTTCAACTGTTTAAAAATTGATTTTGCACAAATAAGTCTCATTTTCCATCATCACCAACAGCAATTCATTAACTCATGTGGCGGCCGGCCGCCCTTTCCCAAAAACTTAATATTTTTTTATTAACCATTCATATGCTATTGTTTGTGTGAGATTGCATTCATAATGGGCCTCTAAATTCTGATTTTTTAAATACTATTTGTCCATAATATTACTCTATCTTGCTTTCATCACTATATTTGTTTGTTCATTAAATGTGCTCACAAATTAAGATTAAAATACTATTTAGTATTGTTAAAATAATATGTTTATGCCGTCCACTCGCGAGCGCGATCCTGACATAGCAATTGTAATATAGTATGCAATGTGTTAATACTACTGATTCGCACGTGTTTCGTGTGGGCGATGGTTCACACGCGCTGTATAAACTTCCTCGAAGCATTCGCTAATTAATTAATAATGGAGCTGAATCAGTAACGGGAATTCAATATAAGGGTTGGCCATTGTGAATGAGGGGTGAGATGCCATGTGTTTTTGGTATAGAAATCCTACAGCTCCGCTATATCTATGGTTGAGTTTAAAAAAGAATTCGCGCCGCCTACCTCTGCTCTGGTGCTTAAAATATATTAATTGTGCTACACTTAAAAAGGGAATACCATAATTATTTAGTTTGTTTATATCACGGATCGGCGATCACGTTCGCTTGAAAAGAGGCTATAGGTTCATTAACACACTTTGGAGTTAAAAATACACAAGCACATGTATGCAGAACACACAGAAGACCACGTGACCACTTGGCCTAGATAAATACTAATTAGGATTATACCATTTCTCAAGGGGTGTGTCCTCATTTTATTATTCAATTTCTCAAATAGTGTGTTCTTAATACGAACTTAAAATTGGGGTTATTAAAGAGGTGAGTAGGGAGTTACCGTATTGGGGGCTGAGAATATATGTGTCTCAGATTGGGGTAGGGTGGGGTTGGGGGCGGTGAGCAGGGGAGGGGAGATACGTGATACCCATCATCTCCATAGTTTATAAACATATTTACAATGATCTAAAACACTAAAATGAATTGAACTTTTGTTGATTATAAATTGAGAAGTGGATTAGGTAGGGAGGAGAGGGGAGGTTTGTTTAGTCAATTAAATTAAACAATATACATTTACTGTGATCTTAAAAACCTAGAGAGGGTTAGGGGTAAAGGGTAGGGGAGGGAGGGGCCAGGGGGAAATAGAGGTAGATAGTCAATTAAAAATGTATATTTACGGTGATCTAAAAACACTAATTGGACTCAACTGAGTTCATGATAAAGATAGTCTGGAGAGGAGTAGGGAGGGAAAGGTGGAGGGAGAGCGCATGTTACAGGGGATGAGTAGGGAGATTGACTCTAGAGGGAGGGACAGTGGGAGGAGCATGGATGGGGAGATTGTCTCGGTGTGAGAGGGGCAGGAGGATTATCTCAAGAGGTTGAACACGGATTTGATTTACATAAGGGGGGGGGGGGGGCCGGGGGGGATAGTTAGGCCTATTCAATACCCAGTTGATTTGACAGTTTTGATGTAAAGTAAAAAAAAGAAGTGAAAGGAACCTTGTACTTTGTTAATGGGCAAGATGGTCTCGAGAGGGGATGGGGGCGGGGGGGGGGGGGGGGGGGGGCAGAAACATTGAAGCCTATCAGGTGCCTTATTTACTATAACTTTAGTCATACTTACATTGATTCAATTAATCTATTAATCTAAAGATACTAATAGAACTGAACTTACTTTGACTGAGTGAACCTCTACAAAACTAGGATGGTTATACATGACTAGATCTATCATTTATCAATGTTAGGGCTGAATCGTATGGTTGTAATTATGCTAATGAGCTCATTTGCATATTTTGGTCAAATCTTTATTTTGGCTCTTAATTATGAAAACAATGAGTAATACACTTCCAAATTGGCTAGAATGGTAAAACATGATCAGCTCCACCAATGGTCCAAGCTAGATCTCGTTTATATTTGTGCTAATATGGTAATTAGCTAATTTGCATATTTTGGCTCAATACTTGAATTGGGTGTAACTCCTTAATGCAAGGACTATCTCAATTAAATATAACTCTTCAATGAAATAGACTGAGTTAACCGCTACAAAACTAGGATGGTTATACATGACTAGATCTATCATTGATCTATGTTAGGGCTGAATCGTATGGTTGTTATTATGCTAATGAGCTCATTTGCATATTTTGGTCAAATTTTATTTTGGCTCTTAATCATGAAAACAATAACTGATACACTTCCAAATTGGCTCGAATCGTAAAACATGATCAGCTCCACCAATGGTCCAAGCTAGATCTCTATTACATTTGTGCTAATATGATAATGAGCTAATTTGCATATTTTGCCTGAATATTTGAATTGGCTGTAACTCCTTACTGCAAGGACTAATTCAATTAAATATAAATGTTCAATGAATAGATTGACTTAACCTCTTACAAACTAGGATGGGTATACATGGCTAGATCTATCTTTTATTAATGTTAATGCTGATCCATATGGTTGTAATTATGCTAATGAGCTTATTTGCATATTTTGGTCAAATCTTTATTTTGGCTCTTAATCATGAAAACAATGAGTGATACACTTCTAAATTGGCTAGAATGGTAAAACATGATCAGCTCCACCAATGGTCCAAGCTATGTCCCATTTATATTTGTGCTAATATGATAATTAGCTAATTTGCATATTTTGCCTGAATATTTGAATTGACTGTAACTCCTTAATGCAAGGACTAATTCAATTAAATATAAATCTTCAATGAATAGACTGACTTAACCTCTTACAAACTAGGATAGTTATACATGGCTAGATCTATCTTTGATTAAAGTTAATACTAATTCATATGGTTGTAATTATGCTAATGAGCTTATTTGCATATTTTGGTCAAAATGTTGAATTAGCTATAACGCTTAAAGACAACAACTAATTTAATTAAATATAATCTTAATCAAATATACTGATTTAACCTCTACCAAAACTTGGATGGTTAGACATGACCTGACCTATCAGTGATCAATGCTAGGGCATATTTATATGGTTGTTATGCAAATGAGCTCATTTGCATATTTTGGTCAAATCTTTGATCTGGCTCCTAATCCTAAACACAATGAGTAATAAACTTCCAAGTTGGCTAGTATTGTAGAACAAGATCGGCTGCACCATTGGTCTAAGCTAGATTCCATTAGCATTTGTGTAAATATAATAATTAGCTCATTTTCATATTTTAGTCAAAATGTTGAATAACTCTGCAAGGGAACACCTCATTCAATTAAATATAATTATTCAACTAATAAATAGGCAGACTTCACCTCTACCAAACTAAGATGGTTCGACATGACCAAATTTATTATTGATCAATGTTAGGGCTTTAGATGTAATTATTCTAATGTGCTAATTTGCATATTTGGTCAAATCTTTGATTGGGCTCTTAATTTTGAAAACAATGGTAATACACTTCCAAGTTAACTACAGCCTACAGTGTGATAGGACATGATCAGCTGCACCATTGGTCCAAGCTAGTTCTCATTTGCATTTGTGTAAACATGATAATTAGCTCATTTGTATATTTAAGTCAACATTTTGAATTAGCTATAACTTTGGCAACAACTTATTCAATTAAGTATAACTCTTCAGCTAATAGACTGTTTAACATCTACCAAACTAGGATGTTTAGACATGACTAGATTTATTATTGATATATGTTAGGGCTGATTTGTATGATTGTAATTATGTTAATGTCCTAATTTGCATATTTTGAAAAGATTTGGCTTTTAAAAACAATGAGTGATACACTTCCAAGTTAACTAGTATGAAGGGAGATGATCGGCTGCACAATTGTTGTAAGCTAGATCTCTTTGCATATGTGTAAATATGATAATTAGATAATTTGCATATTTTAGTCCAAAAAATTGAATTAGTTATAACTACTTAATGCAACGACTAATTTATTTAACTGTAACTCTAAAAATAACACTCAGTCTTCAACCAATAAGTTCAAGTCCAATTGGAACTCACTTAGGTTTACAGTTGTAACATGGGACCCTGCATAATTATGTTAACAAGGTTAAATGTCATCTTAGGCCGTGTTGTAAAATAGGCTGTTAAAGTTGTTGCTAAAATGTGAAGTCCAATTGAAAATAAACTAAGCTTAAGATCCATCATTCCAGTTTCATCATGGCCAGATCTATTATGAGTCATTATTGTAGAATATACTAAAGCTCCCTTTTACATGAAACCTGCAAAAATGTCGCGGTTCTGCATCATTGATGCCCTCGTTATAATTTAATATGTTTACGTACATATATAAATGCAGCGATGAAAATCAGTCCCGGGCTGGACCAACTCTGGGTGGACCAACCCTGGGTAGACTACAATAGAGAGCCCTCACGGAATAAACTGCAATAATACTGTTTAAAAAACACCTTGGAAACTATATTGATCATAAGTAATATGTTAAAACACTCAGGAGGTTGGTGGTCGGGGAGGTAAAATCAAGGATGGATCATTCTAAAACAATCCCGGGAGTGTCCGGATCATTCTAAAACAGCCCCGGGACTGTCCGGATCATTCTAAAACAACCCTGGGACTGTCCACCCCCGGGACTGTCCACCAGGGACTGTTTCTAACCCTAACCCTAACCCTAACCTTATCCACCCAGGGTTGGTCTACCCCGGGACTGTCTACCCTGGGACTGTCTACCCCGGGTGGAAAGTCATGTGGGTATTTCCATTGCTGCATATAGCAATAGGAGCTATAGTATTGTAGTTTACCAAGTTTTACTTGTTAAGTTACTTTTTTTGAAGACTGTATATTCGAAATGAATAAAGAAGAATCGATGTTACAATTATACCCAATTTATACTGTTATCTCATGTTATAGGAATTGGAAGAGTTCGTCAACGGAGCCGGGCACCATGGTGTGGTTGTATTCTCCCCTGGATCCATAATCGATTCTCTTCCATTAGAAGCCATTTATACATCAGTTATAACGGATGTCTTAGCCAGATTACCGCATCGAGTCATTTGGAAACATAAGGGTACACCTCCAAAGAATGTAGGGAATAACACATTGATAATGCCGTGGATACCTCAGAATGATCTTTTAGGTAGGTCGAGTGTTCCCTATACCTCGGATGGCAATGCCTCTGTTGTTATGACAACAATATCAGTCGCAATATCTGCCAAAGAATTGCCCACAAAGTTGTCCTCAAAGTTTGGGTACTTCACTTCACTTCATGAAGTCTATATTAGGCTAGGCCTGACCTTGTGAGTTGTGACATAATCTGTATAGGCACACATTTTAGTTACACAACTTCAACTATGAGCTATGAGTTTTAGAAAATGTTGTGAGAGACACAGTCGAGCACAATATTTTTAGAACTCATAGTGAGTCCAATATATTTGCGTATCATGCGAAAAAAATCCATCCAACTTTATCATTATTATGTTTTGAGAATCTGTCGTCGTCGTTCTATGGATCATGGCTGATTCTTTGTGACCCTATTGATGATGGAGCGCCACCGTTGTCTATTTTGTCACATGCGATGTGCAGAGATAAGAGATAGACCAGTTGCTTCTTTAATGCCATCAGTCCAACGAAGCCACGTTTACGTCTTCCTTCGATAGCTCCTTGTATATATTATCACCTTTTCTAGATTGTCACCCTCTCGTCTAGCAATATGTCCAAAGTATTGTAGCTTGTTGCGCATGATCTTTGTATACAGAGAAGTTTGGTTCCTAATCTTGCTTCTGACAAATTCATTTGTCTTATGCTCTTTCCATGATATTCCTAGCATCTTGCGCCAACACCACATTTCAAAAGCTGATATTTTTTTCGAATCTGCTATTCCGACTGACCATGTTTCAGCTCCATTATGTTGCGACCGGATCATAATACGTATTTTTGTGGACTTTGTGATTCCTCTATCCTTCCAAATGGTTGATAGGACATTTGCTGATGTTTTAGCCATTGCCAGACGTCTTTTAATTTCTCCAGAGCTTCCACCATCTTTAAGAATTAGTGATCCAAGAAAATTGAAGTTATCTACACAATCTACTGTATCATTATCGACCTTCACTTGTTGGTTGCTGTTTCCTCCGCAAATCATGACTTTGGTCTTCTTAACATTTAGGAAGAGTCCAAACTTTTCACTGGCTGTTTTCATCTGTGTATTAGAACCTCTACGTTATTTCCATTGGTCAAGAGGCAGTCCTTTGGAGGTTCTTTTAGAACCCAATTTGTATGGGCCAGTGGCAACCTATACGTGTAGAGCTCTTTTCAGAGCCACCATCTCTGTTCAGTGGAAGCGGCAACCCATCTGAACGGCTCTTGTCAGAGCCACCAACTCTTTCACAAGTAGGAAAGGGCACCTACTCTCAAATCATCGGGCAAGGGGCAGCCCAAATGATGATAATAAGAGAAGTGGCAATCTCTATGTTTTGTTTAATATTATAATAATTTGGTCCTGAAGAAGTCAGAACGAAAGCTTGACAGATTAAAACTTGTCCGACGGCGAACCCGTTAAACTTTTAACTTATATTCTTTCCTTATACAACTGTCACTGCTTATACCTACGTTTTTATTCATAAACAGGGCATCCCAACACCAAGCTTTTCATCGCCCATGGTGGCTTGAATGGGATCTATGAGGCCATATACCACGCAGTACCAATGATTGTCATACCTTTGATGTTAGATGATCAGAAAGACAATGCAGTGCGAGTGGCTGCCAAAGGTCTCGGAATACATCTACAAAAGGAACGATTAACAGAGAAAATATTGGAAGAGAGTTTGATGAAGGTCCTCTACGATAAAAAGTAAGTGGTTGGTTGGGATGGATTTTCAGAAATCCTTCCAATGATAACGCTCTTGGGTTGGGTTTGAGAACGTCTGTGACCTTAAAAATAGTGTCGTAAAACTGAGATTGTACCAGAAATTTGAATTTTCTATCGAGAAAAATAGGAGCTCTTTCGAACTACTAAAGGTCGTTGTTTTGTGTAATTGCTGACACCACGTCACAGCTAACATGTACCATTTTCATCAGTTTCCAACCTTGCTCGTCGTCCCTCCACGGATTATCCTATCTGCTGTTAGTCATCCATTTGCATCAAGATCATTCATTGTATCGCGTTAGTCTTACATTCTTTTGAGTTACGGAAAAGGTTTATCTATCCTGTCTGATCTTTCGTTGGATCTCTGATCGGGGTATTCTCGCTATTATATATTAGGTCAAACAACCGCCGTTTATTTATAAGGCTTTCTTAATTGCAGGTAAATCCACGTTCTATCCATTGCAAATACATTTTGATTAAGTCTGCTTCTTTGGCAATAGTTTGATTAATTCTTTCAATGGTCAATGTTTTACTCTGCATAGGTTTCGCCTGTAGTGTCAACAAAGGATAAGATGAGGATCGGCACTTTCTCTCTCATACTTTTTCATATAATATACTATACTCATTACAAAAAGTATCGAGACAAATTAGCCAATAGTTAACGGCCCGAAAGGGTATGGATTAATCGAATCAAATAATTCAGTGCATAATTTTGTTCTGCATACTTCGACACCTCGTTTGTTGCCGAGTAGAGTTATTGTTATTTCAATGGTCGTAGGTCCAGTTTCAAAATAATTATATAGGGATGATTGTCACTTTTGAAACTGGACCTACGACTATTTAAATGACAATAACTCCACCCGCAACATCGCATCTCAATAATCGAGATGTCAAAATACGCAGAACAAAATTATGCACTGGTTTATTTGCTTCAATTAATCCATACCCTTTCGGGCCGTTAATTATTGGCTCATTTTTAAGTGTCTCGATACTTTTTATGAGGAGTTTATATCCAGCATGGGATGATTGGGGCGTGCTTAACCCTATTTTTATTTGAAGGGGTCTAGAGACGTCAATTTTAAAGATTATATTGACCTATAACATTATGTTAGAGCAGTGGTTCCCAACCTCCTTTTTCTGGTGGTGACCCCATTTCAGAAACCAGCATTAGAGCGCGACCCCTCACAGAACAAAGTCACCAGTGGCGGCACCAGCATAATGAATTGGGTGGGGTGGGGGGGGGGGGGGGGGTGGGGTGGGGAGCGAACTTGCCCCCAGCTCAGGGGCCCAAAAAATCAAACGGAAAAAAATAAAATACAAATACAAATAAAATAGAATATGTAATGAGACATACAGAAGTGAAGCCAGAACGCCAAAACAGAAACATATTTGCTGATGTAAACCACATATCTCTCTGAACACAGCCAGTCTGCAGCCAATACCCAAATAATTAACTAATCAGTTCCGGTGACATAACCATAACACGTTAATCTTGTTGATTACTTCTTGTCTCAAAGACAACCCACACTTTTATTATAGATTTTGGGTTTTTGTATGAGTTACCGACACTAGACACTCAGACCAAATTAGGAAGCAAAGTATGACAGTTTAGTTTCCAAGTACTAAGATTACCTTGATGAAAACCTTGAAGATAAACAGGACCACGAGGACTACACTAGCAGTGACTAGACACTCACCAAATGAGGAAGAAAGCGCGACAATTATAGTTTCCGAATGATTAAGATTATCTTGATAAAAACCGCTGCAGCTTAATCGCTTACATATTTTCAAACAAATTCAATCCGATCATAGATCCTGTAATGACTAACGTTTAGGCTCGGCGCCAGACATACAAGAGGGGCCCTTATTATCACTCTCTTTTAGCCGCTTGAGGGCGCGGCACATGGCCTAAATTGTGAGTTAGGGCCTCTAATTTTTGGCCTGGCCAAAGGCCCTCAAAAAGATAAATCCGGTCCTGGGTATTTAGCTTCCAATCACGCCAATTGGGAGGAAACAGGTAATTGAAATATAAAAAATATGATAATAGAAACGTATAATGCTTAGCTGTGTATACACCTTCATCGTTGGTAGTTTTATGTTCAGAAATAGTAACAAATACTTTGCAGACAATCCTCCAAATCATTTTCCTTTTAGATTTGATCTATTTTGAATCATAAACGCGGGTATCACTTGTAAAGTGCTTCTTATTGGCAGATGAGTTGTAAAAAACTTTGAAGTCCTTATATGTAGCAAAACCAACGATGCTATACAATTTGCATATATAGGCATAAATCAGTCAATATTGTTCTTCTAATGTAAAATTGAGGTCAATGAATTTTGAACACCGTACAGTGGCGGCGGAAGCGTCAGAATTTAGAGGGACAATTTGAAATGTAGGGAGGAGGGGGGGGGGGGGGGGGGGGGGGTGGCGTGAGATCTAGAGGGGAGGGGGAGGGCACGCCCTCTGCTTGTATGACACCGTATCACATTTGTCATCCTTATTTTCATTTTCATTTTTTTTACCAGGTACAGTGACAATCTAAAACGTGCCTCTGCAATTCTTCGAGATAATCGACCCATGGAACGCGCCATCTTCTGGATCGAGCACGTACTAAAATTTGGTAGTGACCACCTTCGGGCGGAATCCTTTCAACTCAATTACATTCAGATTAATTTACTAGACGTGTACGGCTTCTTACTCACCGTTATTGCAAGTATTCTATTACTAGTTTACTATACTTGTGCTATATGCTGGCGAAAATGTAACGGAGTTGAGGGAAAGCAATGTAAGTTGGATTAAACATGTTAAAGAAATGTGTTTAGAAAACATGTACAGTGTGCATGTCGTATAATTAAAGGCATATTATGTGATCTTTTCCAGGGGACGCCCTCTATGCTTGATTTTTCTTTAAAGTAGATTTTCTTGCAGATTTACATTTCTGATCATATCATGAATATATTCTGAGTTAGCATGGTTACAGAGCGATACGATTCCTAATTACTTCAAAATCATGGTTTTAGAGTGAAAATAGAGTGAAAATAAACCATGATTTTGAAGTAACTAATAGGAATCGTATCGCTCTGCAACTCAGAATATATTTATGATTTATGTTCAGCTAGAAATGTAAATCTGCAAGAAAATCTACTTTCAAAAAGAAATCATGGGTAGAGGGCGCCCCTGGAAAAGATCACATAATATGCCTTTAGTTTAAGTTCAAAATCAAGAGATCTGATATAAACTTTTTACAATAGCAATCGATGTCTTCGTATTGATAAAGTTTGAAAGCTTGTATATCTTAATAGTCTTCTTTAAATACTGAACTCCGTCACGTGATTAAAAACGATGTATTACCAGCGATGATATGTAAGCATGTTGTAAACCATTTCATCCAATTGGAATAAATAATTGAGTAATGTTAACATAACAATACAGTCATGTATAATTAAAATCATCCTGAACTACTAAATAGACTGAAAATAGATATTTCAATTGTACTACAAGTAGTAAACCTACTAAGATCATTTTAAAGGAATAAATACATTTCTGGAATATTTTGATTGGAAAAAAGGTAATCTATTAGTTGTCGTTTCCAAGTATCATTTTGCAACGTGGATACATTTGAAAGCGTAGTGTTTTTCATTTTCCATTTTTCATGACAATTGCTTTTCTGCTTATATACAGTATAATGTATAACTTATAAGTTAGCTCTTATAGAGCATAATGTAATGTTTCGTTAGTGGTCTTTCGGTTTCTTTATTGAAGATACACATGATGAGCAATGTTGCTTGCTACATTGTATGTAAGTTTCTTATACAAACTGCACTTAGAGTGCATTTATTTATTTTTACAATACAAGGAGAGTTTCTATACATATATTAATTGATACGGGCAGTGCATCATTTTGATAATTTATTATATTTATTTATAAATATATTATAATGCATTTTAGATACAGTGTATAAATGTTTATTAATTAATAATGAATGTCGAAATGTTTAGTAGAACACGTATCGGTTTGGAAAGAGAAAACCTTTATTATACGTTATAAGATTCGCAGCTGATTCGGTATGTTGCTGTAGTTGATACTATACGATCTTATCTTTTTATCGTGATGTTGTAATCATTTATCTCCATTTTGTTCATTTTGAGAAAAAGATTATTGAAGATTTGTAAACACATTGGGGAGATGGAGATGAGGCCTTGTGATACTGGCTATAACTTTGAAAGGGGTTGTGTTATGGAGATAAAGCTGTGTGTTACTGGAAAGAGAATTTCTTTCTGAAAATTTTGATACCAAAATCTCATTTTTGAAAAAATGGAGATGAGGCCTGTGTTTCTGAGCCCTCGAACCATTGGATAATCATGTGATTGCAACGCCTTTGCTACGATACTTTTTAAAAACGTGTTTAATATTTCTATCAACATCACAACGTGTGAGTTTTGACATGGTTTTGTTTAGTTACCGTGTTTCCGTATTGAAAGGCGTGCAATCGTGGTAAGCAACGCATGCTTAAACCTTGAAAAATAAACAGTTAATTACATTTGAATTAAATTAATGATCTTGAAACCATGGCAAATATACACATAACTTGTGAAATATGCGTCAAAATGGCTTAAGTAGTAGTCAAAGTATGCGGAAACATTGTGTTTGAAAATCTAACTACGATGGTCATTCAATAAGTTCTACCTCCTCACTCATAACATCGCTAATATGAATGTCAGCCTCATGACATTATAGCTCTGAATCATAGCTACACATTGCTAATTGATACCTATTTCACTTTTGTTATGATGCAATCAAAGCCAGAGAGAGATTTTGGACAACGGACACGGACAATTACCCCAAAGATAAATACATGTTTTTTCGTTTTCTCTCCGTATTGTATGATTAGGTATACCGCCCGATTTAAATACTGAAAATAGAAAACAATGGATGATTTCTGAATATAATGCTACACTATCATGTATAAATCAGATTGTAGGCAATATTAACCTTTGTAGCTTGCAAATAGTATAATATCAACTCGAATGTATTGACACGCCTTTAGCATACTGGAATACTGATATTCAGTCAAATGTTCGTTGTTACAAGTCAAGACACAGTCTGTTCAAGAGATATTTGTAACTTAGAACGATTGTAATTGACCGATAGGTACATTTTGTGTCTTAGAATTTGCCAAATGAATAGCACTTTAGGAGACATTTGGCTGTTTTTACCCGTTTCCGTCGCACTAAATTGAAGTTTGGTTTTTACTGCATATCCAGACAAGTACAATGAGTATTCAGACCAATCTACTATGATTTTGTAGCTGAGATTCAAAGCTTCAATTGTGGAATATTTCATACGACTGGCTTGTATAATAGCAAAGTTATGAGGTAGGAGGTAGAACTTAATGAATGACCCTCGTAGATACATTGCATAAACTGTGTAGGCAATTTTGAAAAGAAAATGGCATATCTTGATATTTTGCTTGTTGTTAACTCTTGTTTCAATTGCATCAATTATTTCAAGATTATCATTTCTTTGTGTCCGAATATTTATTGACCCTGGATATTTCAAGAAAGTAAATTTTTCATCATTTTTTGATGGAGAGGAGGAGTTACACACTTTTAATCTATGTATGGAGTTGTATTAAGCAAATACAAGGACACCACCATTCATATCAGATTTAATATTGAATGTATCACATTTAATTTAGAATTGGTCATCGTGAAGTTCAAATAATATTGGTTACAATTAACAAGGTTTCATAAATCAATTGATGAAATCAAAAAAGGTTGAGCATGTTTCCAGTCATGTTTTCTAAATGTACGATGGAAAAAGAATTATATGAACAAATTGTAAAAGTAACTGAATGAAAGCACTTGTATCATGTCATTTCTATAATTTACTCTGTGAATTTCAAACGTTCACAAATAAGATATCGAGGGTTGACAACCAGATAGACGTAACACGTTCAATATATTAAAATTCATTTGTCTCAGAATGTCCTTTTCTGAGTTAAGACTTCCTGGTTGTGAACCCTTGATATCTTCTAGATAGTAAGTGACATACTCTGAAAATAAATCGGACACCTTTTAAGGATCTGATCACCACTGACGCTCCTCGGACATTACCTTCATTTCAATTTGTTTTGACTTCTTCATGTGCCTTAAACTCTATGTTGCCGAAATTTCCAGGCTGTGACATGTGATACAGCAAGCGGTTCCATGCCAGTGTATTTTTCAGTTCTGTCAGTAAGGTAACCGTTTGGATATTGACATGTCATTAGAGTAGAGTATTGATTAAGTAATCCTGTGTGTCATTGGTTCATTTTGATGTACAGAATTTCAAGATATGACCATGTGAAAAATTATAAGTTTATTTTTGAGCCCAGTTTACATTATATTTTTAAACAGTTAATCGGATTCAGTTGATAAGTACGATGTGCGGCCATTTCTTTGTGCCAGAATATATGTTGGTCCTTTTGTCTATCCAGGAAAAAATGGCCTGTTCATGCTAAAAGGGTTTAGTTAGGAGTAGGTTAGACTATAAAAACACTGCTACAAATAAATTAGACATGTATTTCTTTAATCAAGCTGGTGCGGGGTAATATTCAATATCCACCTCCAACATTGAGGGAAAGTAGTGCAAACTACTGGTCCCTAGTGTTGGATGACCCGGTGATTACCCCCGTCTCGGAGCGGAGGGAGGTGTAGTCACCAGTCATCCAACACCAAGGTACCAATAGTGTGCACCACTTTACCGAAATGAACCGTGTTGTATTTGTTTTATAACACCTCATACATAATTATTTCATTGTCTGAACTAAATTGAAAATTAAAAAAAAAGCTTACGTTGCTCCGCGTAGTAGGCATATAACAGGCTACACCCATAGCGATCAAGAAGGCGGACTCAATTCCCCTGGCAGAAGAACAATATTATCGAAACCCGTTTCCGTTTCTTCACAATAATTGCGGCAGACCTACACGTCACGGATTTGTGTATTACATGATTGGTAGATGCAGTATATTAATTAGCCTCAAATCTGCGCATGAAGCTAGACGACAGGAGTAACTTCTTGCCAGCATCAATGGGACGATGATGATCACCGTAGTACTACACAAAAGAAGCTAAATCATTGTTACAACGTGTATTGTACTGACAATCAAAGTTACCGCGGAAAAATCAATCTAGATTGACAAAGCTGTAGTCCCACTCTTGATGGTCCGACGCTGGCGTGTTTACCTCAATTCTTGTATTGAAAATATCTATTTATCTCAAAGCACTACTTATTTTTGTAAATAACTTCATGTTTTTGATATTGCAAATGTGTAAAAACCAGGCAAAATACTGTACATATCATAACGAAACTATTGACAGGCAGTTGAATTATATTATAAGATGTGGATCAAAATGTAAATAAAAATTAGTCGATATTCAAAATGTTGAACAGTTTATATTTCAACAGACAAATCGCGCGAATCCGCGCCCACTTAAAAAGGTTTAATACAATTACGTATACACAGAATAATAAAATAAATAATATAAATTCAATGTAAAATCAATTTTTTAGTAAACTTGACAATATTCTTTTATTTTCAGTTGTTTCAGAATACATTGTTATCGGCACCGCGGAGTGTGTATTTAGGGGAGGGAAAGCAATGTTTGAAGGTACATTCCGATCCCAAAATAAACCACTTATTATGACAATGTTTAAAATAGGCCACATAATGTATCACGAATTTACTGGATTGAAAATCCAATTAAATTGGCTGGCAACTTCGGCGGTGATTATCATCGCTCAAAGAAGAGGTGTGCGCAATTGATGGGACAATTGCATGATTAGGGTTGCGTAACAAGACCTTTCTCCTTGTGTATTAGCTTCATGATCTGCGTCTGTCAGTTCGCGAATCTCGTCGGCAGATGTTCAGCAGACGACGCATTTTGTTGTTGTTCGCCGACAGATTTTGAACCTCGTACTTGGCGTCGCCGTACAATATTTCCTTAATATTCATCGGCTCCAGAATTGTTTCGGGAGACTGTGCTGAGTTGAGGAAGTAGTCCAAATGCCGCAAGTTTGTAATAGTGTAACAACTATCAAGCATTCGGCAGGGATTTTTAATTGTTAGGATTGAACCAATCAAAAAAGATGATACCCTTATAAATATGTACGAGGTGAAATAATGTATGTTTTGAAATGCTGAAGTAAATTATCTATGTCACTGTTTTGTATTACTGATTTTGCAATAAGTTACGATTACATGTTATAACTTGTTTATTATTTTGCAATCAATTATGGGCGTTGTGTAAATTTCAGAGATTGATTGAATGAATGATTGATTGAATGATTAATTGTTATCTTGTTTTTACTTTGCAATCAGTTATGGTTGGGTTATTCGTACTTATGTATTCCTCTGCAATTAGGGACCGTTCATTATTTATGGTGGGGGGGGGGGGGGTGGGTAAGCTATAGGGGGGTCATGTAACTTTCATATGTTGAAATAGGGGGGTTATGTAACTTTTTATTCTTGAACAGGGGGGGGTTGTGTAAATTTGTTTAAACTATAAAGATGGTGGTGATTTGAGTGATTTTAGAGGCTATTTTGGAGTGTAAATGCCATATTTGTCTGCGCTTCGCGCATATTTTCTTAAAACCTATCGACTTCAAAAACCTTTACTATGAGACGACTTCTGGACAGCAAATCGACGATATGGTGGAAAAACATCTATATAATCATCAACGGTCAAGATATTAGAGCCACAGGGTGTATAATGTTACAAAATCCAAGTTCATGATTTAAAAATGTGATTTATTGCATGCTTTTCCCCTCATCTCTGCTTTGCACCAATGCTCACAAAAGTAGAACGTTTCACATTATACGTTTATGCTCAGAATATTCTAACTTGTTCGGGTTATAAAGACTCACAAAACCACCCAAAATGTATAAATATGAAGAAAAAAAATCCAACTCGCTACGCTCGCCATTACTAATTTCACACAATAAAAAGAAGGGGCATCATACAATTATTGGCCGTTCAGATAGGGCACAAACAAAATTTGCCAACGTATCCATGAACAAAATTCCAAAGGTAAGACAGCCCCTTAAATGTGACAAGTAAATTTTTTTCAGGGAGGGAGGGGGGTTGTGTAAAAACCTACTGGTAGCAGGGGGGGTCATGTAATTTTCAGTTTCAGCTGTAGGGGGGTTAGGTAATTTTAACATACGAGTCTCGAATTTGTCCCCCCCCGCCCCCCGCCCTCCACCATAAATAATGAATGGTCCCTTAATAATTAGGGTCATATTGAATAATTCAAGGAATGCACATAAAATGTTCTTGTAGGAATTATGACAGTGCACCACACCAAATATCTTTCTCATTGAAATACGTGTAAAAGTGCCATATTTCAAGACACCTTTTCTACCCTCCGGTTACATTTATTGCATACTTGTCACCTATGACCATTTTCAGTAACATCTCAACTTTAATTTAAGCCTTGTTTCATGAGGGGTTATTAAGCTAAGTTTTCCGCTACGGACCTGCCACCGCGCCCTCACTTTTTCACGTTTTCTGGCATGCCTGTTCACCATTTAGGCAGGTGCTTACGCCCTGGGCACTATTTAGGTCGATAAATTAAAAATATCGTATTTTATCATTGTAGGTGCAACGGATAGGTCCCACTCGTTCATTTAAATACAAACATACCATCCCCGGATGGGGGGGGGGGGGGGGGGGGGGGGGGGGGGGTTGGGGTTGAGGTCAAAAAATATCGCACAGTCAAAAAAAATCGAACAGTCAATTCTCGTCCCCATTTTTTCGCTTCTCCGTCCCCATTTAGCAAAAAAAATCCCACAGTCCAAAAAAAAATCGCACAGTGCAAAAAAAATCGCACAGTTAATGTACTAAATGTAACATTTTTCGTTCTATTTGGCTATCCTCCGCCTTTCTCTTCTCTTTCTCCCTCTCCTCCCCCTTCTTTCTCTCTTTTCTCCCCTTCTTCACGTCCCCATTTTTCCGCTTCTCCGTCCCCATTTTAGGTGTCCGGGGGGGGGGGGGGGGGCAGTCGCCCCCCACTGGCTACGCTACTGGGCAATTGAGACTAAGTACCTTGCCAAGGATACAAACACGTTGGCCGTAGCGGGGCTAGAACTCACAACCTTTGTATCGTGAAGCCTGCGTGTTATCCACTCGACCACACATGCTCTCTCATACGGCTTGGACGAGCCGGGATTTTGTTGTTTTGGTAATTCCTCTTGTCAGCCTAGATCTTGATTAGGTTTTCAGTCAGTCATTTGTTACTTATTCATTAATTTTTATAAATTTATTCAAATTTTGCCTGTACTGTTCGCGACAATTTTGTAATCATTCTTTTAACAATTACAACGTCATTGAAATACTTGTTATTGAAAGAATAACATTTTGATGATAATCATTAATCTGTTAGCAGTGTTTCTAGATTGTAATTCTATTTTGTATTAAAGCCTATTTTTGGTGTTTTGAACATATACTTTTATTGAAGTTCCTATCCAACTATATGTCCCCTGCAAAATTAGGACATATCTTGTAGAAAATGGTGTACTTTTTGTATTGTAATTAATAAAGGCAAAATTTACTTTTATGCTGCGGACATGGAAATTTCGCTAATTTGGGGTATATGAGGGCAATTTTTTTAGTGAAAACACGATAAGAAGTATAGCAAAGTATATATATCCAAGTAGAAAACATCAAGATCTATCTAAAAAAGAAGTTTTTAAAGCAAGAAAACATTGCATAACATAGAAATGGACCAAATACATCAAAAAGTTCATTTTGCACTGTTTTCATGAGAGTTAACCATACACAAACGAGCCCTGCAGCTAGCTGTAATCACAAAAGAACCAAACGGCTAAATAGGAATATAAACAAGATTATAATAAATAATCAAAACATACTAATCACATGATTACCTTGATGTGGTCCAAGTACAACATAGGTTAGGCTGGACATTCTTTGTTCCCGAACACTGTTTTCTGGGGAAAGTTTATACCAACACTACGGCCGATACGCCACGAAAAACCACTGGCATTCTAGAAATTGTTCCCTAGGGGTACGCCCAAACTTAGAACAATTAATGTCAATCGCACTCATAAAAATCAAAACAATATTACAAATACCGACCTGAATCTGACTTATCCGCCAAAGGTACGAATCAATGTAATCCTATCTTCAAAAAATGCAATAACTTCCTTAGTAGGCCTACATCACGAGCTCTGTTTCAGAAATGATTCCATAAGTTTCAGACCGGCTGACGTTAAATTCAAACTGGGCACAGTTGCCGACAGATCGAAATTTCTGGTCACTACATTAAGATCTCTTGAAAAAATCTAGGTGAAATAAGGCTTTAAAAAACTTCCTCGTTTTTGCTTCTTCAAGCATCCACATCTAATTAAATGCTCGCCACGGATTCCTAGAAGCATGCTTGAACTCAGCGCCGCTGGAATATCGCCTTAATTCGTGTTGAATGATTCGAGATGCTGGTAGTGAAATCTAAACGTCCAGTTCGCATGTAGACAGAACGATCACTGACGGGCACCCGCCTGGGCCCTATTCAAGCTTCCCGCTTGAATAACCTTTGCACATTCATGCAAGCCCAATCCAGGGATTCTGGCTAACAAGAGAAAATGCTAATATTAAAATGAAGGTGCATGTTGAATCAATTACTTCAATCATCGTCTTTGATTTCAATTTAATTGCGATTGTGATCATGTTAGGGTAATTTAGAGTTTCCTATCGTACTTCTCTATCGTACTTCGTGGAGATGTCAACAAAATAAGAATAGCGCCATCTCCTGATAAATGAATGGCGACACCAACAATAATGTACGAACATCTTCTTTATCACTTGCAGTTTTTAGTATCGCATGGACGGAAGATTGTGATAATGTTCTTAAGGAATCAAAACAATATGTTATTCAAACTTATAATTTGACAAGGACGTGGAAATGAGGTCCTCCAAAAATACAAAATAAATATAAAAATAAACGGAAATTCCAAGCGAAAGACTCTGCGAGAACCAAAAAGAATTCTGACGCATTTTATTTTATTTAAGGCCCTGTCACATCATAACGTATCGCCTCAACGTATGCCAACGTATGCGAAATATCGAAAAATACGTTGGTGTACGTTGGTGTACGCTGATACAAGTTAGGGGTAAGTTGGGGATACGCCGTTTACGTTATGTGCACGCTGTACGTTGTGAAAATTTGGAACACGTCGAGCCCGCGAAGAATTATTGAGCATGTTCAAAATTTCTCGACGTACTCAACGTGTGCTTAACTTACGTTCTGCATAAGTTCCCGATAGGTTCGTGATACGTTAGACATACGTTTACAAACGCTGACATACGTTAGACATACGTTGACATACGCTGACATACGTTAGAGGTACGTTACTCGTCGTAAGTTATAGGTTGGACCTATAGATTTACCCTTCTAGGTATTTTAATAGTTATCATCTAGGCTGCGTTTACTTGAACTGGCAACACTTGTCCCGCCGTGTACGAAACTCAATTTCTGCAGCGGAATAAGTGTTCGTTGTACGCCGAGGATACGTCGAACACGGCAGACATACGCTTCGAATACTTTAAGCATACGTTGGTATACGCTCGCCGATCGCATACGCTGTGACGCTGTCATAAGTTTGTTATAAGTTAGTGATACGCTATCAATACGTTAGTCACATTACGCTACAAGGCCCGCTTAGCAGCGCTATAAATTGCTGCCCTAAAAACCGGCAACAAATTTAAATATTCGCCTTCCATCAAAGGTGGTTGCCATATGACACAATTCTCGTGTGCAACCAACCGGCAGTATTGCAACACCCATTGAGTAGTTTAAGCGCATTAAGCGTGGATGTAATTTGCATCATAATGGAAACTCACCCATCAGTTAGCAAGAAGTACCGTCGTACACGCCCCGAATTTAAATATACAACCAGGAAATCCTCTCGTAGTAATTGATAGCAATAGGTTTACTAGACCGAATTAACAGCGCTCCTAAGCGGACAATTTATGTCATGTACGCTATGTATACGTTTAATACGCTATGGATACGCTATGGATACGTCCATTCCATCACCGATGTCGACTTTTCCTACGCAATTCGTTGGGAAGTTGGACGTTCTTGGACTCTGACAATTTTCGAGCTATTTTTTGAATACGTCGGCATACGTTCAGGCCACGTTCATGCCATACGCTATGGTGTGACAGGGCCTTCAGAAGGGTGGACTATTCACTGGCCGATTTAAATAAGGTAACGGTTGCATATTATAGTGTTTCATGTGATGCACACTTCAAAATGTTGATTTTTTGAGAAAATCACAAAAAATCACTTTTTTGACCCAAAAAGGTTCAACAAAGCTAACAAAAATAATTTTCAGTAAAAAATTCCTAGATTGCGAGATTATGATGTAGGCTAAAGACACTAACTTAGGGAAGATTTTTTTTTAAAAAACCTAATCTAATATTTTTTGCAATTTTTACCAAAAGGCGCCAAAAAAGTGAGAAAAAAAAAATCACTTTTTTGGCCAAAACAAAACAGTCCCTAAGTTAGTGTCTTGACATCATAATCTAGCAATTTGGGAATTTTTTACTTGCAATTATTTTTGTTAGCCTTGTTGAACTTTTTTTGGGTCAAAAAGTGATTTTTTGTGATTTTCTCAAAAAATCAACATTTTTAGTCAAAAATGACGCAAAATATTTTCTGATCCATTTACTTTCCAAAAATGTATACTTTTATATGCATTTGATTAATAATTCAATAATTACAGCACTCACAAAATTCAAAAAATCAAGTCGAAAACTTCCTTGAGTCCCCCCTTCAGTAGCTCATTTCTTTCAATATTTGTAGAACATTGGCCACTAGCTTGTTGAGTCTCACACAGCGGCCATTTTTGAAGGTTTAAACTTACCCTCTGGAGGGCCAAAAGTTAGGCCCTGGTTTAGGGCTTTTGAAAAGGCCTTAGGCCATGGTTTAACTTAGGCCCCCTTTGGGAATATACATCTTTTTTTTTTGTAGACCAGGTTTAGGAGGAGGTTCAAACCTAGACGATCTTAATCCAGGTTTAAACCTAAGTTCAGAATATCAGCCTTTTAAGGCAATCTTTAATTAAATGTTCGGAAATACCCGATCTTTTGATTGTAGTAAAATGTAATTGTTTTCCCCTTTGTACGACTCCTGGAGTGAAATGACCCGATTTGAGCAAGAGTATTCTACTCTATTGTTTAGGGAATTTTAAGCTAATACAAACAAACAGAAAGATTTATTGATATCTACTTTTTCTACTCATTTTTTTACCTTTATTAGGTTTTGTCAATATAACGAAAAATCTAAGTTGCCAAAATGTGTCGATATTGGTTCATTGTAATCTTAAGACAATTTTCTAGGGGCGTTTTTATAGGCAAATTCGAATAAATAAGAAGACGGCAATTACATCGTTTTTTCGCAATAAAAACTTCTACCTTATATAAATAAGGCGGATTTGTGATCACTTTAGTGTAGCACCGAGAATTACGTGGTTTGATGTTTGTACAGCATCCTGTGTTTAAGACCTTGGAGATATCTGAAGATGTAGATTCCCGAGTGGTTATACAATTCTACTTAAGAAGCTTAAGTCTGTCTGCGAATAAAATGTAGACTACAAATCTACGTTATATATTATCTTAGCATCTTTTACATTTGTTATGTATGAATCCGCCCTGAACCTTCAGATACTTTACAATCGGTTTAAACAGCTCGCATTTCACGAGCTTCCCTTCGTCACTCCAAATGCACACACTGTCGGTATATCTTCCTGACCTTTGACCTAATGTAACTAATGAATGCTTAACTAGTACAACATTGACTTGACTTGACATAGGGCGGATGATTTTTCCGAACCACAATGCCTCTCCAGATCTTCCTTTCCAACATTTCTTCCACCTGCAGTCCTGTATCACGTTTTAGTATGTCAATGTAGGTCAGGGCTGGTCTACCACGCTTTCTTACTCCGTGACCCCCTGGAGCAGTGTCCACCACATCTTGCTCTGCGTTCTATGATCTTGTCCGAGGCTTTTGGCATGTCCCCATACAGGTCCTTATTTGTCCCATGCTGACTCCAGTTGATGTTGAACACAGATCTTAGCATCCTAGTGTAGCATCCATCCAGTTGTTTACCAAGCTTTGGGGTGACTGTCCATGCCTCACATCCATAAAGGAGGACTGATTCTACTGTAGCTATGAACAGTCTTTCTTTGAGCTTTATGGATAGTCATTTGGCCTTCCATAGCTGACTAAGTTTGCCACAGGCTCTCCATGCAGCTGCTTTGCGTGTTTTAATGTCCTTTTCAGTGCTGTTCATCCAGGCTCCAAGGTATTTGAAGTCCTCCACTTTATCAAGGCGCATGCCTTCGCTTGTGGTGATTACAGGTACTTGCGTCTGGTTAAAGGACATGTACTTCGTCTTTGCAGCGTTCATTTTGAGCCCAGCTCTACCCACTGAAGTCTCCACTCTGTTGAGTAGTGATTGCGCTTGAGACACTTCCTCAGACAACAGTGCAATGTCGTCAGCAAAGTCTAAGTCTGTTAATACGGTTGGTCCTATTCTTCTGCTGCTTCTTTTTGTTAGGTGGAATCCTAGCTCTTCTTCTCTGCCATCTATGGCCTCTCTTAGGGCATAGTCAAGAACTATGACAAAGAGATATGGAGCCAGAGTGTCTCCTTGTATTACTCCAGCCAGTATCTCAAACAATTCTGTTTCTCCACCTGGTGATAATATAACCTTTGCCTAGGTGTCTTTGTATATCTGCTATCGCATTTGTAAACTGATCAGGTACACCATAGGCCTTCAATATTTGCAGCATTCGTCCCCTATGTATTTTGCCAAACGCTTTCTTGAAGTCGATAAAGGTTATGATGGCTGACAGGTTATTTGATCTTATTCCCTCAATAATTCTTCGGAGGGCAAGTATATGACCTACAGTGGTACGTCCTACTCTGAAGCAATTTTGATTAGCTCTTAGGTGGACGTCAAGCTCCGGTCTAATTCTGTTGAGTATCATCTTGTTTTATAGCTTGGCAACAATTGAACTCAGGCTTATTCCACGGTAGTTGCCCCCCCCCCCCCCCCCCCCCCCCCAAGCTGCGATCACCTGATTTCGGTATTGGTACTATGTTGAGAATGGACCACTGCTCTGGCTTTTCCCCGTTCAACAAGGCATCATTGCAGAAGTCAAGAATTATGTTATCCAGATCACATATTTTGAGCATTTAAGGTGTAATACCATCTTCCCCGCAGCTTTCCCCCTCTACTAGTGCCTTCTTAGCCTTCTCATATTCCTCCAAGTCAAAGGTTCCTACTTTAATGTTGAGATTTGATAGTATTAGAGCAATTTCCTCTTCCTCATTACTTAGTGGTGGGCTCCGAAGTAGATATTTGAAGTGAGTGTACCAGTTACTTAATCTCTCCTTTTGCGTGGATCCTTTGATTTGCCTCTTTTTTGTTGTCAATCTTCCTGATATTTGGTTTATCAGTTTCCAACTCTTACCATGCTTGCTGTTTATGTGAGCATTTTCTACCTTTCTTAGTTTATTGGTAAGGTCTTTCTCTTTCACTTGATCATAAGCCTCCCCTAGGCTCTTCTTAGCAGCCTTATAATCTCTTATATTGTCCTCATCGTTAGTGTCTTGTTGATATTTTGCGTAAGCTTCATCAATTTTTGTTCTCGCCCTGGTAACCTGGGCGTCTTTTGAGAAGTAGGTTCTTTTTTCTTTCTTCCTCGCAGGAATGACTTCTTCTGCAGCTTCTTGAGTGGCTGTAATGAACCTTGTGTATTTCTCAGATGCAGTTTCTACATCATCCTGAAGGAGCTGAAACCTATTACGCACCTCTATACTATATTTAGCTTGTAGATCTTGATCAGTTGTCAATATATTCCAATCGTACTGCTTTTTCCGTTTGATTATCTTACTCTTCCTGAGGCTTAATCGGATGCTAGCAGAGACTATTCTATGGTCAGATCCCACACTAGCAAAGGTGTTGTATGCCTCAGAGTTTTTAACACTGTTTCGCCATTTACGCCTGACAAGGATGTTGTCCAGCTGTAGTTTGTTGCCGCCTGGGCTGACATATGTCCACAACGACTATCAGATCTTTCTCTTTAGCTAATTCTGCTAGATACTGTCCATTTCTGTTTGTATCATCATGGTATGAAAATTTGGCTTCATCCTTTCCAAGTCTGGCATTGTAGTCGCCAACAACAAGCAAAATGTTGTGTGCTGGAATGGAGTCAATCGCCCCTTTAGACTGTTGTAGTGCTCTTCTGTGATGTCCTCTTCCGCCACATTTGTAGGGCAGTAGGTCACCACTACAGTTGTTGCTGGATTACCATGGAAGTTGACTATGAGTGTACGATCAGAATGTGGGTTGATACTTGCTAGTGATCGGAGTGCTCTGTTGTTGAGTAGTATCCCGACTCCACCTACAGCTGCACCTGCTTAATTTCTTGTTGCTGAGGTAGTGGTCAGTGTTCTGCCCAAAATGATCTCATATTTCACTGGATCATCATGGACAATGCGGTGCTCCTGTATCCCGATCATGTCAATTTTATATTTGATTAGATTGGATACAAGCTTCTCCCTACATCGACTCTGTCTGATAGTTCTCACATTCATGGTAGATATAGTGATATTTGTCTTGCAAGTTGTCTCCTCTTGCGCGCTCTGCCGTCAAGCTTATTCCTCCCTTCCGGGTTTGGGGGCATGCCGTCATCAGTTTATTCCGAGTCTGCTCCAGGAGACGTTAGGTTAGTAGGGACCTTAACCCTAGTGTTGATTTGGATTGCCATCATGGTTTTTCTGTTGATATTATCACTGCGGTCGCAACTCCTGCAGCATCTCAGTCTTCGAGGACGTGGAGATGGGTAACTGCAAGGGAAGCGATTAGGGACAGGAGGGCTGATGGAAGTGCCTCCTGTATCTACAACCTAGAGCAAAGCAAAGCATGGAAAAGGTTGCATAGTAGAAGCATGCAGAGTAGAAAGAGATATAAGGGAGCACATCAAAACTCGACCGCCCGGCAACCGCCGGTTCCGTGCAGTTCCGTGAGGTTGCAGCCGGTTTCTATTGTTCTAAACAATGATATGCGGTCCAACCGGGCGGAACCGCCGGTTGCCGCGCGGTCGAGTTTTGATGTGCTCCCTAAGATAGGGTAAAGGAAGATTAGTGGTAGAGGAGAGGGTTGGAGTTGCGCTACTTACAGCCAGTTTTAAACCATAATCTGAGCATTTTTGAGATTTGACCCTATATGACCTTTGGTCTTTTATAGCGGCCTTCCGTACAGGATGCGACCCGGCAGCAATACAAACTATTGAATCTTGGGCTCCAACTAAACTAATCAGATCCTCAAACCTTTTGTACCGTCTCCGCTGAATAAACTCTCTGGGCTTCTGGATAAGCTAAAAGACGGGGCTAAAAGCACTCAAACAGAAAATGTAATTTTGAAAATAAAAATCCAAGAAGATTACCCCTACAAACACAGGAAAGCCCTTTAAAACCGTTTGAATGTCGCTTCCATAATAGCGCTTTTGACATTCGAAAGTGTCCTCTGGTCCTTGGCATGATAGTGACCAATCGGCAAAATATTCACAATTCTGCTTTATGCAGTCGGTGATACACTGCAAAAAGGTTGCTTAAATATTTACTCAACATTTTACACAACGTTGTTCAAGTATGCAACCGCTCAACTGTTGAGTAAAATTTTCCCAACACCGTTGGACATGTTTTCACCAATAGTTGAACAATTCTAGTTACTCAAAAATTGGGCAATTATATTCACTCAACAGTTGTTCAAATATGCAACAGCTCAACTGTTGAGCATTTGTTGAGTGTTTTATTGTTTCTTGGTTGTGGGCATGTATTTAATGATTTGTTGGGTATTTTAAACCTATACGAACATGACGAAATAGACTTATTACATGGACGATCACATAGATTTAGACTGATCTATCACATCATCTTCTTGACAGACCAAGCTTCAAACATTCAAAACCGTACTCACAAAACGCCTGTCAGATGTGTTGTGACGCTAAACCTTTATATTGATATTATTAATTCTAGGTATTTTCATATCTAGAATTCAGGCCATGATTGACTTGAAATGGCAACACCGTACTTCCGTATTCTGAATCCCATTCAGTCTACGCGCCAATATCTCTGACCAATTCAAGTCGTCGTGCCACGCTAACAACACCTCATGATAAGTTTAGGCCATATAGTTTTCAATTCACACAACAGGACTAGTGAGCTCTGAATTACAGAAGCTCACGATTGATGCGTGTCATGTCATTTCTTTAGGATAGTCTAGATGCTGGGTGCTGTGTTCGTTTATAATATGAGTAAGTGAACTATTTATGATGAATTAATAAAATGTATATATAAATAACTTGGAAGCTATATCCGTTATATTTATTCTGTGTGTTTTGATCCCCTCTCCGCCATGCGAGTATTTTCCCTAAAACCACGTCACAACATCTGGTGGAGAATTCGTTCGTTTTGATATTTTTATGTCAATGTTTATATTATTCCGGTCAATTTACCAGCCCCCTTCATTTTGAATAATTAGGACTGTAGCTACAAAGTTGTATATGTATTTTGTTGTTCATCGCATCCAGTGTCGACGACTATAACTCAGCGTGGTGAGACGGTTTGAATTCAGGTAGCATTTTGTTGGTATGCACTGCTGAAATTTAATTATATGTCTATTGAAATTTGTTTTATAGACCCAGAAAGGTCTATTAAAATTGTGTTTAAAATAGTATACACGAAATACATGTAGTATGGCCTATCAATATTTAGGTCTTATTTACGCTGGCAATAATGGGCGCATTCTACATGTTCAACGTGGCAAGTCGATAAAGTCTTTTATATAATTGTTCCGATTTACAAGTCTCTGATAATCTGGTTCAAAAGTGCATGACCACGGTCTGATATCCATTGATAAAAATTTTTAATCCGAGATTGAAATTCTCGAGCGCGGTAAAATTCTATTGTGTAGATTTTATAAGCTCTTCTACTGGACAGGTGCGTTTCAGACAGACAATTTCTTCGGATGAAATAAATCTTGTTTATTTTTGAATGGACTGATTTCTAAATCAAGATACATAATATTGATACACTGCACTGCAATTGAATAAATATTTTCAGCTGTAACTTGGGACTTTATTCATTTAATTTGATGTCAACTTTAAATTGTTGACTTGGATTTCATTGAGCTTTTAATTTTTTTTCTCATTGGTGAATTTAAACTTCATCAATTAAGATCATTGTTAGTCTATTAATTAAATTTAATCATCAATCATAATCAATAAATTTTAATTGATAATCTTAATCAAGTTTAATAATTAATCAACTTGGTTCATGTTCAGATTTTTCAAATTTTGATTGAATTTGAACTTGAATTTTGATCTTGAACTTGAGATTGACTAAAAAATTTTGTTGATTAAATTCCGAATTCTCTTTGGAATTAGCTTGTGATTTTGACATAGATTGTTAAAAAGGCAATGAGCGATAGCGATAGCGATAGTGATAGTGATAGTAAGTCTGTTATATCACTTAATAGTATAGAGGAGGTTGAACTTGACGTAGCAAATATGGCTAAATATGATATGCATAATTGCGATATTAAATATTCTGGTAATCCAGATGATGACGTAGATAACTTCATTAGTAGATTTGAGACGTATGCTGAGCTGAGAGATTATACCGCGCCAAAATCTATACTTGCCTTACAAACAAAAGTTTATGGAAATGCTCGCGTCTATTTGGATTCAATTCCTGATGCAGATAAGAATACCATAGCCAAGATTAAAGATTTACTTAAAAGTAATTTCGAAGGTTCATCTTGGAAATGGAGCGTCGAATCTAAGCTTTTGTCGCGTAAGCAATTGACATCAGAAACACTTGACGACTATGCTTGTGAAATAATAAGATGGTGCAAGCAGGTTGGTAAATCTGAAGCAGAAAAATTATCTATTTTTGTTCGTGGTCTTTTGCCTTCTGTCAGAGCGTTTGTGTTTTCAAAAGAACCTGAATCATTTAAACAAGCACTAGACGCCGCGAGATTGGGAATTTCAGTACAGCAAACGGCAAATGACTCGCTATTCGCACCCGCACAATCACAAAATACTGAGCCCCAGGTAAATAGCATTCATTCTGTTCTGGACACACTGACGGGAGTCGTGTCTAATATAGCCACCAGAATGGAGAAATTAGAACACGACAAACATGTCTCTTTTTCTTCCCCGTTAGATCGTACTTACAATTCAGATAGTATAAGTAGTTCCTCTCAACCTAGGCATCAACCTAGTCAAACTTGGAATCAACCAAGGCAGTCACAGGCCCCCTATAGATCGTACAGAAAATTAGTATGCAATAGGTGTGGTCGTGTGGGACATGGGTGGAGAAAATGCTATGCCAAATTTGACGTAAATAGGAATCCTTTAAACTAATAAACCCATCTGCTCGACAGAAAAAGAAACATGTTCCACGACATGTAGATGGGTTAAGGTTTCAAAGATTTGAACATGTAAGAGGTGTATACCGAAATGACAATGCAAACCGTGTACCTCTTGATTTGAACAGACAGACATTTGGACAAAAATCGAATTCCAGTTTTTCACAAGCGCATATTGAGATTAATTTGTCTAAGTTGAATACCATAGCAGCATTTGTTAATGGTAACCCTGTTCAATGTTTGATTGATACAGGTGCTTCTGTCAACATTATTGATCACGATTGGTTTCATGCTAATCTTTCCAATTTGCGTTTTTCTATAGAAAAATCACGTGTAGCTGAAGCACGCGCAGCAAATGGTAGTAGTTTGGAAATTACTGGATTCATAGTTTTGTCCATATCTGTCAATGGCACACAATTTCCTGTACCTATGAATATTGCTCGTAACTTAAGTACACGTATCATACTTGGGTCTCAGTTTTTAAACAGGCACTGCGCAAGAATAGATTGTGAATCTCGTACACTAAGACTTGCTAAGGAGAGTAAAATACTTGTCATTGAGAAACAGGAAATTCCTGCTCACACTCAGTCTGTTGTGTGCGCAAGACTGTCAAATAAATTGCCATTCAATACAATTGGTCTCTCTCATGGAGGTAGGCGTGTCTCTGCATTAGGTGTATTGATCGCGAATACTGCTTCTAGTGTACAGAATAACTGTATTCATTTATTAGTTATGAATACTACTGATGAACCAATAACTTTGTACCCTCGTACTAAATTGGGCATTTTTTCTCTCGTTGACCCGCATAGGATTCACTCCTTCCCCGATCTTGAGAAAAACTATGTTAACAATGTTAATATAAGGCAAGCATCCGCGGTAGCTAGCGATGTAAACAGTAAACAAGATTCAGTAAAGGAAGTCCTTTCAAAAGTGAATTTAAATACTGATCACATGTCAGGTACTGAAGCATCTGAAATCAATGGTTTACTCACTGAATATATTGATATATTTCAAGTAAAAGGGGGTCCTACTGGTAATTACTCCCGTGTTAAACATGCTATTAACACTGGTGATCACCCTCCTATTAGATCTAGACCGTATAGGCAAGCTCCTCACATTCAAGCCGAAGTACGTAGACAAGTCCACGAAATGTTAGAACAAGACATTATAAAGGAGTCAGCAAGTCCTTGGTCCTTTCCAGTATGCATGACACCTAAAGCTGGTGACCCAAATACTTATAGATTTGCAATTGATTTTAGAGCCTTGAATAAGATTTGCGCACGCGATAACTTTCCGTTACCTAACATAAACGATGCTTTAGATAGTTTAGGTGCAGCTAAACCAAATTTCATTACAACTCTTGATCTTGCGGCTGGATATTGGCAAATAGGCTTGGAAGAAAGTTCCAAATCTAAAACTGCATTCATCACTCAAGATGGCCTATATGAATTCCAAAGAATGCCATTTGGTTTACATAACGCCCCAGCCACTTTCCAACGAGCTATGCAAGAAGTTTTGAGAGGTTTGAATTGGAAATTTGTTCTCTGTTACTTAGATGACATAATCATATTCAGTAGTTCTTTCTCCGAACACATGGACCATTTAAGGCAAGTTTTCGATAGGTTGCGCGCAGCTGGTCTAAAATTACAACCTAAGAAATGTACTTTTGGTCAAACTGAGGTCAAATATTTAGGTCACGTAGTGAACAAAGATGGTGTAGCAACAGATCCAGCAAAATTGAGAATTGTCCAAGATTATCCAACTCCTGCCAAAGTAACCGAAGTCAAATCTTTTCTTGGATTTGTGGGATATTATCGAAAGTTCATAAAGGACTTTTGCAAAATTGCTGAACCACTAACCAATTTAACTAGAAAAGATGTATCTTTTGTTTGGGATCAAAGTTGTCAAGAAGCATTCAAAACGCTCAAACGAAAATTGTTAGAGCCACCAATTCTAGCATATCCAAATTTCGATGGCACAGAATTCATATTGCAAACCGATGCTAGTCGTACTGGTTTAGGTTTTATTTTGGCCCAAAAGCAGGATGGCAAGGAACGTGTGATATCCTATGGTGGAAGAGCATTACATGATGCGGAAAGAAATTACACTGTTACAGAAATTGAAGCTTTGGCAGTTGTCGAGGGAATCAAGAAATATGCTCCATATTTGCAACATAGTATCAAATTCACTGTTGTAACTGATCATTGCGCTTTGAAATGGCTCTTTGGTATTAACAAAAATACCGGAAGTCGATTAGCGCGATGGGCACTTAAACTGCAGTCATATAAGTTTGATGTAATTCACATTCGTGGACGCCATAATGGTAACGCTGATGCATTAAGTAGAATAGATTATGACAGAATGGATATTTGTACTGATTGCAATCATTCTCATTCCAAAGTCACTGATGCTGTAGAAGTTAATAAGGTAGCCTGGGTAAAGTCGGGATTAGACGAGATGGTGAGCGACATCATACAAAATCCTAGTAATGATGTGAACTCTCGTCCTACAGTAAACGTGGTTAGAAATCTTCGATTTCAAAAAGGGAAACGTGTTGAGAATGACAAAGATTCAGTCAAGCCAAATATTCCAAACTTTCCAAATGAGCTCAACTTAGACAAATTCAAACAAGTTTTGTTGACGGATATATTTGCGGGATCAATGTTGCAATATCTGGAAAACGATGAATTGCCAGATAATGCTGTTAAGGCTAGGAATGTAGTTTTACAGGCTGATCAGTACTATGCACACGAAGGGTTGTTGTATCACATTTGGCATACTCCTGCTAAAGGGCACATGCCTGAAAGAAATGTCCATCGTTTGTATATACCCGTGCAATTAATTGATACAGTTCTAAATAACTGTCATGATCACGTGTTAGCCGCACATTTTGGATTTCAGCGAACCTACAATAGAATCCGTCAACGTTACTTTTGGAAATGCATGTATCGTGACGTAGACAACTGGGTCCGTTCATGTATTTCTTGCTCTCAACGAAAAACTCATAGACATAAAGTACTAGCCCCAATGGTAACTATGAAAGTGCCAGGCGCTTTCGAACGAGTAAGTGTTGACATTTTAGGTCCTTTACCTATTACCACTTCAGGTAATCGCTATGTACTCTGTTTTTCAGATCATTGTACTAGATGGCCAATTTTGGTACCATTGAAAGTTACTGATGCGTCAACCATTGCTCGCGCATTCTTTGATTATGTAATTTGTGAACATGGTTGTCCTCAAACCTTGTTGAGCGACAGAGGTCAAAATTTCCTCTCCAAGATTGTATTGGAAGTTTGTCGTATTATGCGCACTCACAAACTGAATACAAGTTCATATCATCCACAATGCAATGCAATTCAGGAACGTTTTAATGCAGTAATTCTGGATACCATTTCACATTATGTCAATGAATACCAAAGCGATTGGGATAAGTACATAACAGCTATACAATTTGCCTATAGAACAACTCCCGCTGAAAATTCAGTCGGATTTAGTCCCTTCTTCTTGTTGTATGGTAGAGAGGCAAGACTTCCGATAGATGTTACACTCCTAGCACAATGCAAATATCCAGATAAGACACTTCGTGAGCACATTCACAATCTGGTATCACAACTCGAAGTATTTAGGGACATTTCAAAACGTCATGCTGAACGTAATCAAGCCAAAATGAAAGAGCGTTTTGATGATCGTGCGCAAGATGTTCCATATCAAGTTGGTGATTCAGTTTGGATTTATATACCTGCATTGCAACAAGGATTGTCACGTAAACTCTCAAAGTTCTGGGCGGGACCCTTTCTACTAGTCGAACAGACTGGTCCTGTAAATTTCAAGGTGCGAAATCTTGAAAACAACAAATTGGTAACATCTACTGTACATGTTAACCGTATGAAATTTGCATATAATAGATTTGTCCGTCCAAGCAATGATACTCCCCCTGTGGATCCTGAAAATAGAGATCCAATTCCAGGATTAGTTCTAGACGATTGTCCTGATGATATATTTGAACAACTTTTGGCTACCCACGAGTCTGACAAGAATCAGATTCCAATTATTCCAGGTTTGCCTCCTATTCAAGATGAAACTCCAGAATATGTGATAGAGCGTATTCTCAGGGGACGTTTTAAAAATAAACGTCTTGAGTATTTGATAAAATGGCAGGGCTTCCCAAATTCAAGAAATACTTGGGAACCAGAGACTAACCTAAACGCGGCCGCTTTAGAATCTCTGAAAGCTAACCCAGTCAAAATTACTGGCAAGATGTAAAGCCAGCGGGCAAGAATCATTGCAGGAACAGAGTCTGAAACAGCAAATAAATGAAAAGTGTACAAGTATAGAGAACACAGAGGAAGCAGTGAATAAAATTTATAGTCCGTAGGCTGAGATATGTCATGATATGAGTATTACAATTCTTATGACACAAAATGTGTTATTTTGATAAAATTGTTGAATGAGAGCAATTTGTAATTTGGGCAACATTGCCTGAAAGTGTGTGTTCACTTTCGTTAATTTGTATATAGAAATGATTGTTGCAAAGAATTGCACACAATGATATTCTTCATGTAGAAAGTTTGAATTTATATAGTTGAGCAAAAAATGCGGAAATGCAGTATGATCAAATAAGTGTTATATTTATTTGTATCTTTTCGGAAGAGGCATATGTTGTGAGGTTTTCTGGCAACATTAGTCTCACATGAATAGACGCAAACAAAAGAAAGTTTAATGTAAATTACTAAATGTTTCAGTAGTGCTACCTTTGTCTTGTTTTGTCTGTCCTGTATTGTCTTGTTGTGTACACATAATATATAGTCACCATTGATGACTATTTAATTTTAAAGGGTCACAAAAACGTGATTTCTTTGAAATAAGAAAAATATGTTTCCGTATGAAACATCGAAATTGGAAGGAAATTTTCCAATTCTTTTGCGCTTCAACTTTTGCTGAAACCTTTAGACCGCACACGTTAATCGGAGGATTATGTATGAGAGTGTGTGTTTGTGTTAGGCCATTTAAGGGATCGATCCCGTATGCGTGTTTGTTCAGAAAAAATCCCTCTTTACCGTGTGAGCGTAATCACTTGGAATTTTTCGCGTGAATTCCGGGTTAATACGGTCGCAGGTTTCCACAGGTTTGGCGTCGCAGAAGATTAATAATAAATTTATATTTAAGGCCACTCGTTTAAAAATAAAATAACATTCTCTGATAGTTAAAATAAATAACCTGATTATAGATGTCGTCAATTTGGCTGACGTAAGCATGTATAAAAATACATGCTAAATTTTGTGACGAAATAAATAATTCGTTTCTATATATGATAAAGATATCAGTTTCTTTTATAAATATTTCACCCAGCATTCTTTAAGTTAAATTGTCAGGTGTCAATTTTGTTAGGAAGGGCGTATGTTGTGACGCTAAACCTTTATATTGATATTATTAATTCTAGGTATTTTCATATCTAGAATTCAGGCCATGATTGACTTGAAATGGCAACACCGTACTTCCGTATTCTGAATCCCATTCAGTCTACGCGCCAATATCTCTGACCAATTCAAGTCGTCGTGCCACGCTAACAACACCTCATGATAAGTTTAGGCCATATAGTTTTCAATTCACACAACAGGACTAGTGAGCTCTGAATTACAGAAGCTCACGATTGATGCGTGTCATGTCATTTCTTTAGGATAGTCTAGATGCTGGGTGCTGTGTTCGTTTATAATATGAGTAAGTGAACTATTTATGATGAATTAATAAAATGTATATATAAATAACTTGGAAGCTATATCCGTTATATTTATTCTGTGTGTTTTGATCCCCTCTCCGCCATGCGAGTATTTTCCCTAAAACCACGTCACAACAGATGTCACAAACTCTGATGTTGATGCGAATTTCACCGTTTTATTTACCATGTTTACCAGATTATAATGTATCCCGATCCAGAGATCTCAGCTCGTGCAAACAGTTGCTCGTGCACAAGACGCCATAATGATTGAATGAAGCAATCACGAAATTGGCTTTTTTGGACGTACAACAGTTGCCTAAAATTATCAATACAATATATCAAAACTATGTCCGGTCTATTTGCACACTTTCATCAACTTAAGGCGCATTTTACTTCTATTTCTTTAGATTGTATAAAACGTTGATCAATGGTTGATTTCATAATTGTACAAATTTACTTTTTGTAACAATAGACGTTATTCATAATTGGCGCATTTACGTCAAAAGAGAGCCGAACTATCCAATTAGTGCTCCGAAAACGAGGCCAGCGATGTAAGCTGAGACGAGAGTGATGTAGTTTTTTCAAAATATTACATTCGTGAAACAAACTTGAATGTATAAACTATCTATTCCCGTAGTTTGAAATGAAATGTTTGCTGGTAACTGACACTATCTAGGAACATGTAGAAGTTCACGGTTCAATACATTGCAGTAAAAGTACGAGATTGTAATGTTTGTCGGCGCACTAATTGCTCTGAGCATGCTCATTTAGACTATCAGTTCTGTTAAACTCATAGGGCCGTATTCTCGTACTAAACACGGTTTTAGCTTAAAACCGTGTCTAACTAAACGCGTGTCTAACTAAAACGCGAGTTTACCTTTTAAGAAACAACGGGCCGTATTCTCGTACTAAACACGGTTTTAGCTTAAAACCGTGTTTAACTAAACGCGTGTCTAACTTAAACGTGAGTTTATCCTTTAAACAACGTGTTTAACAAAACACGATTTTAAACTCTGCAAATCTCGTTCCCAGAGTGGTCCTGCGTTGATTGTATACAGGTATTTAATTCGTGGCCCTAATGGAGTACAATAAATATCGACCGAATGCCTTAAATACACGGTACTTTTAAACACTATTCGATCCGCACGTCAGCTTGAACCGGGCACGGATGAGTGATCACTCAAGGCATACAGTTGGTGTGCGAGTTTAGTTAAACACGCATTAAACTACCCCCGTACCCAGTTTTAAAGTTAGACACATTTCGGCGAGTTAGAAATGTACGAGAATTGCGTTTAGTTAAACGCTGTGTCTAAAGTCAAAGTTAGACGCGTGTTTAGCTTAAAACCGTGTTTAACTAGAATACGGCCCAATGACTTTAAATTATAGTTTCCCGAAGAAAAATGAAAAAGTATTTTAGACAATGATTTCAAATTTTCATTGGGTAAACGCAATAAAATGATTATCACCGTCTACGATTTCCAAGCTTATCAATGAATTGACGTAGATGCTGCTGTGTATCTGGTCTTTGGAGAAGTTCCGTGAATTCTTGTCTATCTTTGTCTTGGTAGTGTTGTAAACGTTGAATAGATGACTGCCGAATCATTCGCTTAGATAGGATCCTTGCTTTGTCTATGAATAACGATAAGAAAATAATCAAATTATATTATATGTTAGTACTTGAAAGCCAATACTTGGCATTGGTGCAATATGTTCCAGCCAATGATCTATAAAGCCACAAAAAGAAACAAGTTTGTTTCTAGTAGCAAGCCTGAAAAGTCAAATGCGAAATGCGGATTATTGGCTCAAATTCATAGATTCACTAGAAATGGTTTTATTTTGTCAAATCTGTGCATTTTTGTTACTCTTATGCTCGCTAAAATTTGATATTGGCCGCGGATTTTCACTTTGGTGTTTGTCGTATGTGGCCAATCGCCATCTTGAAACATGTTGGACACAATTTCGACAAAAGATGGCGCCCTATCAATAATTGTTTCCGTTTTTTCTATAAAATAAAACCAATTTCTGCGCAAAATTTCGAAGCGTCTCATTGAAATGCGCCCGCACTACTGTAAACAAACTTTTTTATTTGGCCTAATAAGAATAACATTGATACGCTAGCTAGATAGCTATTAAAACGTGATTTTAAGGAAATACAGTATACTTTTTTATTATTATTTATATGGGGTCCCAAACAGTACAACAATGCGTATTGAAAAATGTATACTATCCACCACAGAGCTCTGCGTAATTGTTGGACATGCTTTTCAATGGGAGAGAACTGTGCCGCTTGGATGATGCTACAACGAGGTTAGCGATTATTCCGTATAGAACAACACTTAAAACTGAGCGCTGATTGGTTCCAACAAATACGCACATTTGTAAGATCAGCGTTTGAATCTCGCCGAGATTAATGTCAGTTCGGGATAAATAAATTATTTTTATAAAAGTCCTTTATAAATAATGAAGATAATATATTGAATGTCTTATTTTCGCGGCGATCGAAAGTCCCGGTGTCGATGACGTCATGTGTATCGGTGCTAAAATTTGCGCATGTGCATTGTATAACTATGACATCATCGACACTGGGACTTTCGATCGCCGCGCAATTTTAAAAAGTGCATGTTGAGAGATTGCGGTTTTTATTTGTTTATGTCATAAGTGTGGTGTTTTGTTCTATAAAATTACAAAAGTTGGGTTCGATAGTTATTTTTCTAACATATAATGCACACTTTTATGCTTGCGGGACACCACACACCCGATCCAATAATGATAATCAACATTTAAAGTTACCCCATCAATTACTTAAGTCACTTAATAAAATAAAAGTGAATAATATAATAGTATTCACGTGTTCACGTGATTTAAACACGCGTATTCGCTGGTTATAATAAGATGTAACAATGTTTCAAACCTGGAATTGTAACCCATTTTGACATCTCTGTCAGTGCAGTATCTTCAAGATCTTCTGAGGAAACTACTTTATCTACAAGGCCAATATCCAAAGCTTCCACCGGGTTGAATAGCATACCTATAAAATAATCCCAATTGAGATATTTATTATACTTTCCGATTTTACCGGAAGTAATTTAATTTGTTATACACTCTGTAATGATTTACATAGCCTGTGGTGGGTCTGTGACCAATTTTAAAACTGTGTGAGCGCCCTCTGCAAAAATAGTTTGATACTAGATTTTGCGGTTCGTGGGTTGGGCGGTTCTCAGGTTCTCAGGTTGAGGGCTCATGAAATGTGTACTCTTAAAATCCAGTTATCACAGGTGCCCTTAATATTCCAGATACCCCTTGGTTTGATTCCCGGCGCATGCAGATACTAATGCGAATAATGGTATATTCGTGCGTCATGAGCATTCTTACGTTGTTATCGGTTTTGCGGAATTGAAATGTCGATACGACAGGACATACAAAAGTAAATGCTTATCGGTATATCACATTACGTTCAAAATATTCGGATTTTTTTCTCGGTGATTGCAGCCTAGCTATATTGTATTAATAACGAGGTACTGATTTACTATACTGATACCTTTATTCAGCGCTTCTTCTGCACATCTGAGACCCACAGTTTTAATTAGAACATCCTGTATCCAAAATGGTATTACAACACCCTGTCAAGTAAATAGAGTTAGGACGTTACTTGAATGAGCATTGTTGGACACATGTTATGTAAATTAGGTCTACCAGACCGATCGGCATTTGCCAAAGCTGTTCCATCGAAAACTGTTTTTTAAATCTAGTCCACATGCATAATACATAATAGGAAATACCGAGCCCGGTTTTATCATCTGTGCCCGAAATACATATTCTGTGCCCGAATTACATCCACGGCAAAACCATTTAATAATTTTATTCCATAAGCGCCCGAACAAATAAGATATGGAATTAACTCAAGCGAGGAAATGTTATTTCACACAAATGCAGCCATTGCTTACGTTTGCCTCCAGATCTGCATTTTAATACGGTGAAAATCGAAGTACCCTTAACCGGGACCCGTAATCACATCACTACTTTAATTCTACATGTATAATTACTTACATATCTTATTGCACTGAATCCAATATGGTATTTTCCGTGTGCCATTATTCTATAATCACACGCAATAGACATCATAGCGCCACCGCCTGGTGCATTTCCCTATTACAACAATGATAATAGAAATACTTATTATTATCATCACGATGACGATGATAAACCATGAATCTGTGCATACAGGATAGATATTTAGAGTAAATATGAGGGTTTTAATGTATATTCTAGAGAAAAAGGTCAATATTCAGTATTGGAACGTTTCATGAAGACAACAACATGAAAAAACTGCCAACAATTTGCCATTGAAGTAATGATGTAACAAGTGCTATGCGTTGTTCTTCTATAGCGAATACCAAAACGTTGTACCTACATTTATTGCTGCAATAACAGTGAGTGGTGAACCATACAGACGAAGCCATAGTTTGTTGAGAGCATGTGTTAACTCATCCAAATTAACGGCAGATGTCTGATAAAGTTGGTTAAGATCTAGACCAGCACAAAATACATCTTGTATTAACTGCAAAAAAAGGAAACAATATGCTTATCTATAAAATAGATTTCGGTACAATTTAAATTAAGTAAGATTTAAATGAATTAAAAGTCGTCATAAGCCTACTAATGAATTATTACGATGATTATGATGGTTTCAATAAACATCCCTTTAAAAGGAATAGCTCATGCTCAAGATGATTTCATTTGAAGGATGAATTAAGCCACTTCAAGTTAGCATTGTTTAGTTTTATATGCCTTGTAATAAGACAGAAGAGTTAAATCAAATAGAGTCACCCATGCAGGTAACCTCCATTTGCAATTCAAACTTTGTGGGGAAGATTAAAACAATCTTTGCTACAGGGGGTATTTGGATATCAACTGGAATAGCCCAATTATTAAGCTGATTTCAGACAACAATGAATTTAATTCCTTCTTCTTCTCTTCTCTATTTTATGTATCGACATTTCATTATTGAACTGAGTTAAATGCCATGATATTCAGCGAATTGCTGCTTGAGATAATATTAAGAAATTATTGAAGAATTAAAATAATGATATGAGTTTTAAGCTTTCTACACATGAGTAGGTTACCGACGTCTTGACAGAGGAAATACAAATACAATCCACCAAGTCCAATGATGATTAAAGTTATCAATTCATAACACCATGGACAGTGTTTTACATGGTGAACTTTCGACCGAAACCTTGGTTAATGAACTTAGAATTTTGAGCGAATTAGGCTTGTTACAAATAAGTAGAAGACGTTATATTAAAAGTCAAAGTTTTAATTAAATGAACCTATTGATATTCTATCATTGAAAAGATTTAAAGATAGCATGTAATTAAGTTTGATAGAGGGCACTCTCGATCGAACTCATTTACTTCATGAAGCGAAAGTGACGTGCTTTGGATGTTGTTTGCATCCCTGTCATGACTACCGGTCGATGAGCCAATCAGAGGCCGTCTTCCAAGTCCCGCGGTTTTTTGTTGTTCTATCTCCAGTGCCCATTTCATTTTCAGTCGGATTTGATCATTCTTTGGACTTGTGGTTTGCTTGGACATTAACTAGCTTTCTATTACCATCCTTGGACGATCTCATTCTAATTGACTTTTTCGTGAGTAACACTCTTATTAAAACCGGTTTTATCAGTCCAAAACATTACCAATTTTGTTAGGCTTTGTTTTGTTGACATTTGTGATGCCACCAAAAAGAGGCACGAAGAGGAAGGCAGGGGACTCAGCCTCTCGCCCAGCCCTTCCCAACCAAACGTTCAAGTCCGCCAAACAAGGGCACAGGCAAGAGCAATGTCCAATTTAATGTCTGACCCGGGAGCGTCTACATCGCGTTCGGGAACGGAATCTGTCAAAGGAAGAGCTAGAGGAAGGAAAGGGGTGCTAGAGTCAGATCTACCAACCCGCGGACTCATCAAGTTATTTCTGCACTCTCCGCTACGCAATCTACTTCATCGCCAAATGTATCACGTACTATAGTCACAGCGGGCTTCGATGACTTCTGCTTTGTAGGCGATTCCGATATCGGCAGTAAATTTTCCTGTCAAAAAGTTGTCGACTGCTTTGAACGAATTTGTACTAAATTAGGTGTTCCGTTAGCTAAAGATAAGTATGTGAGCCCGACTTCTTAACTTACTTATTTAGGCCTTGAAATTGATTCAATCAATCAAACAATTTATATTCCTTGCGAAAAGTTTGCAAACATTGTCGCCAAGGTTCACAGCGCCCTCAACGCTAATATCCTGACCCTTCATGAAATACAATCTTCAATAGGCTCACTGTCATTGCATGCAAAGCGGTATCGTCGGGAAGAGCCTTTTTGCGACCCTTAATAAACCTTACCTGCAAAGTTAAGAAACCTTGGCACCGCGTATCGCTTTCCAAAGGCGCTATTAGCAATCTTAAAATGTGGCTTGTATTCATGCGCAATTTCAATGGCAGGGCAATATTCCCGGAACAATTTTGGGGCGAGGACATAGATTTGCAGCTGTTTACCGATGCCAACGGCGCAATAGGTTTTGGCGGTTATTTCCAAGGGAAATGGTTTCAAGGCAAATGACCTTGGAACCATGAGATCAACACACACTCAATCGCTTGGATGGAATTTTTACCCATTGTGGTTGCTATGGTGTTGTGGGCCAATATCCTTTCAGGAATGCGCATAATAATTAGATCTGACAATAGTGCAGTGGTGTCAATAATTAACAAACAATCATCCAAATGTCCACTCATCATGAAACTTGTCAGGTTTTTTGTCCTACAATGTTTAAAAACTAATGTGAAATTTACAGCGCGCCATATTCCCGGTCTCGAGAGTCGAGAACAATATTGCAGATTCTTTGTCACGATTTCAGGTCAACCGCTTCCGAGAGTTAGCCCCCGGGGCTAGCCCCAGACGCGGACGTAGTAGGAACAGCTGTCCCAGAATTGTTTGGAAGATTTAGAGGCTGAGACCCGGCGATTGCTTGATGCTTCTATGGCTAAAAGCACTCAAGCTACTTATATAAGGGGAGTTACTAACTTTGATATTTTTCGTACAGATTTAAATTTAGATCCAGAATGGCCGGCACATTTGCAACATGTTTCTGCCTATATTGCGCAACTATCAATACTAGGGAAAGCCCCATCTACTATATGCACATATATATCGGCACTCGCTTACGTTCATAGGATCAATGGCTGGCATGACTCTACTGATAATTTTGTAATCCAGAAATTGAAAGAAGGTTGTAAGCGTCAAGGATCAATGGTTGACAGCCGGCGTCCTATCTCACTTCAAATCTTAAAACGTCTGTCAGAATGATTACCTGGTTTTTGCAATTCAAGTTTTGATGTTTACTTGTTCAGAGCGGCATTTTTATAAGACTTTTTTTTATTTCTCAGGGTGGGAGAATTCGCTGCACCATCAAAATCTAATGATAGGGATCATGTGTTATCTGTCAAGGACCTCTCCCTTAAATCTCTGGATGCCATTGAAGTTAAAATTAGATCATCCAAAACGGATCAAAGAAGCAAATCAACCACTCTGGCATTTGTGATGGGAAGCGACAAATTCATCTGTCCGGTTACCTTAGCTTGAGTACATCCGTGTAATGCCTCTCCGTGATGGCAATCTGTTTGTTCATTTTGGAGGAGATCCTCTCACTAGATATCAATTCAATTATATGTTAAAAATGGGAATCAATTTAATTGGTCTTAACCCTGTGCATTTTAGCACTCACAGCTTCAGGATTGGAGCAGCTACTTCGGCAGCGATTAACGGAGTTTCAACTGATCTGATCAAACGTATGGGTCGATGGCAGTCCTCTGCAGTCAAACTGTAGATCAGGCCTCATCGTGTGCTGCACTTAAAAACTATTGGGTTTAAATGTATGATTCTTCAATCCATAGTCGGTTACATACATTTTTCTGTGCCTATAATTATGTACATTAATACATCCATTTCATGCTTAGCTAATTTCATGCTTAGCTTGTTTTGCTTTTGTTTTATTTGCCTTTGCTTGCTGCCTTTTTTCGCTTATATAATTAACTACAGGTGGATTGAGGACATGGATCATTGGTGATAGCATCATCCGCTGGGCTAGCGAGCAACAGACGCAACTAAATGGCGGTGGATTGGTGTATTGGAATGGTATTGGTGGCGCCCGCATTGTAGGTTTAACCAGCCGTCTCGGCAGATGTCTCAATAAGCGGCCATTTCCAGCCACGTTAATCCTGCATTTGGGCACAAATGACATTTTTGCGGACCAAATCCGCCAACGCATTGAGCAAAATCTCGCAGCAGTGCGGAACCTCTTCCCTCTCTCTCGGATCACATGGTCCTTCATCCTCCCTCACTGGAAATTCAAAAAGGAAACACGCAGAGGTGCTGGATACGCATGTGCTCGCAACTTAAAATAATCATGCATATCGCATATGCGCTCAGATGGCAAACACACATGTCATATGCCATTCGCATATTTGTTCACACGTGGAAATATGCACTTATACCGAGATGATGGCGTTCACCTAACAGATGATGGTCTCGTGCTCTTCAGAGATCACCTAGAATCAGCTCTCGCATCCTTTAATGCCAACCCGGATGAATTCCAGTTCCCAGTTTCCATGAAATGACTCTTTATTAGCGTTTACACTCTACATCTCCAGACATAACAAAAGGGGAGGGGGGGGGGGGGGGGGGGTTGTCAAGTCTCACCATGCTCAAATTGTGTGGATTAATCTTTAACATTTTATGGGTTTAAATCCCAATTATTGACTTTTTACGATCAAAAATATCATCAACGAGTAATGATTAAAGACAAAATTATAGGTCAAATCTTATACCAATTACTATTGACTAATTCACGTCCATTGGTCAATTAAGATAACCATTGTGATAATGACGTATTTTCAATTTATATAATTCTCACATTATTTTTGGTATCATTTCCTTCGAAAATGGAACAGTACGGGTGTCTCCATGGGGGACATATAATTAATGAATTAGTACAAATCTGAAATTGGTCATAATCAGATCCGGTGCGGCATCAGATCCGCTATTTAAATTTAGGTTTTTGGTACTTTTCTAGGCATCTTAAAATTGAATAACCGAAACTGTTTATGAAACTGAACAGTCGGTATTATGACCTTCCAATCATGGGACTCTTGGTCCCACCTGTGTTTTGATCTTAAGTTATAGATAAAATTTAAAATTATATTTAAATGTACTGGTATGATATCACTTAATTCAATACATCTATATTATTAGATGTTCAATAATTGTATTATCAAATATAATTTGACATTGTTGAATTCTGTAGTATTTAAGGAATAAATCCTCTCAGCAACAGCCGTCCAGCTATCTATCACATTCCCTGTGTCTTGTCCAATTCCGTTATCTAAGAGTAATAGTTTATTACGAGGTTCATTTAATAAGTTCTATACCTCCTCCCTCATAGCTTTGCTGCTACATGTACATGATATAACATTTTAAAAGACAATTTGTCTCCTCCTCTTGGTGGCGCAAAATAGACACCGAGCTGCCGAAGAAAAATACATTACATAATTCGTAGATAATGCCGACTTTTTATGTCAATTCACTCGCAAAGTTAAAATGAATTTGCCCCATTTGCCCCTTTAATTAAAATGAAATAGCCAAATAATATAGTGACGATCACAAACACTCGATACTGTTTCGACAACGAACAATTGATTGATGGGATGCCATATCCGCAGTAAAGCTATCCCAGTAAAGCTATTATGAAGCTGAATAACAATTTATCAATTCCACCCTTTCTCTCTCGTCAACTATATCAATAACCCTAGAGACCGATTTAAGTTATTAAGAACAATTGCTATCTCTCGCTGAGGCAGCCGCACCATAATGTCTTGCGAATTCAGTATCCGTGAGCATTGCTCTCATACATATCGAATATTGTTGCATAATGTTAATTTAAAGTGATATAATTTACCTACTCTCTCACTACTGAAGTAATGCCAGAAAACGATTTGCCCATAAGCTATTTACAAACCAAGTTTGTGCATAGACGATATAATGTGATGCAACTATTAATTATGTATCGGTATCTTAGTACAATTTGTAGAGCGGCGGCTCCCATAGACTACTTAGGCGTGGCACACCACCCTCGTGATCACTTAAAACAAACCAAAATAAGTTCATTGGATCTTATAAGTATTATCAAAAACCACTAAGGGTATGAGATTTGTTGTAGTGTCATATTGTAAAAGAAATAATTAATCTCAGCCCGTGATTATGTAAAATAATTTCACTGACTATAGGGTTGTGTGCCACGAATTGGAACCCCGCATTTTGAGGAGGTGTGACATTTTTACACGGTTAATGATGTTTATGATATCATCGTTTCTATATTTCTCGTCATAAAATAACCAATTTGGTGACATTACAAAGCACAATTAGTATTCTTTCCATACCATCCAAAAATATTGTCTTTATTATTTCAGTTTTAATTGGGAGCAATCAATTTATCAACAGGTGCTGCTGGTGGAGGAGGAGGATGAGGAGGAGGCCGAGGATGTGGATCCAATCTCATAGACACGCTATGAAATACTTCATTCACTTCACTTATTGAATACATACTTTAGGTGGAATGTCAGAGAGATCGGGCTGTTGTGTACCGACAGAGACCTATGGGGCAAGTATCTCGAAGGCAAAGTCCCCGTCTACTATGCGCAAATTCACGGGTGAAGGTTTTATAGGGGGCGCACTATCATGGTCGTAGCAAACCAGACGACCTAAGACATGGTGGATTATATCGGCTCAAAACATGATTTGTGGCACAGAAATAGTACATCAATGGTCATAAAGAGCTGATTGTGATTTAGAGTAGAACTGATTTGCTTTGATGATAGCAGAATTTAGTTCTTATATGACACGAAACATTCAGAATTGGTTATTTGAAATTAATTTTTACGTGGAACAAAATACGAATTTTAAATTGTGGATGGCTTCGTCTGACAGTGACAGAGGGTGGGCGTGGCGTTATTGACATTTTATGAATATTGTAATCAGATCAGTTGGGAAGGACGCTGGATCGCGACGATCACATCGTGTGAGGTCATAAATAGTCATGGTTGAATATTCATTCACAACGAATGATTGACAGTTTACGCTTAACTTCCGGGTGAAGAACTGATAGAGTGCGCTATACTGTGAACAAAATCTCAACAATGGGCAGATAGGGTGTTACATAGGCGTGGTACCGATTAGGAGTAAACAGGAGTGATATGGAGAGCCGCAGATGATGAGGAGCTATTCTCACAGACACGCAATGAAATACTTCATTTACATCACTCATTGACAATACATGCTAGGTAGAATGTCAGAGATATTGGCTGTTGTGTACCGATTAGGAGTAAACCGATTTATTTATTTATACTGATAACAATTCATATACTAGTTGAGCATAATACCTTGAAATAAATTACCACTTCAAGGAGTGAAACAGTATAAATATTGCGATTCCAGCCCAGCAAGTCCCATTCTGTACGTGTGGTATGTTTACTTTGCTATAACCAGACAAATAACAGCCAAGGGCGTCCCCAGACCCTTTTCATTGGGGGGGTGTAAAGGTCATCAATTGCCGACAAAAAAAAATTTCGGCTCGCTTCGCTCGTCGGAATTCATACACGCATATTTTAGTATGGACTGTATGGTCAGAACCGTCAATCAGTTTTCAGACATGGTCGGGGGACACTAATTTGATAATGATAATTGAAATGTTAAATAAAGCAGCGCGCAGCGCTGATTGAATAGTTCTGGGGGGAGCCAAGGGCGTATCCAGGACTGTTTTGATAGGGGGGGGGGCACACATCCTCAAGCCATCTTGTTTATCTTAAATATTGAAACGTTGAAACCAATACAAAGGGCGCAAAAAGCTGCAGAAAATATGCGCGCCAGTGGCGTAACTAGACTTTTTCATTTGGGGGGTGGGGCAATAAGGGGCAGTGACGTGAAATGGATGGGGCTCCTAATGGGTAGGCTTCATTCCAGTGTCAATAAATGCGCGCGTAGCGCGCAAAAATTTTCGACTTTACGCCTACCTTTTGTACGATTGAGCTACATTTCGGCTCTAAACAAGCTTGTACCATAGAATATTGCATTTTGGGAAGACATGCGCGCGTAGCGCGCAAAAATTTTTCATCTGTTACTTTGTACCCTCATTATTCCATGATTCATTTGGGGGGCAAGGTTTCAAAGTGGGGGGCTGCCCCCCGCTGGTTACGCCACTGATGCGGCCTGAGCGCGCAAAATGTTTCAGTTTTTGAACTAAAATGGTCATGGAAAACTGTCCTGAAGCTTTCTTGAAGCGCGCAAAAATTGGAATTTCTAACACTTAAATAGTCAAGTATGACGTTTTTGACGGTTTGATATTGCATAGTTACACATATCAAGTCCTGATCCAAATCGTATAGATTGAGGGTCATTATAATGTTAAAACCTGTAGAAAAACTAAAACTAAAAGGGTCCAGTATGACGTTTTTAACGTCCCCCATGATATAATATTTGGTTTGGTTCGAGATCCATTATAATGTTGGAACCTGTAGAAAGAATGCGCGCGAAGCGCACAAAGATTTTGAGTTTTTAAACTAAAATGGTCATGGAACACTTTCCTGAAGCCATCTTGTTTTTGTTGAATAATGCTAACAAAACATGGTCAAATGTTCAGTATAGGCATGATAGGCCTACAGCCTGTATGTCCGACAACGACATAGACCTATTATAGGCCTACCATTACGTGAGATATCGATTGTGCCCCTAGTGCACACACTGTAAATCCTGGTCTCACGCAAATAACGACAGTTGTGCTTATTGTCTTAATTATAATGATAATTTACATTGTTCAAGTCGAAGTTAGGACAGAGTCTACTTATAAGTTCTTACTTTTGCGATAGACTGATAGTGAGCTTGCAGCGTCTAGGCCTATATACAATCAGTACAATGAGAGCAATTGGCCTACATCAACTTACATGTACATAATTATAGGCGAATTATTTAATATTTCGTAACCTATGTGCCAACATGATTGGCGACATTATTGACATTATTATTGACATTATTATTGACATTATTGACTTGGGTTTGACTTGGGTTTGCATTGACAACGACAATGAAATAGGCCTATAGTTAGTATAATTAAAGGTCCCACACATTGCCCGTTTGTGTGTGTGTCTTGACAATGAGCAAAACAAAGACTTGGGCCTAGGCTGTTCATGTGCGCCGACACAAAATCTCATAAAAATGGGCTCGTTCACAGTGCCTACAAATTCATATGCCTACATTGTCTTTGTTCATTTTTGATTTGATTTGTGTTAACATAACATATATGCCGACACAACATTATCATTTGCGCATACGATAATTGTTATAGGGCTTTCTTTCTTTCTTCCCTTTTTCCTTTCTTTCTTTCCTCTTTCCTTTCACTTTCTTTCTTTTTTTCTTTCTTTCTTTTTTTTCCTCTTTTCTTTCCCTTTCTCTTTCATTCTTTCTTTCTTTCTCCCCTTCTTTCTTTCCCTTTCTCTTTCCTTTTTTTCTTTCTCCCTTTTCTTCCTCCTTCCTTTGATTTGCCCACAGCACCATAATTTTGCCGACAGATTTGATGAATGGGGGGGTGTGACACCCCCCCACACCCCCCCTCTGGGGACGCCCTTGATAACAGCCTACAAATAACAAGGTATGCACCCTCTACTGCATGCATGTCGAGTGAGTTCAAAAAGCCCGCGTGTGCATCTCGTGCGTCAACGTCCCAATCGATACTATACGGTGACACGGTGTGTATATTGCATGATTTACGAGGCGTATCACTTTAAACATGTTAAATATAATAGATACATTATTTGTTTATATGAATGTATGAAGACGAACATTAAACGCATGTAAATGTACTGCCGTTTTATTTATTATTATTATTATTATTGGTATTTTATTCAGAAGCATCTCGTGGCCCGCAGGCCAAATTACATGCTAATATACAATATTAAAATTACGATATAAAAATGCACATTAATAACATCAAAACATTGCACTTGTAGGATTGAATCACAATTTACAGATAAAGATATATTAAAGATAAAATGTACACAAATTAAGAAACAACAAAATGTCACACATCATGGAACACAGCTGCACGACCAGTCGTGAGAGATAATGGGTACCTAATCATTTAAAATATTGACAAAATAAGGAACGGGACTATTATCCGGGTGATTCAAGTTTTAGAAAGGATACACATTTCCTGTGAATTTTCGATTTTTTTTTTTTTTTGTCGCATAGATTTGGCCTTTTATAAAACGGTAGGTCCATGCTGAATGGATTTGGTTTAGAACTGAGCTTAGTGACATGTACAAATTGCCACCGGGAGATACTATTACATCTTCCGTAGTCAATGGATCGATAACATATTATAGCAATATACTATATTCAGCGAAATTAATGTACATAATCATGGGTTAAGACTAATTATTTCTTTTAAAATATGACACTGCAACAAATCTCACACCCCTAAATGCTGATAATAATTATAAGATCCAATGAACTTATTTTGGTTTATTTTACGTCGTGAGCAAGAGGGGTGCCACAATTGAGATTAACAAGAAAACACTTGTTTATTAAAGTGGGGCTGAACATGTGGGTAGGGGCTTCCGGGCACAGGTCTATAATGATGTATCTTAAGTAGATTATTAAAAGATTTCAAAATTGCCAATATTGACTTCATGATACTTAACTTGCACTTGCAGGTTTTCACAGTAGAACAACTCGGACTTGTGCATTGAATTACTGAGGGGTGTAAGGTCTTTTTCAACAAATAACCCACATTGCTAGAAAATCCTACAAAAATACTATTATAGGCTATTGCCGGTTATAACTCATTTTTGAAAAAAAGTGGACGTAAGCCCATTTGCATATCAGCTCTTATCAGTAGGTAGAACTTTGTTGAGACTCGCAATATATTACTTAGAGATACTTACAGATGTTAAGATCACACCATTACAACTATCATCATTTTCCAGGTTTTGAAATGTTTGTTCCAACTCTATCATCAGTTGTGTACGAAGACAGTTTACAGGTGCACTATTCAGCCGAATCCAAACAACACCTATATGACATGTAAGGGGAAGTTAGTTTTATTAACTGGTTTTATTGTACTAGCCAAGAAGTGCACCCCCTAATCAGAATCTAGAAATAGTGGTTTTAGTGTGACTCCCTTTGGAAGCCATTCATAAATAGCGCCCTCGTCATGCTCGTATGGACACATACCAACATACCACTGTTTACAATTGTGTTGTTCCAACAGTTTTTGGTTGTCTGCAGTTTGTGTGGGGTGTGTGTGGTGGGGGTGGGGGGGGGGGGGGGGGGCTATATTTTAGGAAATAAGATGGTCTATTGTCTTGTTGATACATTTTTACTAAATTTTGGATCATTCTGGAATAATCACAGAAAATGTTGAAATTTGGCAAAATGTACTGTTGGCAAATTCTGAATACGGCAAGCACTTATACCAACATCACACACAGATTATAAGATCATCATGTACATACTTTGCAATAAAATGATGAACTACTATAATGAACTGCGCATAAAAAAACCAACAGAAAAACCCCAAAAAACCTACCCACTTCACAAAATGAAACCAGTAAACATATTTTGGGTGGATCTGTCCCATAAACATGATTAACTCTAAATATTACTGTTACTGTTATGGAGACGCTAAGGCTTAGGTCCGTATGCACAAAAGAGTTAGACCGGGTCTAAAGTTAGACCTGGTCTAAGTGGATTTTAGTTTTTGTGAAAGCACACCTTTAATTACATTTCCTTCTCAAATAAGCTAACAAATTGTAAAGATTCGGATGCAAAGTTCAAAAATAGCACAAAATATCTCATGAAAATGCAGAGGAAAACAGATTTTGAGGCATGAATAAATTTCACTTAAACCAGGTCTAACTTTAGACCCGGTCTAACTCTTTTGTGCATACGGACCTTTAAGGATATAAGGCCATATTTTTAAGCAAATGGAACATGTAGTATAGATCTTACATAGACATATTGATTGTGGAATTGTTTAGTTTGAGATGTTGCAAGCTAGGAATGAATGGTTGATTGTTAAGGAAGTTGCAATGCCAAATTTAAGGTCAGGTGCGATTTTCATTTTTGCATTTTGCTTTTCTACAGGCGGACTTGTTAAACGGGCAAACTATTGATCATTTAATATGTTATTGTAGGAGTTGTACTTTGTAGAGTTATCAGCACATTTATAGGTGAGTTACTCTTTTTGATGACTGTTTATATATGTAGCAATGGAAATACCCACATGACTTTCCACCCGGGGTAGACAGTCCCGGGGTAGACCAACCCTGGGTCGACCAACCCTGGGTGGATAGGGTTAGGGTTAGGGTTAGGGTTAGGGTTAGGTTTAGGTTTAGGGTTAATATATATATATATATATCAATAAAGATTCCCGTTAGAATCGGAACGTCGGGTACTCGAAACTCAATGAAAAGTAACACACTAGTATTGGGAGCTATAAGTATCTAAGTGAACTGAACTAAAAACGTCCTTTTCATTGAGGCTAATACTTGCATTTTCATCTACCTCTCTACAACTAGAATTAAAGCGGTAATAATCTCAACCTACGAGAGGGCAATTTTCTTAAGTAGCAAACCTCGAGCTAAATCACATTAGTGGCACTCAATCAATGGAAATTGTTCCAACCTAATTCTACTTTTTTTTGCCACCGTCGGTTACATGTTTTAATGTTCTATCACGAAAATTGCCTTGTCCGTCCAGGTTAAGAGGATGTGTGTGTATGGAATGTGCTAGACGATTTAATTGTTTTACAAGACAACATTGATGCGTTTTAATTAGTCGTCTTTTGTAGGTGCGTGGATCATGTTTATTATGAGATGATCAGCATAGCTTTGGAACTGTTTGTTTTCAGTCTTCACATGGAGCACCACCATCGCAGAGGCCACGTGTAAATTGTGAAGGCGGTATGGATTCAGCATATTTCCCCCAGGATTGATCGGCCAATTTTTAAAATGGCGGCCATATCACAGAGGGACGCCCGGGAGGGACCATGTGATTACCCTGGTCTATACTTGCTATTTTCCTAGACTGATGGAGCCATTAGTAGGTCACTACACCTAAGGCTACGTAAAATAAATAAACAAGTATATCGTCCGCGCCCTAACCGTGTTTTTGAGAATTTAAATATTGTTTGCTATTTTTTCTTATTTGCTTCATAACTTATAATTCATACTATAGTCATGAAAAGAGATGCATTTTTCAGAAACACATTGCACACTATTTCTCCAGGCTACGGGTATAGGGAAATGAGAAGAAGAAAAAATGATGGCCTTTTCATTTTTACGATATGGGGACAAAGATTCAGCAGTAGAGATTAAAATTTCGCACTTATTAGTAACAAAAATAATAAATGAACAAATAATAAGGGCCTTCATCACCGACTTGGCCTAAAACACTTGAAATTCGAGTATGAATTCCCATATCAAGCATAAAAGGTTCTTCCTCGTATTTTCCTTTAATCACACTCCCTCCTAATCTGCCGATCAGCTATTCGTGAAAGAGAAAAGCTACAGAAAATAAGATTACTAGTGTATCAGAATACTACCAGTACCAGCTGTTATTAAATGGGTATTGATATCACAATGGATATCACAATGAATATCACAATGAAGGTTTTATTGAAACAACCACGCCTTCTTACTTCCTTCAATGCCGAAAATGATTGCTATGCAGGCCTTTTGAAATCAGCAGATGAATTCGTATGCAAGTTATATGCGCATTGGATATCACATCAGTTGATCAGCTCAGGGTGAAGCTTTTTCCAAAAACTGCTGACCCCGAGAAACTACCACCGACTAGTGATGCTCTTAGGTTTCATCTTTTGCGTGCATTCTACCAGATATCTGTTTGGCAAAAGGCTGATATTGGTTTTCCAACTTTGCCTGCAGTAGAAAATCATTGTTGGTGTATGCAAAAAGGTCTTTTGATACCAACACTCATGGATAAGTCCGCGCTTCCTTCCTCGTGTGTAGAACTGATCACATGCAACTGCAAAACATCATGCCCTGCCAATTGCAGCTGCAGGAAAAGCAAGCAATGTTGTACAATGGGATGTGGATGTTTTGATCTTCTGGCAGGATGTTCCAATCCATTTAAATGCCACTGTAGATGATGACGATAATGGCGCCGAAGTCACGGTGGGACTTTAGACCTAATGACATTTTTGCAGAAGATAGATTAGTACTCTCTGAAAAAGACTGTCTTGCACTCCTTGATCTTGGCCTTTGATGGCACATCTTATTTATCTCCTATAGAGGGTGTAGATGTATGAGTCTGCTCATGAAACCAAATCATTCCTGATTTTTTTCTTGATTCATGATGTCAATGAATTAAATATATTTATCACCGACCTAAAATACGGTAGATAAATATTGAAGCTGTGTCGATATTAAACAGCGTAATGCAGATCAAGATAACCATTTATAAAATGTTTGAAAAAAATGAAAAAGCAAACAATCATTGTATCGCGAAATACCGCCCTTACATATCAATGTAAAATAATGATCACGACTGAATCAGTAGGGGTTTTTCATTATGACAAATCGAGGTTGATCGTGTATACAATTATAGAATATTTACTGAATTTTGAAGAAATCACTCAAAATACGGTTTAAGTTTGAAACATGGTTTTTAATTATTAATATTTATAATCAATAATTGTGTAGTATGTGTATTTAACTAATGCAGAATTACCAAAAACAGTTTCACTTGAAACTATACTGAACTAATGATTGAGGTGACTCACACACTCTCATTAATCTGTGCAATATAATTTCTAATATTATATAAAATTTATATAATTTACCTTTTTGAACATTGTTATGTCAGGAATTAATTTGATTGCCTTGTATTATTATATCGAGTTTTTATTTATAGGGATGATTCAATTTTTAGATTAGGAAGGAGTGTGATTAAAAGTATGAAAATACTATGACAAAACCCTCCCCATATCTTTCTATCTAAAGGTCTTAAAAATGTATGCATGGTCTCAAATAAAGTGTTTATATGTATATTATATACGATAATTTTTCCAGCTAGATTGTGGCCTTTTAATGTTGTTTATTGCAACATTTTAACATTGGCCTATACAAAATACATTAGACGCAAACTAAAAAGGGATTTTGTGTATACAGCTAAGGTTAGTGACATTGATTGTGGATGGCAACGCCACCATGGAAATACGTTGATTTTTCCGTAGTCAATGGATCGATGACATATTATAGCAATGTACTATATTCAGCGAAATTATTTTACAAAATAACCGGCTGAGATTCATTATTTCTTTAAAAATATGACACTACAACAAATCTCACACATCTAGGGATTCCTGATAATAATTATAAAATTCAATGAACTTGTTTTGGTAACATTTACATCGTGAGCAAGAGGGGATGCCACGCTTAAGTACAGTGTCTATGTGAGCCGCCGCTCGACTATGGAAACAAACTTGTTTTGTTGTTTGGCCTTATACACCTCAATTCTGAGGTGAAATGGTAGAAAAGGCAATAATAAACAAAATGTATTATAGTTTTATGGTTATTGGGGAAATAACGACAATTTAAGGAGTAAGTATTTCTTAATTCCTCGCCAAGAAAACATTCAATTGCACCGATGGCCGAGTGGTTAAGATACCAGCACGTGACCAGGGATCTTGCTACTATGATATTTTGTGACCACCATCGTCTGGTCAATGAGTAATGTAACCGGTGGCTCACTGATAGCGAGACGGTCAGCTCCATTGTACGTCAGGTAATTGTAGAAAATCATTAAATCGTAATATATTGTCATAAAATAATTATATAATATTAAATATCTTATTTTCGGGTGATACAAGAATATATTGCACTCGCTATACAAATATTGCACGAGTCGGAGACGAGTGCATATTTTTATAGCGAGTGCAATATTTTCTTGTATCACCCGAAAATAAGACATTCAATATTATTATTATTATTATTATTTATAACAGTCTGTTTTGATACAAACATAATATAATAAGTTGGCCCTAAGTGACTTTTCTAGGCTTCTCTGCGCATATATTCTCACGCGCACATCTTCTGCGCCGCGCAAAAATATTGGACGCACATCCGGGAACTTGGAGCACAATCTTCAATACGCACTTTTATTGTACCGTTTGGAAGGCTCATATAAATAATAATCAATGTTATTGCAACCTCATTTGAATGATTTACTTTTGAATAATGATGTTAATAATTACAATTTACGCAGCAGTAAGTATATAATGTTATTAATATTATTTATACTAAACCAATTATTAAAAACGTTGTTTCATTAGGGGTGCCATTGCATGGAACAAACTTGACCAAAATATTCAAGTCTCCCCAATCTTAATATATTTATCAACCATCTTAAACGAATGTGTCAGTTATAATGATCCATATCTAAATATTCCATTTTTGTAATTTTGTTTTATCATTATGCTGTATTAGATTCGAGAAATATGTGTTTATGATGTAATTTTAGGGGTATTATGTAAAAATGTTATATTGACTTTATCAAGGCCTCAGTGAAAAACAGCTATTTTACGTTGACCTGTGTATCGGGAATGTATTGAACAATACTGTCGAACCGAGCGAGCGAGCTCAGTTCGAGGCCGAATTAAGGACATTGTGAGCATTTGGCCGGGGGAACAATCTCGCTTTAAATTGACCATATAGGAAAAACCTTCAATACCACCTATGATCGTAGATTGTTTTGATGATTAAACAAATCAAAATTATTTTGACTAAACCCTGACAATTCCGGGACAATTTATGCGCCAAACGATGCAGATATAGTCTGGCTTATGCTGATATATAAATCAAAAAGCAAATTATAATACTATATACGGCCGAGTGCACCAAACTAGCGTAACTTAATAGGGAGGTAAGCTAACTCCATAGGTGTTATGCTCTATAACTGTAGCATAACTTACTAACGATGTAATTCTCAGAGCATAACTGGCGAGTAACACCAGCATAGTAACTAGCGAAGTAAATATCCACATTAATCAGTATCTTCCCCTTACAAAATTAATTGTCGCATGCATCAAATGTGTGAACATGTATTAAACAGCAATCATATTGACACGAATGGTGTTCCGTAGAATTATAAAAATGTGTCGTCAGTCGCTACGTCAAGCGTTGATTTAAATAACATGAATAATTGCAACACGTCACACCACGTCCAGTAGAGCAATGACATCTGTGAATATGTGTGCGAAAATATCAATTTTTATTTAGGATTTTCGCCTTTAAAATGACTTTCAATCAACTTTATTTGCTACTTTCTGACTTCGATCATATCAGCTATGATGATGTACAAACATAGAACATGATTGCATTATTACTTGGGTATCAAATTTATCATTATTGGAAAATATTTAAATGCAGAGTCCTCGATATAAGGTTGTAGGTTGAAATTGGTTGCGACCACAAAATAATTAGTTTGAAATGAAGAAAATAAAAGATAATTAATAATTAATCATTAAAAGTCACCTCGTCCCTTTGTTTAAACATGCAACAGGAAACTCAAAATCAATTGTGAAGGGCCTTATAAACGTAAATCACGGGTTCGATTCCCGTGATTCCCATTTTTTATGGTGACTTTAATGAAATCATTTGTGTCAATTTCTATACACTACAGTATGGTATTGACATTAATCAATCGATTTATTAAATGTGTAGGCCTATGTATTATTATTTTGCATTCATCTTTTTATTTACTTTATTTATAATATTCATTCATAGGCATATTTATTTATGAATTCGTTTATTTATTTGATTTCATGTTATTTAATTAAATAATTATTGGTTGGTTGGTTGGTTGATTGATTGATTGATTGATTGATTGATTGGATGCTTGATTGTTTGAACTAATTTTTACATCTGTGTATACATGATTGTGGATAGTTTTAAAATATTTTATAATAAATTGGTCTTAAATATATCATTGAGTATAATTATTATACACATGTTGATAATAAATTGCATGATAAAATTCTCCTACTGATACCACTGATCATAAGAAATTGTCGTTTAGTAACAGTAAAACTGTTATGCGCCAACTTACACTTGGGTCCGGTAAGGTATAAGATTTAGCGTAAATTACCCGACAGTTACTAGCCTAGTACTAGCTTACCCCGGTTTGGTGCTCTCAACATTTTGAGTTACGCCTCAGTTAGGCCTACTAGCGAGGTAGCGCCATTCTTCAGCTACCCGCCATTGGTGCCGATGTAGTATGTGGCCGTGTGTCTTGAACTCGCCACCCTTACCGTTGCATGTTCAGATTTTTACATTTTACACCATCTGAGATTCGAATTAGCATATCGCAATAACTATTTCTTCTACCCCATAAAAAGTATATATTTTCTGAACGGTAATCTCACAAGGAATCTAAATATGCTATTGGAATTTAGATAAGACTTAATGGTAACATGTTGTGATTAAGAATGTTAAAAAAATATAGATTTCTTTCATATTTTGATTTAAGCTCAATAATAATTTTGTACCTATCCCAATCATAATTTTACTGTGCATATTTAAGTTCCTCATGCAATTACCCATCAGAACATAATAGTTGTTAATGGTAAACATGTTGAAATATACTATATCGGGAAGTAAATAAGCACAAACGTTTAAATTTCATATTTATTAGAGTTTACAAGTTTTGTTTTTTTGGTATGCACCCTATCCTGATTTAAACGTCATTTCTAAATTCCCCTATTTGAGAGCTTTCCAAAAATGTATAATTTTGCTATCATCGGTTAAATATTTCTTTTGTTATAGTCATGTATGTAAAACCGATGAATTAGGGCAAGTTCACTGTGTAGCGAATAGGGAAAAGCCAAGGACAACGCAATCGATTCATGATTACAATTGTTGAACAATAGTTGTCACATTTGTTGAAACAGATTCTTATAGAATATAAAAAAATCTATAAAATGAGATCAAAATCATTTTTGTACCGTACAGGGATGAGGAGTTATAGTAAATTGAACGTAGAATTGGGAACATTTTCTCTATTTCCCATAGAGATTGCACACAGCGCCGCCGCCACCGCCGCCGCCGCCACCGCCACCACCCCTGACTTTCACAACATAATCAATCATATCTCAGCCAAACATTTATAGAAATACCTGATTTATTAACACAATGTAGCTAGATAAATAGGCTTTCACATGACACCTCAACCATAGCTCTACCACATTTAGTTGTTGAGTTAATAGAGAGAGATGGATGATTCGTCACCAAAAATGCAACGCCACCACCCTTTTTGGGTGGTGAGTTCAAAACACATGGCCATGTACATGTTCAAAATGTCCCATTAGCTATTAACGTTCATAAAACTTCATATAAACCCGATATATTCATTGTTTTCCAAAACGTTAATATTAACTGGGAGAATTAACCACCTCAAGTCCTCAATCACACCGTATCACACCTGACACACAAAATAAATAAACTTGATCACAAAATCACTACAAATAAAACTTGCCATGATTTGATGTATCTCTGTCCACGATTATCTCACTGACTGCATCCGAATTGCCAACACTAGAGAAACATTTGCTACTACAGATAATGCGAGCTTGCCTTGCAATTGAAATCATACGGGAACGTAAGAAAAAGCACTGTAAGCTCTTTATTGTATTCATGATATTTGTTCGTACGATCATGGTTTATGCGGCAGCAGTATTATAGGTAGACCTTGCGCTTGTAAAAAAACAATTACCGTGACCTCCGCCGTGACCATGGCCGCGGCAGGCAGTGACCTGGCATGGAACCAGGTCAAAGCCGCTAAACATAGCTCGTGATACGTGTTGGGCGCTGTCTATACCATACCAGGCGCAGAAAGAGGCAATGGACTATTTGAAAGGCGGTCTACATGGTCTACGAACATGACGAAGAAGACAGCGCAATAAAAACAGGCAGACACTCAAAAAGTAACAGAAGAGAAGACAACTAGAGAAGAAGGTAAAATATTAAAAGCCGATATAAAAGTTGTAAGTAGCATCTTGAAACAAGGAATTGAGTTTAGTTGTTCACTTTAAGCCATTATTATTTGCCACTACGACCGCTCTTTAGTGTGATTGTCACATTCCTTTACACAAATACAAGGTATCGAAACTTTTTTTTCTTCTGATATATTTGTATCTAAAGTGATCGAAAAGCAAGCTATCAAAAGCATCACTGACTACATGATCCGCGAAGATCTTGCAGAACCTTTACAATCAGCATACAGGGCTTTGCATAGCACTGAGTCAGCGCTTCTAAAAGTTAAGGATGACATAATGCAGAACTGATCTCAACGGAAAGGTGTTTTCCTCGTCCTTCTAGACCTGAGCGCAGCATTTGATACTGTGAATCACTCTATCTTGCTCAACCGACTTTCCCATGACGTAGGGATTAAGTGGATAGAGTCATACCTTACTGGCAGAACAACTAGCGTTTGCTTCAATGGAGTCTCCTCTGATACCCACAGATTAAGATATGGGTTACCACAGGGATCTATAGTTGGTCCCCAGTCATTCGCCATTTACTCCATTCCAATTGGCCGCATCATTAGGAAGCATAACCTGCAATATCACCTGTACGCAGATGACATCCAACTGTATGTACCTTTTGATATACATGACGAGGAATCCATATCTACCGCCCTGTCTCGGCTTTCTTCATGCATATCCGACATCAAATCATGGATGACTCTCAACATGTTGAAGCTCAATGAACAGAAAACAGAGTTCTTTATCGCTGTGCCAGAACATCTCAAAAGCAAGGTACCTTCTGTTTCTCTTCAGGTCGGCGACAAAGTTATCAAGCCATCTGACAGCGTCCGCAACCTCGGTGTTGTGTTTGACAGCTCTATGTCCATGCATTCTCACATTAAAACCTTATGTTCTAGCCTGACTTACCAACTCAGAAACATATGTAACCCGAGTCTATATGACACTATGTAAATTTACTTAAAAAGAAAAATACACAAAAAGATGTCTATCTGTAGTTTATATATATTCAGAGGTTATGTTTCCTGAATTTATTCAAATCTTAATATTACAATCTTAAAACTACATTCTTAATACTACATTCTTAACACTACGCGCGCATGAAAGTTCTTTGTCGACGTCTCGACAAAATGCATAGTTTTTCCATGGCCGTTCGGATCTTATCAGTCCGTCAATCGATATTATCTGCAGCTCAGTGCGTATCTACCTCCACGGTTGCTGTTCCGTCTTGGGAGTCCAATGTCAGTTTCTTTCAGGATCTATAAAGAGTACAAAACAGGAGGACGATATAACATATAACTTGTTCGCCCAAAAATGCATTTATTGTTAACTGGTTCATGTCTATGGAGTCAACAGCTTTAAATAATCCAATCATCAAAACTCGATGATCTGTTCAGTTCAGTTACTTTTGGGGATTTATCTACCCAATCAATCTCAAGACAATTTCAAGTGTCCTGTCAAATATCAATACTGAATTCAGGGAGGAATAATCAAATTCCAATGTCAATATTGAATATAATCTGGAGGAATATCAAATTCCATACACTATAAAAGTGTTCATACATATAATAACTTTTACTCTATCAAACAAATTCATCAAAAGAGTTCACCTCTATGAACGCAGAGCATATCATGTTGCGTAATGATTCTATAGTATACACAAAAAACAAAGAATATCAGTGAGCTTTAAACATATCCAAAAGCCAAAGGACAGTCATTTTACTTGACCGAAAATTTAGACATGAGTGACTACCAAATATTCATCCATCTATTTCTATGTAAACATTCTTATGCATTTCAATTGTAACCATCTATTTCTATGTAAACATTCTTATGCATTTCAATTGCAACATTAAACAAACACTCTCATTTTCATAACGTTCATTGTCATACAATTTAAAGTACAGGATAGCAATGTTTGGAATAATCTCAACTATAACTGAATTGAAAATCAATTGGATGGTTCTCAATTAATAAAATCTCAAATGCTGAATGGCAACAATAACAATGCTGAAATTGTAGGTTGACAATGATCAAAATAACTTTTAACCTAGCATTGAATACATATTGAAAATGAAGACACATAGGGTGACCGTAAACATATTTTGCATGTGGCATCAAATCTCAAATTTCTTTTATATAACTATGAAAATACCAAGCAATAATATCTACACACTTTCATAATAAAACCACCCTGTAACATAATATTATATAACTTGACCATGGAAGGATGACAAGCCTGCAAGCAAATTTGATATGAAAGCAACAGGTGTCTCGCCAGCACCAGTCGGTATACACACACCATAGCACTATACCACTGCATTGTGAGATTGTTTTCTTAAATTTGAAACAGCAAAATAATGATTCCAGGAACAAAAACCTACAGGGTTTTCATAATATCATATTTAACTATACAAACTTTGTGACACAAATCATACAAAAACTTAGCACATGGATAACTAGAGACACAGGGAATCGTTGATAATTGCACATGAGTATATAATAATTCCAAATAATACATCACTCTAAATACATTCTGTGTGGTGCTATACTCTAAATATTTTAAGTATAAAAGAAAATGTAAAAGGAAATACCTCTCAGGGTACTAAGGATTTTCTTAAAACTCACCTATAAAGAGCCAGTGTGGATGCTTTGAAATCATATATCAATGTGGGGTATCTCAATCAGTGTAAAAAATCCAAGTGCCATGTGGTCTAGGCAGGCAGAGCTAAAGGCCTCTGCCTAACCATGCTGGCTGGTGGTGGGTGAGAGACTGTGTGGTCAGCAATGTGTGCTCTGCATGTAGGCAGCAGGGGTAAGGTCAAAGATCGTATGACCTAATGAGGTCAATAGAGGGCAGTGGACCATATAGCTGAGTAGTAAACCATGGGCGTAGTATACCAGATAGGGTATGGTATACCAGGGTTACACATAACCCGGATCCGTAAATGTATGGACCACGATACTTGTCACCTTATTGTGCGTGCGTTGATCTTATCACGTTTAGATTACGGAAATGGGTTGATCCTCGGTTCAAACGCCTGCGACATTCAACGTCTACAAAGAACCCAAAACTGGGCGGCTAAGCTCATTTGTATGGCTAAGAAATTTGATCATGCAACGCCTTGTCTCCAGGAGCTGCATTGGTTGCCGGTCAGAGAACGTGTGACTTTTAAAATCTTAGTTACTGTGTTTAAGTGCCTCTCAGGCGTAGCACCGGGCTACCTATCATCTTGCCTTTCTCTGAACAAACCACGACGTGTCAACCTGCGATCGGCTTCGGATACTACACAACTAACTCAGCATTCAACCATCAAAACTCTTACATCAGCCAGCAATCGGACTTTCACCTATGTCGCTCCAGCAACATGGAATCACCTTCCTTCTCTCATAAGAAATCAGGACTCTCTACACATGTTCAAGAAATCTGTCAAAACATATTTGTATCCAAATGTCGTGTAACTTGTATTCATATTGTACTTTATATGATGTTTGTTTGTTCATTATCCTTTTGTTCCATTGGGTTTGCTTTTCTCACGCGCTTTGATCTTGATGAAAAGGCGCTTTATAAATGCTCATTTGTATGTATGTATGTATGTATATTGTCGTACCCGGTGAGATAATTCTAAGTTCAAGATATTACGGGTAAAACAAATCTCGAGATATAATAATACTATTCCTGAATCAAAATCAAGTTGTTTTTCAATTAATTTGAAGAGGTCGTGATTTTTGGACAGTCTAAGGCAGTGTTCCCACATAAGTAGAAGTTGTCCCGGTAGCGATGTTCGTTACCGTAAACAACATTTGATCTTGACGGAGTAAAGCGCATAGCACATGTACATTGTACATTTATACAATACATTTACAATACATTTATACAATAAGTGTGTACGGTAAATAAATTCGCTTCGCGATTGTGTTCACACTTGAGCGTTCGCCGCAACGATGAATCAGCAGCAAAGTGGTGTGTACTGGTGTATGTGGCCTATAACAAAATCCACTCATACCCGGATGTTAATCTAAAATCAATCAAAAATCGCCGGAAAACGCATCTATAGGCCTAAGTAATATTCCATTTAGGAGATGGAAATAGGATAAAAATAATAAAAATAGCTACTATCGGTTTCGCGTAACAAAATGAGTCTCAATAGTTGAAGAATAATTCATTGGTAGATTACTAGTGCATTCATCTTCGGAGCCTTAATTTCACCCTTTTTAAGCCTATGATCACTCCCGATGTAATTCTCTTGGAAGATGACTATTTGGGGAAAATCAACGTGTTGCAGAATATAGCTTTTCTTCATTATCTTCATCTATCTTCTATCTTCATCTGTGTATATTATATAGTCAATGCTCTGAGGTCTTTGGGCTGCGGACCAGACATTTGCGGGTTAAACCGGTTTTGTGAGCGCTCAACCGTTCCGGCCACTTCCCTATGGCATATCGTGGGAGGTGAGTGGTATCAACTCTGACTGTCTGAACATGCTGAAAGCCTTTGTGCTTCTCCAAAGCAAGGTAATGTAGCTGGTTCGTAGGGCTGTTTTGGATGCTGTGTCTAAGATGGGTTTTCTTTTTCCATTAGGGAGGCTAGACATTTGCTGAACGTGGTATTGTATATCCCCCTGCTCCCAACTTCTATGGAAAAGTAATTCACAAACCAGCCATTATTTTCGCAGTCTGCTATACAAGGTCTTGGTATTTACATTTCTTCCTGGCGAATGCATTTGCAGGTTCTCCTCTGATGGGACTGTCAATTCAATAATGATGACACTTTTTAGTGCGAGTTGAGAAGATGGAATGTCCGGTCGTTTGTCTGTATCAACAATTTCTAGAGGAAAGACTATCTGTGAGTGCTCTTCATCCACCAGGAGTTTCCAGTTACTAGCATTTCTCAGGATGTCTGTTTCTTTTAGTTTTGTGTACGGCAAGACTGGGTTATCATGGTTATAGGACTGAATCTTTGAGACTGGGATGTAGATCTGTTTCTGTTTGCCTCATCAACATAGTATCAGTCCTAATACAATTGCTCTCAATGTTTGGTCGTGACGTCAGTTATACCTTCCATTTCCTGCGAAAGCTGCAACAGTTCAGGATGTGGAGCAGGGTGCAGTTTCAAGGGTGACATAACTGGCACAATCCCAAATTTGTCTTGCCCAAGAGTCTTAGGTTAGTTGGTTGGTGTCGGGAGTTGCTCATGGATGGCATTAATCTGGAATTACAGAAAACTATAACCACATAACTATAACCACATAATTTACATAAACTATATCTACACTAGTTGTGAAAAAATATTTTTAACAGTTGTTTACCTAAATCTTGACGATCACTGCGTCCTATTTCACCACGCGCGCGCCTTTCTTCATAACTCTCGCGTCTTCATTTTTAACGCGAGCGACATTTTGGCCAAACACTGTAAACATGTATAAATCAGTCTCATCATGTATACTATACGTTTTATTCCGTCAAGGTATCAAATGTTGTTTACGGTAAATCGCGACCGGGACCTACTTGAATCGCGTTCCCACTAGTGATTTAGTCCCGACCGGGTCAAGACTAGTCTAGACTACTCGGGATTCTGTTCTATATGGGAAGACGGCCTTTAGCCGTTTTCCCACATAAGTAGAAGTGGTCCCGGTCGGGACTAGTCCGTAACGAGACTCACTTGGAGGTTGTGTTTCCACTTCAGGCCTAATATATAATCTAAAATCACTTAAAAATCGCTGGAAAGCACATCTATCATCATCCTTCGGCTACGGAGCAGGCGACCACAAGTTTTCTCCAAGCACGACGATCTGTAGTAGCAAGAATGGCTATCTGACGTTCTTGAAACATGCCTTCATTGTCACCAATTCACTGAAAGCCAAACTGGAGTCAGGGTTACTCTATAAAGGGAGTTTAGCCTACATGTGACTCTATGTCAATATTGACTCTGTTTGGAGAGTCACATGACTCCCTTGGAGAGTCAACATTTACTGACTCCTTTGGAGAGTCATGATGCATGACTCTTCAAGGGAGTCTTGTGACTCTTCAAATGGAGTCAATATTGACATAGAGTCACATGTAGGCTGGACTCCCTTTCGAGAGTAATAATGACTCCAGGTAGGAATAAGACACTGAGAACTGGAGGTGTGTGTGGTGGGGGGGGGGGGGGGGGGGGGGGGGCTTTAAGGTAATTGGCTCTTTGATGTTTATGTTCTTGCTCAATGTATTTGCATTTACTTAGTGAGCAATCACTTCCCTTCCTTAACCAGTGAGAAATATGCATATATATCAATATACATTCAACAGTGTTAAATTAAGGCATCGACTTAATTCAAATAAAATGAATAGGTTTAAATAAATAAAATGTGCAAATTAGCTCATTAGCATAAATGAAATGGTATACACGAGCATCGGTGCTAATTTTTGTACCATTGCAAATTCATGCTAATAAGCGATTTGTGCATTTTACTCGGCTAATATAAGACCAAGTAAAATATGCAAATTAGCTCCAGAGAGTCAGGATGACTCCTTTGGAGAGTCATGGGCGATGACTCTTTCCGACGGCTAGGATGACTCCTTTGGAGAGTCAGGATGACTCCTTTGGAGAATCAGGATGACTCCTTTGAAGAGTCAGGATGACTCCTTAGGGGAGTCATGGCTGATGATTCTTTCCGACGGCTAGGATGACTCCTTTGGGGAGTCAGGACGACTCCTTTGGAGAGTCAAGATGACTCCTTTGAAGAGTCAGGATGACTCCTTTGGAGAGTCATGGCCGATTTACTCCATTTCAAGAGTCACTTGACTCCAGTTTGGCTTTCAGTGAAGTTAGTGCTGTATGTACTTCAAGTATGATGTGCTTGGACGACCAGGTCTCCTTCGGCCATGTGTTGGTATGTAAGTGGCATACATTATAGCAGGCTTTTCATCAGGGAGACGGAGAATAGCCTATGTCCAAGGAATCTCCGCGGTTGATAAGAGGCTCTGTCTTGGTCATGTCATAAATGGTGGTGTTCGGGACATTATCCATGCGTTTGATGTTAAGCATTATCCTGTAGCAAGAGGTAGCATAGGCATTTATTTTGCACTCCATACCTTGAGATATCACCCAGGATTCACAGCCTATAGCAAAATCGTCACACAGGTGGTGCTAAATAATTTTACTTTTGTTGCGATAGCTACTTGAGGACTCTTCCAGAGGTGTTCCAACTTCCAAAATGCGCACCATGCCAATGCCCTTCGTCTTGTAAGGTCACTTGCACCCGATGCCATCATAGAGCCCAGATATCTGAAACCCATCTCATGGCTGATGGTTCCCCCATAGACCTGTAGTGTTGGGTGCGCATTGCAGTTGGCCGTCATATACTCTGTTTTGGGAACGCTAATGATGAGGCCAAGGTCTTTTGCTGCTGCAGCAGTTTTTGTCAGCTGGGTCTGAGCTCGTGGAATTGTGGTCTCAAGTAAGGCAATATCATCAGCAAAATCAAGGTCGTTTAAAACAACGGCGGGATGACGTATAGAGCGACGCAGATGTGTCACAACTCCTGAGTCAAGGTAAGATGTGGCTTTCTTCAATAGGTAGTCTACCAGTATCACAAATAGCAATGGAGCTAGGACATCACCTTGTAGCACTCCAGTGGAGACAGCAAAAGGATCTGAGATGCTGCCATCTACCATCACAGCACTTTTCGAGTTGTTGTAAATCACACCTATGGCATGGACAAGAGGTTTTGGTATTCCGTAATGTCGCAGCAGTGCAAACATTACTTTCCTGTTTATTGAGTCGAAAGCTTTCTTGAAGTCTATGAATGTGACTGTGAGAGGTAACTGATGGTCCTTGAACCCTTCCATAATCTTCCTGAGGATATGGATTTGCTGTGCACAGCTTCTTCCAGGACGGAAGCCAGCCTGGTTGTTTCTCAAGATGAGGTCGACATGATCTCTAATTCTGTTTAGCAGGATCTTGTTATACACCTTGGCTGTAATTAACAGAAGCGATATTCCTCTATAATTTGTCATTTGAGATAGGTCTCCCTTCTTTGGTAGAGGTACAATAACGCTGGTGGTCCGTTGGTTGGGTGGTTTAAGGGTAGTGTAGACTTCCATGCAAAATCCATGGACAACATTGACCAAAGCTACACCGCCATCATGGAGTGCTTCTGATGTGATTGCACAGTCAAGACCGGCAGCTTTGTTGGGCTTCATTTGACTAATTGCTTCCTGAGTCTCTTGAAGTGTGTGAGGGTTAATTAGGATTGGTAGATCCTGAGCAGCAGGTGAAGGTAGATTGGATGGAGTTTGACCGCTGTCATTATTTAGCAATGAACTGAAGTACTTCTTCCATTCGGCAAGCAGGTCTTTGTCATTTTTTGGGTAGTACCATCTCTTTTCTTAACTTTGACACTGGACTTTCTGTCTTTCCCTTTGAGTCAGCCAGTTGAAGATCTTCCATTTTTTTGTTGAGCATGGATGATTTGTCTGCTTTGTATGAATCATTCAAATGAGCATTAAGCTTTTTCCATCGTTCCCTGGATTGCCGTGACTTTGAGACAAGGTAGCGTCTTTTAGCCTCATCCCTCTCAGACTTTAGCTGAATGGTCTTGTTGGACACCCAGTTTGGCATGCCATGAGCTTCGCGTTTGCCAACAACTTTCTCAGCTGCTTCTGACACTGCTTTCTCAAAATGTTCGTATCTCTCAGTTATTGATGTGGAGGTGTCGTTGCACTCGAGGATTTCGAATCTGTTTGATAGCTCAATCTGAAATAGCTCTTTCGTGGTAGCATTCTGCAGCTTTTTCTAGATAAAGCTCGGTCTCTTGCAGGGTTTCCCTTTGGTGGATCTTAGGCTGCGCTTGAGCTTGATGCTGAGGATCCGGTGATCGGAATCTATTTCCACCGAGTTGCAGGCTCTGCAGTTCCGTAAGGAGTTAGTCCACTTGCTATTTATTAGAATGTGGTCCAGCTGATGTTTTGACCCTGCTGGGTGCATCCATGTCCAGAGACGACGTCTAGGTTGAGGAAATCTTGACTGTGCGGGACGAAGTTTGAATTCCTCGCACATGCTCACAAGCCTCTCTTCATTGCTGTTTGTTGAGTTATAAAAACAGCGAGGTCCAACAATATCGGGGTGTGATGAGTGGCTGTCTGATCCTACTCTGGCATTGAAGTCTCCCAAAACCAAGTGGATATTATGAGGTTTCACCTGCTCAATATGGTCCTCCAAGCTGTTGTAGAACTCGTTATCATCAGGTGAAGCACCTTCAGTTGGAGCGTAAATGGATGTAATGGTGAGTTTAGGATTACCATGGAACGTGGTAGTGATAACTCTACTGCTGATGAAGTTCACACTTTGTAGACACCTGTGTCTGTGTTTTGACATTAGAATGCCCACACCTCCCTGACGCTGATCTGTCGCCGAGCTATATATTAGGACCCAGTTCCTGTCATCGGACCATAACTCATCGGTGTTGTTAGAAGTAATCAGGCGATGTTCCTGTATACCACTGATGTATATACCTGCATCTGCGCAGCCTACACAAAATTGGTGTACCTTCCCTTGTTGGTATAGGGTACGCACGGTGTATGTAGATACAACAAGATGTTTGAAGGCAGATAGACGACGCTTCTCAGGACCAACAGTTCGTGATGTTGTGCCGATTTCCCGCTGGCCCGTCATAGAGTCATTTGTTGACAGCCGCCCAGCTACCTTCGAGTTAATAGTACTTGGTTTTTTCTTTGTGGTTTTCGTAATCGAATTGGTGCCAGATTATTTTGGCCCGGCCTGGCAAGCTATACGGGTGATTAGGGGTGATTAGCCCTGTTTAGCCTTGGTCCGGGTGCACTATTTAATCCATAGTTGGGAACTATTTAACCCATAGTTTGGAACTATTTAACCCATAGTTGGGAAACTATTTAACCCATATTAACCCATAGTTGGGACTATTATATACCATAGCTGGTAAGTCAATGATCAGTAGCACCATGGAAGTAACAGTTACTTCCATGGTAGTATCCAGAGCTACTCCAATAGCCCAATGCCTACTGGTCAGATTTCCCCGGAGCTCCGTCTGTAACCAAAAGCAGAAGTAGATGGATAGATTGAGTACCGGATGTCCAACTTTGGGAATACCTCTGAAAATAATTCTAGCCCTATCAGAACACACAGCACCCAATAGTATTGCCCTGTTCTCCCGCAGTTTAAGGAACAAGTCCAGCCGGAACATAACTCACAAAGGCTCTAATACTTCAGGTATTAACCCTACCTACCACACCCAGATTGATCACCTGCACTCAACATCTATAAGTGAAGTAAAATTCCATTTAGGACATGAAAATAGGATGAAAATAATAAAAATCGCTAACTATCGGTTTCTCATAACAAAATAAGTCTCATCAATAGTTAATATAAAACAACAAACTGGTCCTAAAATACTGTTTTTAAGTTGCTTGCCTAAATCGTGACGATCACTGAGTCCTATTTTACCACGCGCGCGGCTTCCTTTATGAATCGCGTGCCTTCCTTTATAACACGTGCGACTTTATGTGTAACGCTCGCGACATAGCTACACAAGGCGCATTAATACGCGTAAAAAGTGGTCCCGGTCTCGAGTAGTCTCGAGTGAATCGCATTCCCACATGAACAATTATTGATTTAGTCCGGACCTTTCAAGGTGATCTTAAAAATAACAAAAAACACATAATACGGACGAATGCACCAAACTAGCGTAACTTAATAGGGACCTCCTTATAGGGAGGTAAGCTACCTCCCTAGTAGTTATGCTCTAACTGTAGCGTAACTTACTAACGATGTAATTCTTAGAGCATAACTATTTTTTCTTTTCTTCAAAAAATGATTTTCAAGACTTTAGTGACTTTAATGAAATCATTTATGTCAATTTCTATGAACTACAGTATGGTATTGCCATTAATCAATTGATTTATTAAATGTGTAGGCCTATGCATTTTTATTTTGTATTCATCTTTTTATTTACTTTACTTATAATATTCATTCAATAGGCATATTTATTTATGAATTTGTTTATTTATTTGATTTCATGTTATTTAATTAATTAGTTTATAATTATTTAAATAATTATTGGTTGAATGATTGATTGATTGGATGCTTGATTGTTTGAACTAATTTTTACAACATGCATGATTGTGGATAGTTTTAAAATATTTTATAATAAGTTGGTCTTAAATGTATCATTGAGTATAATTATTATACACAAGTTGATAATTAATTGCATGATAAAACTCTCCTCCTACTGATCATCATATCTATGTAATCGTCAATCGGGCAAATAAGAAATTGTCGTTTAGTTACAGCATAAACTGTTATGCTCCAACTTACTCTTGGGTCCGGTAAGGTATAAGATTTAGAGTAAATTACCCGCTAGTTACTAGCCTAGTAGCTTACCCGGTTTGGTGCTCTCAAAATGTTGGGTTACGCCTCAGTTACTAGCGAGATAGCGCTATTCTTTAGCTACCCGCCATTGGTGCACTCGGCCGTTTGAGTCCGGACCGAGACCTACTTGAATCGCGTTCCCACTATCGATTGGACTAGTCTAGACTACTCGGGATTATGTTCTATGTGGCCATGTGTTTTGAACTCGCCACCCTTACCGTTGCATGTACAGATTTTTACATTTTACACCATCTGAGATTCGAATTAGCATATCGCAATAACTACTTGTTCTACTGAACGGTAATATCACAAGGAATCCAAATATGCTATTGGAATTTAGATAGGATCTAATGGTAACATGTTGTGATTAAGAATGTTAAAAAAAATATCGATCTTTTTCATATTTTGATTTAAGCTCAATGATATTTGTAAACCTATCCAAATCATAATTTTACTGTGCATATTATAGTAGATTCATAAACTCTGGCGCATCGGTATCGATTTTGGACCTCGTCCATTGGGCGTTAGAGGAACCCATTTTGACCAATGATGAAGCAGCGGTACTTTTATAGATGTTATTATCATGATTATTTGCGCTCCATATTCAAATGCTATTCATGATAGTGTGGCTTTGTGAATAGGGCTGATCATATAGCTTTACAATCACGACAACCAAAAACTTAATCCAGCAGCTTCAAATGTGTTATCTCTTTGGAAGCGGTTACCACAATAAAAACAAATCGACCATCATCGACCGTATACAGGTTTCGAAAGAAAAATATTATGTATGTCATTTTACCTATTCATAATTTAGTGGATACTTTTTATTATTTTCCGTTAATATTATGCACGTGGAATAAAGGAAACATTAAAATGAAAATAACAGTTCTACGTATTTATTTGCGAGAAAAAACTGGAAAATAATTCAATAATCATTTTTTTATATACCTAGGTACAAAACCATTTGTCCTAATTAAATGGAAACACAGTTATATCAACCAAGATACGGATTATAAACGTTACTTTAAGTATTTATGGCTATGAGACCACCTGAATACCTTTATCAATTTATCTGAATAACAATACATTTCTTTATCGTTCTGCCGATAATCCAACCGCAAGTTCCCTGTCACTAGGTACATAGTGGTGACTACATTACAGTAGTACATGCACACGAAGACACGGTATTAACCTTGCATATTACGATTAAATTCGAGTGCCTCCCTCTTTTGCTTCTGTTACCTCTTTACTGAAATGGTAAATCGCTAAAATCGGCCAATGTCTGCGAAATGACTATAGTTCCTCATGCAATTACCCATCAGAAAATAATGGTTGTCAATGGTAACTTGTTGGAAATATACTATATCGAGATGTAAATGAGCAAAAACTTTACATTTCATATTTATTAGAGTTTACAAGTAAATTTTTTGGGGTATGCACCCTATCCTGATTTAAACGGCATTTTCGAATTCCCCTATTTGAGAGCTTTCCAAAATTTTTGCTATCATCGGTTGAATACTTTTTTTTGGTTATAATCATGTATGTAAAACCGATGAATTAGGGCAAGTTCACTGTGTAGCGAATAGGGAAAAAGCCAAGGACAATGCAATCGATTCATGATTACAATCGTTACATAATAGTTGTCACGTTTGTTGAAACAGCATCTTATAGAATATAAAATAATCTATAAAATGAGAGCAAAATCATGTTTGTACCATACAGGGATGAGGAATTATTGTAAATTGAACGTAGAATTGGGAACATTTTCTATATTTCCCATAGAGATTGTACACAGCGCCGCCGCTACCGCCACCACCCCTGACTTCCACGATATAATCAATCATATCTCAGCCAAACAGTCATGGAAATACCTGATTTATTCACACAATGTAGCTAGATAAATAGGCTTTCGCATGACACCTCAACCATACCTCTACCACATTTAGTTGTTGAGTTAATAGAGGGAGATGGATGATTAGTTACCAAAAATGCAACGCCACCACCCTTTTTGGGTGGTGAGTTCAAAACACATGGCCATGTGGGAACACGGCCTTAGTGAAACGTGAGTAGGATTACCTAACTCCCTGTTTAATTACGGGAAAGTAGACGAGGACGACATCTGTATTAAACCATAAGCCTCTGGAATCAAGGGATTGAACCGTTAAATAGTTAGATGGTATAATAATGTATGCATCAGTGTCAACAAGTAGGGTACTCATGCAGTTTGATCTCTTTAATGTGGAAATAAAGAAAATGGAGGTGTGGGGTTAGATCTAATTTTAAATAGAGAGTAACACTGCAAGACTATAGTTGGTCAACAAGTGCCCAACTTTCTAGACCAACCTTGGGTCAAAATGACCACAGTAAAACTTATTGGGTAAATCTTAACCAACAGCTGTTGGGTAATAACTGTTATCCAATAGTAGTAGGGCAAATACTTTGATTAACTTATTGGTCAAACATTTTACCTAACACGTAAGCAATAATTTGACCAAGAGATAGGCAAGTTTGTAACACAAATGTTGGTTAAACTTTACCCAATTGTTTAGATAATTGTGTTCATTGACCCAGAGATGGGCAATTTTGTAACCTAATTGTTGGGTAAACTTTACTCAATTATTAATACTGTTGATATTTGACCAAACGTTGGACAAGAGTGTTGGTGAAAGGTTGTACCCCAACAAATGTAGCGAATGTTGCATATTTGTTGGGTGGGTACCCGGTTTTTTAAAATGTTCTCAGTTGTGACCAACTGTAGATGTAGCAGACATAGAGAGCTCTATAGAAAATGGGACCTTGGATCTCTCGTTATATTTTCTCAGGTAACATGTGAACAAGAAAACCCAAATATAATTTCCGTTGAAAAAGGTGAGAAGAATAAAACATGCACAAATTTGTGCAACGAATAGACTCGACCTAATAAGCTTATTATGTGAATGGTGAACGCTCAACAGTAACGTGCCACGCTCCTTTTTGTCATGTTTGCTATCATTTACTGAACACGCTAGCGTGCAGTACTCAAAGTCATGCCTCTGATGTTTCTAGGGATATTGTATCGTGGGTTTCTAGCTAACATTTTATCTGAGACGGTCTGCGAGCGATCTAATGCCCTACACAGTAAAAAAAAAAGTGAACAACATGTTTAAAAAATTGAACAACTGCTGTTTGACGGGTGAGCTGAGCAACTTGTTGCTCAAAATATTAAACATCTGGGGTTGTTTAAAGTTTTAAACACCTAGTTGTTTAACTTTTTAAACAACATGTTTAAAATCAGATTTTACACATTGGTGTTGTTTAAAAATTGTTGTTCAATTTTCAAGGGTTGTTTAAAGAAAGTTGTTCAATCCTCATGGGTTGTTCAAAGAAAGTTGTTCAATCATCTTGGGTTGATCAAAGAAAGTTGTTCAATCATCTTGGGTTGTTCAAAGAAAGTTGTTCAATCATCTTGGGTTGATCAAAGAAAGTTGTTCAATCATCTTGGGTTGTTCAAAGAAAGTTGTTCAATCATCTTGGGTTGTTCAAAGAAAGTTGTTCAATCCTCATGGATGAAATTGGCCTGTTTAAATAACCAGGGTTGTTTAATGGTGGTTGTTTAAAACTGCAGGGTTGTTTAAATGATGGTTGTTAAAAAAACAGGGTTGTTTAATGGTAGTTGTTTAAAATTCCAGCACGATTTGAAGACTTGAATTTCTTGTGTTGAAGTACACAGACAGAACGGCAGAACTGTCGAATTCGGATGCCTTCTGTCTGTGGAGCAAAATCGCGAAATTAAAATTATATTTGTGCAAAAAATATCCATCTTCGCCGTCTATCATCAAACTATATCGGTTCTTTGGTCATCATATTTCATTATTTTCTTGATTGTATTTCCCCATCTTGTCAGCAAAATCTTTAAAATGATGATTTAAAATCGAAATTTGTTTACCGAATGAAATACGGCGGCCGTTAATTTGAAGCATATCGCAAACGAATCATTGTGACACGTGACTTGTGACGTCACAAGTAAACAACGTTGTTCAAGATCACTTTGTATTGATGTGAATGGCGTTCTTTATACTGTAAACAACACCTGTTTAAAAAAATGTTGTCTTCTTTAAACAACGATGTATAACTTTTACACATCTGTTGTTTGAAAAAGTGTACAACAGAAATTGAACAGCGATATTTTGTACATCGTTTTCTCTGTGTATTCTTCTAGGAGCTCTCCTACGTCAGTTGCCGTGTCCGCCATTCTGCACAAAATATTAAAAAGGTTATCCCGCGACGTTTGCCCAACAATTGGTAGCAAAGTACCCATCTTTTCTGGAAAATGTTTTATCGCGTGACAAATGCCCGGACAAAATGAACGTTTTGTTGGGCAAAACTTCATCGAACAAATTAGGTCCTTCCAGTAACCAATGATTTTGTCAATCCTGCCCAACCGTATTGAGCAATAATTTTGTTTGACCAACAGTCAATATTTGAAACAAACAAAAATTAGTAAAGTGATTGCCCAACTTTTTTTGTTGACCAACGAATTTGCAGTGTACCCACTAAATCTATCACACAGTATCCTAATTACATTATATTTTCGATGTTTATTACAATTACACATTTACTATAACGGAAAATGTATGTTGCAAAGTTTTTTATTGCCAAATCCAAAATATGCGGTACAAGTGGAGCTTATTTGGGGGTTTTCTCTTTAAGCGCCCCAAAATGAGCATTATTTATTTTTAAATGTTTTTTATTTGCATTTTGAGGGATACAAATATATAGATCTGGATAAGAATAAATCGTTTATTATTTATAGTGTCATCGTGCTTTATAAAGACTTCAAAGCACCATTGCATACTCTGAACTACTGAAGCTATATACAATCATGTCTGCCTCGAAACTCTAAATAGTAGTATTACTGTAATCTGGTAATAGATATTGTCTGTAATGTATTATGTTTACCATGCGTTTCTTGACTAGATTAATAATGCCACTTAGACGTATACTATGTACTATTTGCAGTCAAGTGTAACGAATGTTCCACTTATGTTCTTACAACAAATGAGAAAATAGGGCATAATGGCATCATATTTTCTTCTTGGATGTCTTGAATCTTAATTGCTTTCATACCATATGAATCTGCCTAATGGAAGCATTTCAATTTATTATCAATTCTCCTCTATTGTATCTTTCACATACTTTAAAATCTCCTGTGTATCGCCATTAATTTTCAAACCCATCACTAGTCACTGCCATTACACTTTCCACGCGGTAGGCGTCTGCAGACGATATTAAAAAATGAAAACAAAACAAAAATTAACCATATTTGGAATAACTATGAGTAATGCATTGAAAGCAGTACAAACGTGCCTAGTATTGGTTCAGTCATCCGTGAGATATTCATCTAGCACATAAAATCCCATGCCAGGTGCTTTGAGGTTGGCTTATTCAAAATAGATAATCGGTACCAAAAATCTGAGATATATATACATTAAATGAGCAAATTCCTTCTCCGTAGTTTGATACCTCATTCAACAAAATCGAATGGATAAAACAGCAAAGTTGCACTAGGTATAGGAAATCATTGATTGGTGTGTGATTACGTATTGAAAATGTGTGTGTAAAGACTCAAAGACTGTTATTATCCACAGCTAATCCGACCCTTTATCCCGCAAATTGCGGTTATCACTCCAGACCCATTCATCCAGATACCTAGGTGGCTCGTTCAGATAGCACACAGTTATGACATTAATTACACACAAATCAATGATTTACTATACCTAGTGCAACTTTGCTGGTGTTATGCGCGGTCATTGAAATCGCCATAACTTTAAAAGTCTCCATTCGATTTTGTTGAATGAGGTATCAAACGGCGGAGAAGGAATTTCCCTCATATAACGTATATCTCAGATATTTGGTACCGATTATCTATTTTGAATTAGCCAAACTCAAAGCACCTGGTCAGGGACTTTATGTGCTAGGTGTACTTTGAAAATTGAAAAGGTTTCGGAAAAATTGTTTCGTATAATGGTAAAACTAATAGCCGAGTGGAAAGCGTTATAGTATGCGGAGAGCCTTGAAAACTTTTATATTGGAGTTCTTTTTGTGATCTCGATGAGTCAAACAAATAGTTGCAACTGCTTGTGACATAATATTGTTTCTTCTTGCTTCTCCTTATATCTGTCTATCTCACTTCTTAATTACGAGACAGTGGACGAGGGATATGTCTCATACTTTAAGCCTCGTGCCTTCAGGAATTTAACTGTTAACTAGTTTTCTGTAATACATGCCAGTTTCAACGAATTTGGTAATCCCTTTTTATCCTTTTAATTAAGTGGAATTAAAGAAAAAGGTCAAATCTAAATTCAGCAGATTACCCCTCTTAGCTATAAAACGATATGTTGTACCATATTTGGGTGATGTCTATTAGAGACTTTTATACTTAGAAGTGTACATACAGTCAGTATGTTAATTTAAGGGCAACACCTTGGTATTTTATGAGGTATAATTCTGAGACCAACCCATGACATCTCTGACATCACCACGTTGATTTTTTGCGTAGAATCGCGCCCTCATTGTTCCACTTAAAATACTACTACCAGCATAATAATTATGTACAAACTCTAGCTCGTGGTTTGAGCACAACAGACACTTTGTTTATAGTATAATCTAAGGCCATGTTCCCACTCTAGTCCATCCATGTACAATTGTTGCTGACAAGCAGGAACACTTTTTTTACCCTACACTGTAAAAAAATCTTAGTCATTTTGACCAAAAAAAATTAGTCCTCAACTATGTCTATTAGGAGCCATTTAAATTGGTCAAATATCTCAAGTGACTAACAAAAATCGGTCATCTATACACGAAGGTTGACTTTATTTACTAGTCAGATGACTTTTCTTATTAGTCAAGCAACTTAGACCATTAGTCAGGCGACCCTTTTTTCTTAGTCACACGACTTTTCATGTTAGTCACACAATTTTTCATGTTAGTCAGGTGACTTTTCTTGCTAGTCCGGTGACTTTTCTTGCTAGTCAGGTGACTTTTCTTGCTAGTCAGGTGACTTTTGTTAGTAGTCAGATGACTATTGTAATTAAGTCAGTCAATGAAATGACTAAACAATATAGGTCAGGGTTGACAAATAAATATTAGTAGAGCAATCGATGTCTAAAATGACTAAACATTAGTCATGCACATTTCTCATTTAGTCAGCTATAGCAATGACTAACCATTTAAGTCATTATGATTTGCAGCCAGCTATAGCAGTGACTAACCATTTAAGTCATTATGATTTGCAGCCAGCTATAGCAGTGACTAACCATTTAAGTCATTATGATTTGCAGTCAGCTATAGCAGTGACTAACCATTTAAGTAATTATGATTTGCAGTCAGCTATAGCAATGACTAACCATTTAAGTCATTATGATTTGCAGTCAGCTATAGCAATGACTAACCATTTAAGTCATTATGATTTGCAGTCAGCTATAGCAGTGACTAACCATTTAAGTCATTATGATTTGCAGTCAGCTATAGCAATGACTAACCATTTAAGTCATTATGATTTGCAGTCAGCTATAGCAGTGACTAACCATTTAAGTCATTATGATTTGCAGTCAGCTATAGCAATGACTAACCATTTAAGTCATTATGATTTGCAGTCAGCTATAGCAATGACTAACCATGTAAGTCATTATGATTTGCAGTCAGCTATAGCAGTGACTAACCATTTAAGTCATTATGATTTGAATGGCTAGTTAAGAATTACAACATAATATAGGTTGCAATAACCAAGTTAGGATGACTTTACTTGAATGGTTGTCATTGCTTTTAGGGATTTTACATTAAAAGGTTGTACATGACTAAAAGCTGGTAATACTGATCATCAATATTATGCATAAAACAGTAAACTGCATGCAGAATCAAAACTTGCATGTTTATTCACTGCTTTGACTGATTAAATACATGTCAACATTTTGGTGAAATCAGATAACACAACAAAAACAAAGAACACATTCTTTTGCATTTCAATTCTATTTGTCAGAGGCGTTTCTGCGCAAAGCATATTTGATACAATGTTCACATTCTAATGTTGTTAACAATAACATGAGCCTTTATGTGGACTAGGTTTATTTGATTGTTTAATTGATTGATTGATTGATTGATTGATTGATTGGGAATAGGGAGATCCAAATTCAGTTGAAATTCAAAAGTTTATTTTTACTTTTAACTGTTAGTTTTTGGAAATAAAAAATAAAATAGATAGGCTAGGCCGGGGGCTAGGCCTACTACATCACGAGCTATTTTAAACGAGTGCATAGCCTGTAAGCTTATGACATACATCAACAGCATTCATTACCATGGTATAGGCGATGTTCGGTAATTTAAAAATAAGAATAAATGCTCAATTTCTTGACCTAAAATACCAGTAAATTAACATGCAAATCACGTAGGCCTACCTACGTGTATTACGGTACCATATAATAGCATAGGAAATTGTACACGCAATTTGCGTGGTGTTTTATGGCGACAAGTTTCATGTCGATTCATCGCTAAAAACACAAATTCATATGACGAGAGGCGTCCAGAAAGTTTCTCTTACCAGCCTACTACAAGAGGAACCAGCTCGGATAATGTTTACATCGAAATTAGAGGCATAAAAGGCTTCTTTTTGGCCTGTTTTCTCGTCGGCTGCTCGCACAAATTCACCGCGATGATCTCTGCAAAAATAGTGTTGCCAGTTCATCGGTTATCATCCATCATGCAGTGCGCGACTTACGTTTTCTACTAAGCCAAGTTCGTCACTTTGACTAATTAATCGGACTGAATGACTATTTTTATAATTAGTCAGCTTATGGCTAAGTACATTTGTTCATTGTGACTAATTTATTGGACTAAATGACTAACTAAATAAGTCATTGGAAATTAAAATTCGTCCAGGACTATGATATAATTAGTCTAAATATATGACCAAGAAAGTTCTTAATTTTGACCAAGACTCAGACTGAATGACTTATTGAATAAGTCACTAGACAATTTAAAATTAGTCCAGGTACCTAGTAAATTAGTCAAAACGTATTACTAAGCCAAGTTCGTCTGAATGACTTACTGAATAAGTCACTAGACAATTTAAATTAGTCCAGGTACCTAGTAAATTAGTCAAAACGTATTACTAAGCCAAGTTTGTCACTTTGACTAATTAATCGGACTGAATGACTAACTTATTTTTACAGTGTACCAACAATTGCTATTCAAGTCATACAATTTACCAGGGAATTCAATGATAGGGTATTCTAATCTTAGCCAGATAAATCACCAGACCAGTTGAAACAAGCCAGAGGTTTTACTGCCAAAACAAGGGGCGGGTAATGTTTACATTATGCCAGACAAGTCTATGGTTTGTAAGTTAATACTTTCTACGTGGCAGGCGTCTGCAGACGACATTTCAAAATTCACAAAATGTTTCAAAAATGTCAAAATTATTCAATTTCATTACCATATTTTGGAATCACCATGAGAAATGCATTAAAATAAGTACAAACATGTCTAGTATTGGTTCAATAATTCTTGAGATAAGACTTTGAAAGTTGGGAATGGTTTCTGTCAAATCTGTTTTGTATATAATTATATGGTAAAACTAATACTAGTAATAGCCGCATAGAAAGTGTTGATACCAGCCTGTTGGCTAGATGTGTAGTCTAAACACAATAAACAATTTAGCCCGTATCCATAAAGATAAGCAATTGCTCTTACTAACCCTTTACTAACCATTTACTTAAATCTTTATATATAAAAATAAGCAGTCACTTATAAGCAAAATCTAGAAATTGTAAGCAAAAGCAATTACTAATTCTTATAAGTAATTGCTAGACAGATTAGTAAATTCATGAAAGATTATTCATAAAAACTCATGAGAATGAGCATTTACTTGTGTTTTTACAAGCACCTCCATTTGAAGCTTGTCCTTCTGCCAAAATAGTCATATCACTTTTGCTGGCATGTTTCTACCTGTGAGAGGACAGCCTAAGCCTACTAAAGTCAAGCCTACCACCTACAGAACATATTATTAAGGTTTGACAGGGAATGTTGATTGGCTTGCCGAAACATTTATACCGGAAAATAATGAGACTCGTGGAGGATGTTTGACACCATTTGGATGTTTGACTTTGGCTTATTTAGCTGATCCGGGCTATCAAACTTCTGTAAGCCAGATCATGGGCATATCTCTGGCCACTGTTTCCAGATACGTCACACGCACTTTAAATTGCATTATTGCATTATTGTTATATTCCGAGCAATTGCTTATTTGTGACAAGTAACAGGTGTTCTCATAAGTAAAAGCTTATGAATACGTTTTTTAGCAATTACTTATGCTAGACCTTTTACTTATCTAGTAATTGCTTTTACTTACAACTTTTACTAGTTAGTAATTACTTATTTTTATGAATACGGGCTAAATGACAGGGTAGTTGACATAATGGAAATTAAAACCATGCATGGGGACTGAAGCCATGTATCGTTTTGGGCTCGCGTACAAGTAAAATGTTCCATTCGTGCTCTCTCGAGCACTCATGGAACGACTATTACTTGTTGATGTCAGACAATGTTATGTACGGCATGAACCTATTTAAAAATTACCTCATTCTCCGTATTGCTATTCTTAAAGATTTTCCGTAGTTGTACTAAACAAAAATAGTATGTTATTTAGTTGAATGTTTAAATTTTAAGACTTCCTGTTATTCAATTTAAAAAAATCATATTGCACAAGGGTGGGTTAATTGTTTATGTATGATTGCGGCATCGTCGTTCTACTATAAAATATATACATAGGTTTGATGGTCTGGTTATGTTATTAATATGCCAAACGTAAATATTAAATATTTTGTATTGCTGCCTGGTCACATCCTAGCCTGTATACGGACGAGGCCTGGGTGGTCACGATATAGGGGGCCAAAATGCATCTATTCAGCCTAAAAAGGTACATGGACAAAATATGTTGGATATCACTCATTAGAGGGTACTTGTAATGACGGTAGGAATGACAGCAATTTTGCTTGTACGGGGCCCCAGGCAGGAGCCCCAAAGTGCCCCAAAATATGGTTTATATTCAGCCGAAAAGGTACATGGATGAATCTGTTTGCATTGGAACTATTGCACATTGGGGTATACACAAATACCTAATAGTAACTTTTGCCTGTACGGGCCGGACCCCAGACCACAGCCCCAAAGGGCCCCACGTCCAAACTGATTTATTCAACCGATTGGATAAACGATTTTGCATACACTGCAAATTCATTGGTCAAAAACAGTTGGGCAATCACTTTACTAATTTGTTGGTTACAAATATTGACTGTTAGTCAAACAAAATTATTGCTCAATACGGTTGGGCAGGGTTGACAAAATCATTGGTTACTGGAAGATCCTAAGTTTGTTCGATGAAGTTTTGCCCAACAAAACGTTCATTTTTTTTGGGCATTTGTCACGCGATACAACATTTTCCAGAAGAAATGGTACTTTGTGACCAATTGTTGGGCAAACATCGTGGGATAACATTTTCAATATTTTCTGCAGAATGGCGGACGTACACGGCAGCTGACGTAGGAGAGCTCTTAGAAGAAAATGGCATTAGATCGCTCGCAGACCGATCCTACGTCTCAGATAAGATGTTAGCTAAAAACCCACGCTATAATATTTATAGAAACATCCGAGCCATGACTTGAGTACTGCACGCTTTTGATTTCAGTAAATGACAACAAAATGGAGCGTGGCGCATTACTGTTGAGTGTTCATATAATAAGCTTAAAGGGGGGACTCAAGGAAGTTTTTGATTTGATTTTTACAAATTATGTGAGTCCTGTAATTATTGAACTATTAATCAAATGCATATAAAATTATACATTTTTTGAAAGAAAATAGATCAGAAAATCTAAATTTGGCGTCAATTTTGATCAAAAATGTTGATTTTTTGAGAAAATCACAAAATTCACTTTTTGACTCATTTTTTGTTGTTGACAAAGCTAACAAAAATAATTTTGAGTAAAAAATGCCCAAATCGCTTTGTGTTGATGTAAAGACACGATTTTTAAAAAAAAACCTCATCCAATATTTTTTGAAATTTTGACCAAAAGTGCCAAAAAGTGAAAAAAGGATTTTTTTTAAAGTCAAAATTGCCAAAAATATTATATTAGGTTATAAAATCGTCACTAAGTTATTGTCTTCACATCATCATCAAGCGATTTGGCATTTCTTACATAAAAATATTTCTGTTAGCTTTGTTCAAAAAATTTGGATCAAAAAAGGGATTTTCAACATTTGGTAAACATTGATGCCAAATTTGGATTCTCTGATCCATTTCCTTTCCAAAAATGTATACTTGTATATACATTTAAGTCATAGTTCAATAATTACAGCACTCACAAAATTTTAAAAAAAACTTCCTTAACCCTAACTCTACCCCTCAATTTTTTTCTTCAAAGTGGAAAATCGATCAAAATATCCCCCTCCCGGGAACTATTTGATCCAGGGACCTTTCGCACCAGAGGCGAAGAATTCCCCACTACACCACGACTGTCAAGGTTAGTTTGCGCAGTGTATTGCGCAAACTATATGGGCTGGGTCCATTTTTTCATCCAAAAACTTCCACGCCGGGTGGTACCAACGTGCCCAGTCGTGGTATATTGTGGTATATGGTAGGGTTAGGGTTAAGACCCCCTTAAGTTGAGTCTATTCGTTGCACAAATGTGTGCATGTTTTATCCTTCTCACCTTTTTCAATGGATATTATATTTGGTTTTTCATGTTCACATGATACCTAAGAAAATATAACGAGAGATCTAAGGTCCCATTTTCTTTAGAGCTCTCTATGTCTGCTACATACTGTTGGTCACAACTGAAGAAAAATAAAGAAAACGTTTACCCAACAAATAAGCAAAATTTGCTACTTTTGTTGGGTAACAACCTTTCACCAACACTCTTGCCCAACGTTGGGTCAAATATCAACAGTATTAATAATTGGGTAAAGTTTAACCAACAATTGGTTACAAACTTGCCCATCTCTTGGTCAATTAATACAATTATCTAAACAATTGATTTAAGTTAAACCAACATTTGTGTCACAAACTTGCCAAACACTTGGGTCGAACTACTGCTTAAAAGTTAGGTATAATGTTTGACCAACTAGTTAATCAAAGTATTTGACCAACTATTGGATAAAAGTTATATTACCCAACAGCTATTGGTTAAAATTTACCCAATAATTTTTACTGTTGCTATTTGACCCAACGTTGGTCAAGAATGTTGGGCACTTTTTGACCAACTAGTCTTGTATAGGAACTTTTACATGTCAGGATATACAAAAATACCAAAGAAAGCAAACTTTTTCCAGAGATGGGGCCCCAAACAGTAGCCCCAAAGGGACCATATCCCAACTGATTTATTCAGCCGAAGAGGTACACGAATTCATCTTATTGCATTGGAACTATTGCATGTTAGGATATACAAAAATACCAATCAAATTAAAAAAGGATATATTTTCTGAACGGGAATCTCATATGAAATTCAAATATGCTATTGGAATTTAGATAGGACCTAATGCTAACCTGTTATGAATAACAATGCTTAAAACATATCGAAATGTTCATATTTTGATTCAAGCTTAATCATATTGTTATACCTATTCCAATCATAATTTACTGTGCATATTTGAGTTCCTCATGAAATTATCCATCAGAACATAATGGTTATTCCCCTATTTGAGATACGTTTGCTATCATCGGTTGATTACCTTTTTGTTATATTCATTTATATATAGGCCTAACCGATGAGTTAGGGCAAGTTCACTGTGTAGCGAATAGGGAGAAAGCCAAGGACAATGCAATCGATTCATGATTAACAGTTGTTACATATTATAGTTCACACGTTTGTTGAAACAGAGACTTACAGATTAATTTAAAACAATCTTTAAAATGAGACCAAAATCATACTTGTACCATAGAGGGATGAGGAGTTATTATAATTTGAAATTGAACATAGAATTGGGAACATTTTCCATATTCCCCATAGCGTTTGTACGAAGCGCCACCACCGCCGTCACCGGACCGCCACCACCCTCAACTTTCGAACCTAATTAACCATATCTCAGCCAAACAGTGATAGAAATACCGGATTTATTCACACACTGTAGCTAGATGTATGGACTTTCAAATGAGACCTAAACCATAGCGCTATCGCATTTAGTTGTTGAGTTAAGAGACAGAGATGGATGATTCGTCACCAAAAATGCAACGCCGCCACCTTTTTGAGTGGTGAGAGACATGTTAAAAAGACAGATTGATAGTGAAATCATTGACCCTAGCTTAAGATTTAAACTCCGTGCAGTAAAAATATATGACACGTTACCTTGAAGTTAAGTCGAATGACACGATTTCAAATTCGTTCAATTTGAAGTAGATTGGCACAATTAAATTTTGAAAATCTCACGTCACGCGACGTAACTCTTGAAGTATACTTCAAACTCGTCATCTGCTCAATAGAATGTACTTATCGTGATCTTAGGCACATCTTGAAATAAGGGTTTTCTAAAAATATTTTGTTGAAGATGAACTTGAATGACGGAGGTAAACAAGTGTCAAACGTGAAACGTATATGATTAAGACTCAACTACCGTACTATATATAGTACACATTGTTAAAGTCAGAAAAGAGTAAAAATAGACTTACACCTAACACAATAAGTTTCTGACCAGGTGCTTCTATGCTAGCTAATTCGAAATCAGTAACAAATATTTCAGTATCAGAAATCTTAGATATACACTAAACGAGCAAATTTCGTTTAACAAATTGAGTGGATACCTTTCAAATTATGATGCTTCTAGTATAGCCTAACCACACCTAACGAAAATAGGGTGTATTTTGTATTGAATGTCATTGATTTGTATTGAACACTGCGTAAACCTGCCAGGCATGTATTGATAAATGGTAAGCAGTGATTCGTGTTACACACATTGTCACTGCTGAGCACACACCAGGCAATGATTGATGTCCCATAGGAAATAATTTTAGTACAACATTGTTTTTGGTTGGTCTGATTACTTAAGGGGGGACTTAAGGAAGTTTTTGATTTGATTTTTTGAATTTTGTGAGTGCTGTAATTATTGAACTATTAATCAAATGTATATAAAAGTATACATTTTTAGAAAGGAAATGGATCAGAGAATCCTAATTTGGCGTCAATTTTGACCAAAAAAGTAGATTTTTTGAGAAAATCACAAAATTCACTTTTTTGACCCAAATTTTTTTGAACAAAGCTAACAAAAAATAATTTTGAGTAAAAAATGGCCAAATCACTTTATAATGATGTTAAGACACTAATGAAGGGACGATTTTTTTCTTCTTCAAAACCTAATCCAATATTTTTGAAAATTTTGACCAAAAAGTGCCAAAAAACGTGAAAAAATAAGATTTTTAATTTTTTTTTACACTTTTTTGTTAAAATTTCAAAAAAATATTGGATTAGATTTTAAAAAAATAAAATCGTCCCTTCAGTAGTGTCTTAACATCATCAAGTGATTTGGGTATTTTTAACTCAAAATTATGTTTGTTAGCTCTGTTCAAAAAAATTGGGTCAAAAAAGTGATTTTTTGTGATTTTCGTTAAAAAAAAATCAACATTTTTGGTCAAAATTGATGCCAAATTTGGATTCTCTGATCCATTTCCTTTCCAAAAAGGTATACTTTTATATACATTTGAGTCATGGTTCAATAATTACAGCACTAACAAAGTTCAACAAAAAACTTCCTTAAGTCCCCCCTTAAGTCATCATAACATATCCACTCGATTTGTGCTCATTTAATGTTATTCTAAGATTGTTGATACCGATTCCTGATTCTAAAGTAGCTAACGTTAAAGCATCTGGTCAGCAACTGTTTGTTTTGGATGTTATGATTGCTGTTCTTATAGAGGTTACTTATCTACCTGTAGTGTTACCGGCCAACAGTAGCTACACTGTTACAAATTTCCGTAAAATTACGGACTCCGTAAATGAAATATTCCGTATTCGCCCCAAAAAACAAAAAACAAAACACACACAAAAAACAACAACAACATCAAAAAAACCACTCAAAAACCCGTAACGTTCCGTAAAGCATGATTATATTTATTATGATAATTAGTGTTATTTCAACCAACCACACCCATCAAAACACTTACCCATAATAGTACGCATGGCTTACTTGACTTGACTTAGGGCGGGTGATATTCTCGAACCACGATGATTCTCCAAATCTTCCTTTCCAACATAGCTGTCTTGATTTCTTCTACCTGCAATCCTGTGTCACGCTTTAGTATGTCAATGTAGGTTAGGGCTGGTCTACCACGCTTTCTTACTCCATGTTTTGGTATCGAATGTATGAGTTTAGAGGCCAGCTCATTGGACCCTCTGAAGCAGTGTCCTGCAAATCTTGATCTACGTTCTCTGATCTTATCCGAGACTTTGGGCACATCCGCGTACAGGTCCTCATTTGTCACATGCTGTCTCCAGTTGGTGATGAACACAGTTCTAAGCATTCTCGTGTAACATCCGTCCAGCTATTTACTAAGCTTTGGGGTGACTGTCCATGACTCACATCCATAGAGGAGGACTGATCCTACAGTAGCTAGGAACAGTCTTTCTTTGAGCTTTCTGGATAGTGATTTGGCCTTCCATAACTGACTAAGTTTGCCATAAGCTCTCCATGCAGCTGCTTTACGTGTTGTAATGTCCTTTTCAGTACTGTTCATCCAGGCTCCAAAGTCCTCCACTTTATCAAGGCGCATACCTTCACTTGTGTTGATTACAGGTACTTGCTTCTGGTTGAATGTACTTTGACTTTGCAGCGTTCATTTTGAGCCCAACTTTACCCACTGAAGTCTCCACTCTGTTAAGTAGTGATTGCGCTTGAGCCACTTCTACAGACAACAGTGCAATGTCGTCAGCAAAGTCAAGGTCAGTAACTATGGTTGGTCCTATTCGTCTGCTGCTTCTATTTGTTAAGCGGAATCTTAGCTCTTCTTCTTTGCCATCTATGGCCTCTCTTAGGGCGGGCGTAGTCGAGAACAATGACAAAGAGATATGGAGCCATGGTGTCACCTTGTAGTACTCCAGCCACTATTTCAAATTCCTCAGTTTCCCCATCAGGTGATATAACCTTTGCCTTGGTGTCCTTGTATATTTCTGCAATCGCATTTGTGGTTCCACACCACCAATTAATTGCAATTGACTTACATGCATAAGAGATCAAATTAAAGTCTGATTTTTTCCGCTATCGAGCCACTGGTTTGTTCAAATCCTTGTTTTCTTTGAAGATACTGATGTCTTCCATCAAAAGAACACCCATTTTGGTGGGGTTGAACTTCATTTTTATCCGCAACGGGACGTCGAACACTAGTACACTCTCCAAATTGCTGTCTGCTAGCTACATTCGGTGAATTTGTTCTAGAAGAGGTGAAAATAGAAAAGTTGTGTCAAATCTTACTAGTACAGAAAATACCAGGGTTCTTTGGTTAAATATTAAGTTTATAGTCTACAAATCACAAATAACACAAATTTCTTTCATATTTAGAGCATTGTATACCTTTTCTGTACATTTAAATTAATGCTTAGAGGTGGGAGCCTTCTTGAATTGAAAACACAGGCTAGTGTTGGGCGCTAGCACAAATTTATTTGGAGGTGTGGGATCTACATAAAATATTTTTTCAGTAATTGCTCATTACATGTGATGCATAGGCTTTTCTTAACACTTTTGTCCCTTTTGATATGTTAAATTAATTTTAAGTCCCTTTTTGACAGATTTTCATATACAGCCATTATGTCAAAATAGTGCTATCTGCCGAAGAAATTTTAGAAAATCGTGTTTCATCAATATGGGCTTGTTTTAAATCCTATACCAATAACAGGTGTAATAACAGGTGTAAGAATGAAAGTTGCCACAAGAAAAGTCAGCTATAGACCCAAATGAAATTTTGGTTCTTCAAGAATCGCATTCGTCTATAATAAATGTTTTTTGAGCCAACTAAGTGCTGATTTTCATACTATGTTTTAAGTTAAAAATCAAGCCAGCCAGCTCGGAGCACAATTGTTGGACCTAGTTATTCTCATCGGTGCATTCTGTGTTATTAATATCATGCTTATTTAAATATGAAACTCACCTTATCTGCAAAAATGCAGGCTTTCAAGCTGGTTCCATCATGCCTTCTTGTTGCAAGTCTTCCTCATAAACTAAGTTTATGAAGAACTCGGGGGGGGGGGGTAGGGGTCTCTTCAGTAGTATCTTTTCTTTTCATCTTGCAAACCTGTTGATTTTACAATGTAAAAGTTAAAGTGAAATTTTAAAAATATGATGAAGCATAACATTGTCAACTTCAAATGTGCTCAAAAATGCTTGGGCTAGCTAGACCAAAAGACAAAAGTTAAGGGTAGGGGTTGTGTTTTCCAATAATAAAGGCAGATTAGTGAATATTTACAGAGAGTCCACCTTTTTTCTGTATCAAATTTAATATTTAATGTCAGTTGCTCTGATTTTAAGATTTATTAAGCTTATAATATAGCTGAGGAAAATGTAAACATTCATTAACCAGTGCTGACTAGTGCTGGGCAATACATTTCTACAGGTTCCACACCACCAATTAAATTGCCATTGACTTGCATGCATAAGAGATCAAATTAAAGTCTGATTTTTTCCCCGCTATCGAGCGACTGGTTTGTTTAAATACTTGTTTTCTTTGAAGATACTGATGTCTTCCCTTCCATCAAAAGAACACCCATTTTGGAGGGGTTGACCTTCATTTTGTCCCGCAACGGGACGACGAATACTAGTACACTCTCCAAATTGCTGTCTGCTAGCTATATTCGGTGCATTTGTTCTAGAAGAGGTGAAAAGAAAAAAGTTGTGTCAAATCATACTATTACAGAAAATACCAGGGTTCCTTGGTTAAATATTAAATTTATAGTCTACAAATCACAAATGACACAAATTTCATTTTTATTAAGAGCATTGTATACCTTTTCTGTACATTTAAATTAATGGTTAGAGGTGGGATCCTTTTTGAATTAAAAACACAGGCTAGTGTTGGGCCCTAGCACAAATTTATTTCGAGGTGTGGAATCTTATAAGCTGCTCAGATATACCATAGGCCTTCAGAATTTGCAGCATTCGTCCCCTATGTATTGTGTCAAACGCCTTCTTGATATCACACTAATTAGCCGTACAAATATATGATTTACGGAACGATTCCGTATTTTCCCCAAAACAATACGGAATATTTTCATTTACGGTACGATCGTGTATGGATCGTGATAAACCAAATGCACATAAAGCCCGACCGAGCACAGATTTCGAACCCGGGATTCATTGGTGCAAAGCGAGGGTATCTACCGCTGCGCCAACACGGACAAGTTTAGCACAAGCTTTGTTTATAAGAACTTTTTAATCACAATTTTGCAGTTGATATTAAAAGTGATCAAATATGTGATTTTTGAAAAATAGCATGCACAATTTTATCATTTTTAATAGAAAAGGTTCCTATACAGGGTGAGTCAAAATATTCAAGTCCCGATTTTACTTATTTTTAAACCAGTTCGTATGCAAAATTATCTATTGGAATGCACGGTAAGAACGCATTGTTAGCTATAACTTAAATTTTATTTCATTCAAATTGGTTATTCCAAACGGGGGTATGTGCATTTCCCAAAATTCTGTGCAATTGAACCTGTTCCAACTTCCAAGGTACCTCTATGAATGCAAATGTTTAACGCACGCACTATGAATGTGTCAATCAATGGCGTGTTGGTATTCACAATGCCTACAATGGAAAATGGGGGTATATTTGGAACACTTCGAATTTCGTGCTTTTTGTTGTTAATATGTTGTAATTATGCCCTGGAATATGGTATTGTCTTGGTTAATATGTAGAAGTATTTCCACTCCTATAAACAATGAAGAATTCGGCCAATTTGTAACAAGAATTATTTTTCCTGATTTTCTAAAAACGGGACCTAATTATTTTGACTCACCCCGTGTTGAAGAACCCCAACATTTTGTAATAAGAATAAAATATGCTTCTTTACAACCTTCTTAGAACTAGTTTGATTCAATGGAGAATAAGTCAATCTAGAGGCAATTTTAGAACCCCTTACCTAGAACCAACAACCGTTTCCCTTCGATTGTACTCAACTCTTGGCTCAACAATCGTGACTCGACTACAAGTCCGCTAAGCAGAACCGTCCGTCAAACGAAATCATGTCTCTCCAGTATCACAGGCAATTAAATCAAGATGTATGTTATTCCATGCCATGGTTATTTCGAAGAAATGTAACGAGAGCATCGTAACTGGTATACACGCGGGTGTGTAATTACTCCTGAATGTGTTATACCTTCCACCGTTCGTTATTAATAATTTAATTGAATGGCATAATCTAGTTACCTCAAAGGCATTGTTTTGAGACATCTTATAATTAACACGGGATATTTTCAACTATATTACAAACAAATACAACGCAAACATTTGTAATTCAATTATAGCACTGTCGTGTATCGCAGTATGTTGATGATGGTAATGTGTCAATATGGTAATGTGTCCGAATGTACGTGTTGAGAATGGCCTCCACGCTAACAATTTAATTTTTGTTTTGTTTTTGTTAAGGCAAACTGATACCCTTAAATTTACTTGGCCCTTATCCACAAAGTAAAGAGGGAATCTCAAACGGAATGTAATATTGATGATATTAAAAGAAGGCATCTTACTCTCAGAGCGCGAACCTAAATACTAACATTTCCATGAAAAATACGTATGCACAGCATCTTTTTGAAATTATCGTAAGGTGCTCTTAACTTAATTAGCACTAGAATGGATCTGTTAAAATGTCAGTGGTGAGAAACGGTGATTAGTCTGGTGAAGCTCTGTAAACGCTTCATGGACACCTTAGAAAACACATGTTACTTGTTCCCTTAATCTAACCTTCTTGATCACTTCAAAACATTTCACTACAATCGCGTGGCGCGATCAGGTGGTCTATTATGCTGCGGAAATCTTTTTTCTTCTTTCGAAGCTGACACCGTGGCGCGATCGGGAGGGGGCGGGTCTCCCACGCCCGGAGTGTTATTTCCTGATGGCCCAAAATATGCCTTAGGGGTTAGGGTTAATAGAGGAGTCTAGGACGTATGATTCGTATTATTACATGCTTTGTAGATGCAGCATAATTATCCAAAACAAGCCTCAAATCTGCGTCTGTTTAGTTTCCAAATTTCTGCAGGATGTTTAGCAGATGACGCCATGTTTGTTGTTGTCAACATCTGGTGTCTTCCCAGATGCCCTGAAGGATGCTATCGTTACGCCAGTCCTGAAAAAGCAATCCTTAGACTCTAACAATCTCAAAAACTACAGACCGGTCTCGAATATTCATTACCTTGCTAAAGTACTTGAGACTCTTATTGCTAGCCGATTAAAGGACTTTTTCACTGAGCATAGTTTGGACGATCCACTCCAGTCTGCGTACCGCAAGAGACACAGCACTGAAACTGCCCTCCTGAAAGTTCAGGGGGACATTCTCTATCAATTGAATAGAAACCGTGTTGTTCTGTTGGTTATGTTGGACCTAACCGCAGCGTTCGACACAATAGATCATGTCACGCTAAATCGTCGTCTTGAAAACTCATTTGGTATAACGGGTCCACCTCTCAACTGGTGCAAAACTTACATGTCCTCCAGGCGCAGCCGTGTTAGTATTGAGGGGATATTCTCCAAGAACATGTCCCTTAACTGTGGTGTGCCACAGGGATCCATAATGGGACCACTTGTCTTCAACAAATATACTCACCCTCTTGGCAGAATCATCTCCAGTCACAAGCTATTGTACCACAAGTATGCTGATGATGATCAATTGTACACATCTTATAATCCGAATATTCCAAATGACCATGAAACAGCTATTAAGCGCATGCAAGACTGTATAAATGACATCAACGCGTGGATGACTCTTAATAAACTTAAACTCAACATGGGAAAAACCGAGTTCTTAGTCATTGGATCAACTTATCATCTAAGAAACTTGCCACAACTACAATTACAGATCGGCACAGCAATTGTGAAACCAGTTTCAACAGTTCGCAATCTCGGGATATTTTTCGATCAGACTATGTCCATGGACAAACAAGTCACAGAGCTCTGCCGTAAACTCAATTACCAGATCTACAACATTGCTCGTATCCGCAGATACCTGGACACAGAAACCTGTCATCACATTGTACGATCTCTCGTCACATCTCGCATGGACTATGGCAATTCTTTGCTAGCCGGTCTCACTGAAAATAATCTAAACAAACTCCAGCGTGTCCAAAATAAGGCCGCTCGCATAATTTTCCAACTCAAACGTCGTGATCATATATCGCCTTACCTTCACAGCCTACACTGGCTTCCGGTCAGACAGAGAATCAACTTCAAACTTCTTGTTATCATGTACCAATGTGTTCATCATGAAGCTCCATCTTATTTGTGCAATGATATCTCTTTTCACTCATCTACTGTCACCGGTACTCGTATTCTTAGATCTGCTATGGACGCTACCAAACTTCACATTCCCAGAACATCCAAAACAGTTGGTGATCATGCCTTTTCTGTCGTCGGTCCACGCACCTGGAACACACTGCCCATATCCATCCGTGAGGCACCAACCATTCACAGTTTCAAAAAATCATTGAAATCCCACCTATATCCTTATCAGTAATTTAGCTTGTATTTTGTTTTTGTTTCTCTTGCCTGTTTGTGGCTTCTCATTCTTGTAATGGCGCCTAGATATTCATGATTAGGCGCCCTATAAATCCTCCTATGTATGTATGTATGTATGTATCGTACTTGGCGTCACCGTTTAACATGTACGTATCATTCATAGGCTCTAGGATTGTTTCGGGAGACGGTGTTGATTAGCGGGACGCGATTATTTTTTCGTACATGAGTTTAACCAAAATCAGTTCATTTGTTTAAAAATGTAAAAGAATCATTTTATTCAGTGAATTTTGCTTTATTTCGTATTAAAACGGAATAAATAAATTTGGTTAAACTCATGTACGAAAAAAATAATCGCTAGCGGGACGGTTTCTCAAAACGTACGCATGTTTGGTAATAGTATAAAAACGAACAAGCATTCGTTAGGCTTGTCAGTTCACCACCAAATAAAACATTGTACATGTATTCCAAAACCAGACTACGGAATTATCACAGGCGCACTATACTGATGCCGAATATTCTATGTAGGCTATGCCCATTCAAAGCATTGACTGCAAGCACTCCCGACATGCCAAAACGGTTACTAAAGGCAAATAAATTAGACTGATTTGTGCCTATATTGTATGTATTCCAAATGGAATTTTAGTTAGTGCTGTGCCCCCTTATCGCCATTGTTGATATCAGAAAATGTTACACAGGTACGGCATGAAACAATACCTACAAACTCCCTCATTCTCCGTATTGCTTGTTATAGATCTTCCGTAGTTGTACTAAATAAAAACAATACGTTATTTAGTTAAATGTGTAACCTTTAAACTTCCTGTTATTAGATAAAAACACATTGAGGTTGGGTTAATTGTTTACGTATAGAATTGTCGTATCGTCGTTCCATTAAAAGATAGATATACACCTCCCGTGATGATGGCAGATATGTAAACGCGGGATGGAACGGCCTGAAACAATGGCTTTATTCTCTCATTCTAACTTATGCAATCAGGATAGATTTCTCAACAAGTGTGATATTGTATTGTACGTGTACGGGACTAATCAATCATTTAGCTAGTGTTATTTGATAAAACATCACACGAGGTGTTATATTTGTTATACCGATAACAATAGAAAAACATTTCTTCTCGTTATAACAACGCGTCATTTTCTACCATATCTATTATCTATCATGCTTTTAAGAGGTTCTTCGGAACACCTTGAATAACTATGGTCAAGTGTTTTAAGCTCGCCTCCTTTCGCGTTACACACGGATTTTGGCTTTCGCGACATGATGTTAACTTTTCTACATTTATATTCGCTTGTATACCCCTATACCCCCTGAGGTAGTAAAAGTATACATTTTCTGAAGGGAAATTGCATGAGGAAACCAAATATGCCATTAAAATTATAGTACGACCAAGAACTGGTATGATCGGAAATGTTCGGGAAAATATCAGAGTTTTTTAATTTTTAATTTGAGATCCATATATTTTGTATACGAGGGGCAGTCAATAAATAATGAAAGTGATCATGGTATGGGATGCATGAGTGATTCTATTGAGGGATAATGTGATCAATTCAAAGTATGAACCTTTATCTTTCAAACAATACACTTTTGGATTGTTAGATACCTTTGGTTATGTAACGTCATTAACATAAACACAATAGGTTTCAGACATTGACTGAAATCTGTCAATTACTTGGCTGGATATGTAATATGTTGAATCTAGGTTGATTGATACATTTGCGTATATCTCGGCAATGCAAGCATAAAAACAGATAACACTTGGCACATAGTTAGAACACACACTTATCTATGTTTGACATTCTTTTTTAGATCTGAATTCCTTAATACAAACAAGAAGGGACCATCTCAAATACGGTTTTATTTAGCGAAATTCGCAATAATATACCTTAGAAAACAACAAAGGATAAAGAACAATGGAGGGATTATAATTTAATAAATTGTTGTGGGAAGTGAAGCAATAATAGTGGGGATTTCAAAAGGAGCTGTTCATAAAATGTCCTCAAACCATTGAAATTATGTGACGATTACTTTAACAATACATATCTAGTAGCTCTAAAGATAACAGTAATAAGAGAGAATGAAAGTTCATCTGTGTTGGTGATAAATAATATGAAGTTAAACTTTCGATCTCAACACAAGAAATATTTACCTGGAATTTTCAGGTGTTACTACACCTCAGGCTTTTTAGGCCTCAGGTGTTTTCAGGCTATTTACATCAGAGCCAACCAACCATCACTCAACAAAGACGGGGGCAGGTACAAATTACCAAGAGTCTATGACCCGATTCTGACGTCACACTTCCAAAAGGTCAAGTCGAGTCATTAGTCTGCTGATGAAAGGTGTAGTAACACCTGAAAATTCCAGGTAAATATTTCTTGTGTTGAGATCGAAAGTTTAAGTTCATATTAGTAATAAGAGAGGTTGTGGCAGCCATCTTTGATTGATACATTCATGTATATCTTCATTTTGACTATCACAATATTTTTACACATTGATTTAAACATTTTTCATTATTTCTGATTAGAATTTGAAGGCACAGTAAGCTTTTTTTCTGGTAAATTTCATGATTTTAGCCATTTTTGGCCCAGTTCAAAATGATCTGCCGTCTGCGCATGCGCATACTTTCTGCAGGTTTCATGCGAATAAGTTCAGATAATTAGTTAGCTACCATATGGAATCTCCCAAACTGGTTAATTGCTTGGATTTGTCCTAAATTTTTTGATTTTCCGCAATATTAGTGTTTCACTGATTGGGCATTTTTCAATGAAAATTAGCTATTTGAAATACTGATATTTGTATACTTTTTATTCGATTTCCTCACCTTACTTTTTCCTCTTATACTACATATATCAAATTACACAGGGATTAAAGTTATTGTCTTTTTTTTATCATACTTACGCGGAAAAAAAGGGATTTACCTGCTTCTGGTGTTATGTTATGCAATCTTCTTACCACTTGTTTCATACAAACAATTCAAATTTCCCGCCAAATAACTGATTTAGCAGTGTCCCAAGTGTACTTACTTTGAGACAATGCTATGACGTCATAGTTCACACTTAAAAATCCAAAACTGTATTGTTTGAAAGAAAAAGGTTTATACTTTGTATTGATCACACTATCCCTCAATAGAATCACTCATGCATCCCATACCATGATCACTTTCCTAACTTACTGACTGCCCTTCGTACCTACCTCTATCATTATTTTTTTAATATATTTGAATTCCTCATGAAATTACCCATTAGATGATATATAATTGTCAAAGTTACTACGTCGGTATGGTAATTATACCGGCTAGTGAATATCTCCAATTTTTATTTTATATATTTTTAGAATTTTCAAAAATATTTGTTTAAGGATGAACCCTTCCCTGATATAAACTGAATTTCTGATTTCCTTTAGTTACAAGCTTTCAAAAAATGTATACTTTTGCTATTATAGGTTGAAAACTTTTTCTGTTATAGTCATTTTTATAAATCCGGTAAATTGAGGCTGATTATTCATGTTGACTGTGTAGCGAATAGGAAGAAAGCTGATGATCATTGTCTTATCCATAATAAATTAGTTGTTACAAATAGTTGACAAGTCTGTTGAACCACATACTTAAATACTACTAAATATCCTTTGAAATGGGACCAAAATGGTGTTTGTAACATAAGGAGATGACTAGTTATTGTAAAAAAGAACAAATCATGGGATTATCCCATTGAGTTTGTACAGGCGGCACCCCTTCCAGCACCACTCGTGGTCCCCAAACATCAAACAGCTGTATCTCCCTTTCTGTATCAGCTATACCATTGCCATTTGGCAGGCAGATAGTTTGTTATTAGGGCTTGAAAATGATACCAAATTTGTTGAGATAGCTTTTGTGGTTTTTAATATATTTGAGGAAAATGACAGCATGAAGCTAAAAAATCTAACAGCACCACCCTATTGAGAGGCGAGTTCATAACGCGTGACCCTATACATTATTAACAGGTAGTTCAAAAGACAGATTAATAGTGATATGTAGATTTAAACTCCGGTGCAGTAAAATGACATGACACTACCTTGAACTAAGCACAAAGTAGAATGACCCCATTTCAATTTGAACTAGATTGGTACAAGGTGTTTGAAAAACTCTTGAAATATACTCCAAACGCCTCATCTGCTCCATGGAATGCACTTATCGTGATCTTATGCACATCTTGAAATGGCGTCTTTCTAAAAATATTTGGTTGAAGTTGAACTTGACTGATTGAGGTGAGCAAGTGTCAAACGTGAAACGTAAAGCGTAAGCATAAGACTCAACTACAACTACTTGTACTATAGTTACACTTTGTTAATGTCAGGAATGTTAATTTCAGCAGCTGGAATCCAGGCTTTCAAGTGCCGTGTGCACGGTCATCTTCTCTCAAACTATAACTTGTCATAGCCTTCACACTCTTTCATGACACCCTTCATTCAAGTCCTTTCAATATCCGACCGATACATATAATAGTATGGTGGTCATGGGTCAAGTGTAGGTTAATGCTTGGTTGGGGAGATGGTGGTCCTGTAAAGCATGTAGCCAGCTGGGCTGGTGATACGGAATACGGTCACGCCCCAACAGGTGACAACAGGCAGCTCCTGGTAGATTTAGTTCCCAAGTTTGTTGTGTAGGTTCTCTTGATGCCCATCAGACCTCCAGATATTATTATTTTTCTATAATTTATATTTTGATGTTGTTCTCTATGTTTGGGTTTTTATCTTATTATTATGTCACTTTCATTGGCATTTTTAACCTCTGCCCATTTGTGTGTCTTGTTTTATGCATATTTTCTGAGTTGCAGTGAACCAATTGATTGGCCTTTCAGAGCTCTCTTTCGAGAGTTACCAATTTGATTTGTAATCACTCTGGTCAGTAACCTTGTAAATGTCTGTTGGGCTATTGTTCACAGTTGCGCTTTATATACAAAAAAGAAAAAGAAAAAAGGAAAGATTCCAAATAGTGGATAGCATAAAAAGAGGCTTATCTTTTTGGCTAAAGCTGTTTTTATTGGTTTCATATTGATGAGTCGGCCAACTTTTTTTTTGTCATTTGATAACGACCAATTGCTCATTATCGGTCGCTTGATATTACGGCTGATATTTGCAGATAGACGATGCTAACCAATGCTGAGATTTAATAAATATCCCTTCACACGTCATGACTCCTGCATAAACGCTAAGAAATGCATAATGCATTCTTTTGTATTCGACGTGTCCAACTTTCAACTGGCATGACTGGTCAATTGGCACTAATCACAAAAAATGACTGGAAAATGTACTAAAATTGACAAACAAAATCACCAATAACTTTTCAGAGGCAAACATTGAGAACTCTAAATTTTACGGGACAAGTTTAGCACAAGCCTTTTGTAAATATGAACTTTGTATTCACAATTTTTGGCAGTTGATATTAAGAATGAACAAATATGTGTTTTTCGTAAATTTCTAGCAGAAAAGGTTCTTTTATTGAAGAACCCCGAAGTATTGCAATTAGAATAAAATGCGCTTCTTTTCCATTTCCCCCCTTCTAGTGTACGACACTAGGCTCAACGTCCGTGACTCGACTACAAGTCCGCTAAGCAGAACCGTCCGTCAAACGAAATCATCTGTATTTCCATTATCACAGGCAATTAAATCAAGATGTATGTTATTCCGAAGAAAGGAAACGAGAGCGTCGTAACCGGAATACAAGTTGACGGGTAATTACTCCTGATCGTGTGATACCTTCCACCGTTCGTTATTAATAATTTAATCGAATGGCATAATCTAGTTTTCTCAAAGGCGTTGTTTTGAGACATCTTATAAATAACACAGGATGTTTTCAACTATATTACAAATACAACGCAAACATTTGTAATCCAATTATTATAGTCGTGTAACGCAGCATGTTTGATGATGGTAATTTGTCACTACTCCAAATGTACGTGTTGAGAATGGCCTTCTCGCCGACAATTTTGTTAATGGTTTTGTTTTCGTTAAGGCAAACTGATACCCTTATATTTACTTGGCCCTTATGCACAAAGTAAAAAGGGAATCTCCAACGGTATGTTATATTGATGATAATGAAAGAATGTATATTACTATCAGAGCGCGAACCTAAATACTAACATTTTCCTAGCAAAAATACGGATGTACAGTACCTGTTCGTAATTTTCGTAAGGTGCTCTTAACTTAAGTAACACTATAATAGATCTGTTGGTATATCTGTGGTTGGAAATGGTGTTAAGTCTGGTGAAGATCTGTTAGCGCTTCATGGACACCTTAGAAAACACCTTTTACACGTTCCCTTAATCTAACCTTCCTTATCACTTCAAAACACTACATGTACACTAGCTCTACTGTAGAGCCCAGAATTGCCCAGAATTGCCCAAATTGTCAAACATTTCATGTTTATCGTGAATCAAATTTCTAGAAACACTAGTGAGTCAACTATCTACCAACACTCTCTCTCTCACTATGCAGTCTCGCTGTACTCCATACCGGTGTGTGCTGGTGTGTACCCCTACCATGTATGTTCGGGTTTGGCAGCGGTATATTAGTAAATTGAGCAGTTTGACTCTGGTCTGTTCACTGGTGTCTGCGATCCCTGTATGTAGGGGAGAGCAGGGAAAGTTCGCCCCATTTTCATTTGAAATGGCCTAGAGACGTCATTGTTAAAGATTGAATGGACCTATTGACATTACATGAAATATTGATATCTTGGCTACCCACGATCACAATTTCAGTACCCTAGGCCTTACTGTAAAGGAAGAATTAATGGAAAGGATAAAGACAGGTGTCAAAAATGGTGAACTTGCCCCGACCCCGGGGCAGGTTCGTCCATAGGCCGGAGCAAGTTCGCCATGGTCTCAGAATTAGGCTTCAATAAGTAGTATGTATCAAATTGATATAACACATTTGTTATGCAATGTGATCTTTCTTTCAAAATAACATTTAGAGTGTCTACAGTTTAAGGGTGGTGTCGTTTTTACGGAATATACTCGTTTAAAATTTAAAATTGTAATCTTCTAATTTTAGTGCTACTCCATTCCAGATAGCTATTTTTATAATTTACAAATAGGCTACAGGAGGCGAATTACAATTTTAAAATTATACAAAATCTTAATCATGTAAATCCTCATTGGCGAACATGCTCCATCATGAAAGGGCAAATGTGCCTCATAGAACAATAAGTACATTGACCCGATACCCACGCATGTCCCACATACAATCACGGGTTTATAACTGCATCAAATCTCATACCTACCTAATGATGATGTAAATAACATCTTCTGTATGAATATCTTTAGAAAAAAATCAATATCAAAAATGGAAGAAAATCCACTTTTGTGATGTAAAACTGTTTTTTTTATGATAATTTGACAAACATTATACGGTGATCAGCCATGTTAACTTGGGAAGATCGCAACAAATAGCGGAACATATTGTGTGATCGTCAAATTCAACCAGTGGCCGCAATTATGAGAATCGCGTAGAGGGCGAACCTGCCCATAGGATGTACACTCCCGGTCTCCCCTAACCAGTCTCAGTAGGGTGCCAATGTGATTGGCTAAGACTGTGCATAGTCTGTACATGCTGTTATGCAGGGTCTATGAAGTAGGCTACATGCATCAGTGTGGGGTTGATGTAGGGGTGGGGCGGAGTGTTGATGTACTCTGAAGCTCTGTAGCAGTGCTACATGTACACTACTATCTCGTGGGCCGATCAGGTGGTCCATAATTATGCTGCGGAAAATCTTAAGATTTTTCGAAGCTGACTCCGCGGCGCGATCAGGTAGGGGCGGGTCTGCCATGGACCGTGGCGCGATTAGCTAGCCCACGCAGATTTTTATTCCCAAAATACGCCTTGGGGTTAGGGTTGAGAAGTCTAGGACTTATGATGTGAATTCGAATAAAAGGGCGGACAAATGGGGGTTGTGCCTGGAGGTCCGGTTGTCTTTAGTGAGACTTAATTGTCGTTATTTCAAGCTTCAAAACTAATTAAATTTGTATGGACGTATGTGACACCTATATGTTTTATGTACATGTTATGATTGTCGTTGTATTTTATAGTGGAATGGCGACATTTTGACCAATGCCTAAGCATATGGAAATATTCGTCATAACTTAGAAGATCATTTAGGCCTATGCAAGTAATATTCCGATCGACAATTTAACAACATCTTATTTGACGGTAACTGGTTAATTTTGATATATATTTCGCTTCTGTTCACCACCAATCAATTTACTTGTTTTCATTCACCACCACATCTAGAAAAGGTGATAATTCAAGGAGCTATCGAAGGAACGTATAAACGTGGCAGACCAAAGCTTCGTCGGACCATGGAATGGTTGGACTGACGGCATTAAAGAAGCAACTGCAGTTTATCTCTTATTTCTGCACATCGCATGTCAGAAAGTAGACAACAGTGGCGCTCCATTATTAATAGGGTCGTTATAATCTATATTTCAATCTTTGTTCATAAAATTGTTACCAGCAGGTCTTTGAAATTCATTAATTTGATAACTTTCATAGCCATTAGTGTCATTTATATTCCATGGTGTCAACATCGGCGTACACTTCAGGGTATACTCCATGTCATAATGCCTTGCACATAATTCCATCAAATCATGCGTACGTGCGAGTTGCGTACGTATGTACGTAGGTGCGCATTGTAATGCGTAGGAGCGAATGTGCGTAAACCCGCAAGCGCGTACCGGTCAATCGTGAAATCGTCACACGCCTTGATTGACGGCGCATGACCTTAGTCACGCTATTCATGAATATGCATGTCGAGATGAATAGTTGTTCGCGCTTGTCAAGCATTTGGACGCCGCGCCTCGCAAACAACAACAAAATAAGCTCGCTTGAAATAACGTGAATTTATATCCAAGGAACTAAGACAGGGGGTATAGTTGGTTATCATGGTTATAGTGTGATTTTATTACAAACTTATAGTGCGCCTAATAGTAATGTCGCGGGGCGACGAGCTGCTGTTAGTGTGTTTGAACACGATCTGACACCACCTATTTTTTTCTGGGCACAGGGGTTAATAGGAACCTGTTTCTATTATTAAATATTAGGCGCCCGGGTCCGTTGTGGGGATAGAACCCCACGCACTCTGATGAATGACTACACGTCGAACAACTTTGATTTTATTCCATACAATATTTATTTATTTATCACTTCTACGCCGGCTACCAACAATAAGATATGACAAAAACTTTACTCTGCTCCAAACAATACCCTACTCCAAAAACAACAACAACCCTCCACTTCGAAAACACCACTCCAAAAAGAAAACTTGTAACACCTCGGGGTTTACCTGTTAATGATACAAAGAACATGGTATAAATTTCTAGGCCTGTTGTTGCCTAAGTCAAAGACCACTATATTAAAGATTGTCACAGCCGGCTCATGACTTGTAAAATCGGGCGTGCGTCTCCCTATGGGTGTATATGGCCATCCCCAATATACACGAATAGCATACGGAATATGCATCCTTATATATTGGTTCAAGATATACATTTTGTTATAAATATACAAAAATGTCATAAGTATTGATGACAATTGTGAAATCGGGCGTGCGTCTCCCTATGGGTGTATATGGCCATCCTCAATATACACGAATAGCATACAGAATATGCATCCTTGTATATTGGTTCAAGATATACATTTTGTTATAAATATACAAAAATGTCATAAGTATTGATGACAAATGGAAGATCGGGCGTGCGTCTCCCTATGGGTGTATATGGCCATCCCCAATATACACGAATAGCATACGGAATATGCATCCTTATATATTGGTTCAAGATATACATTTTGTTATAAATATACAAAAATGTCATAAGTATTGATGACAATTGTGAAATCGGGCGTGCGTCTCCCTATGGGTGTATATGGCTATCCCCGATATACACGAATAGCATACAGAATATGCATCCTTGTATATTGGTTCAAGATATACATTTTGTTATAAATATACATTTTGTTGTAAATATACAAAAATGTCATAAGTATTGATGACAATTGGAAGATTGGGCGTGCGTCTCCCTATGGGTGTATATGGCCATCCCCAATATACACGAATAGCATACAGAATATGCATCCTTGTATATTGGTTCAAGATATACATTTTGTTGTAAATATACATTTTGTTGTAACAAAATAGAGATCACCAAACACCCTACCCCCACATAGTAATCATGAAACAGGTATGAGACCCAGCATGTGCAGCTTTCTACTCTTTCGATGACTGGCTACTTCTTTTTCTGTCCCACGGACTTCGATGACTGGCTACTTCTTTTTCTGTCCCACGGACTTCGATGACTGTCTACTTCTTTTTCTGTCCCACGGACTTCGATGACTGGCTACTTCTTTTTCTGTCCCACGGACTTCGATGACTGTCTACTTCTTTTTCTGTCCCACGGACTTCGATGACTGGCTACTTCTTTTTCTGTCCCACGGACTTCGATGACTGTCTACTTCTTTTTCTGTCCCACGGACTTCGATGACTGGCTACTTCTTTTTCGATGACTGTCTACTTCTTTTTCTGTCCCACGGACTTCGATGACTGTCTACTTCTTTTTCTGTCCCACGGACTTCGATGACTGGCTACTTCTTTTTCGATGACTGTCTACTTCTCCTACCATGCTTACGGTCCCATACCATTCCATAATTACCCATAAATTTGTCCACATCCAAAAGCCTACTCAAATCGTTCATCAGTGTCCAAAACATCTCAAGGGCATTATTGAGTGAATTTCAACCATCTACTTCAAATATTATGTGCATGTCTTCATCGTAGTAACTTTACTAAGTATTCCAAAGGTGTTAGGTGACAATGAGTAATTAATTTAGTAATTCACTAATATCCAAAAATCCAAATCTCCATCATTTTTCAACCTCAGTACACCAAATCGTGAATTACATAACTTGATATAATTTCGTACAATACTGCCATCATATGGTATTATGATGGGAAAGACGAAATTATTATTTGTAACAACCAATTGTTTATTTTTACCTTAACTTCTCCAAAGATATAACTCCCTACAAGATCTGCTCCCAATCTATAATACAATCATACAAGACAATAGGCCACCGATAATTAATCTAATTTACGACAATATCGTACTCTGGAAGGCACAGCATCCAGCCTTCGATATTTAAATTGAGACAGACGACTTATGATGAGAAGCCTACGCATTTCACCTAGCGAAGTATACAAAATCATAGATGATCGTTCTGCAAACGAACCGCTAATGTTATTAGTCTATAAAACGCGCCAATTAGCAGACGACATTTAATAAAATACTCCGCCAATTCCATCAATATCCAAAAGTGCGCCAAATTTAGCTGACTACATTCTATAATTAATTTAGTCACCAACACGCCGTATTCAATCGAAAAGCTGCACCGATTAATTAAATCGCACAATCGGTCTAAGTTTTTGATATCAAATCCTAGTCAATTTAACAGTAAGCCCATAACAAATAGGCTTATCACAAGTTGCTCCAAAAATGTCTCATCCTCAACTCCATGTGGCCTACAAATTCGATCACCACAACACCGTCATATCTGCGCAATTTGGCTCATAAAATACAATACAAGTTTTGAATAACACCTCATAAATCGTCATTTCTCACCCATCAGTAGGCTTATCAGATATAATTAACAATAAAATGTCAACAGGTCTCAGCATGCAACCACAATATTATATTTAGTCATGGGGAAACGCATCTACAAATATGATCATCACCAAAGGCCTACGTTAATATGCATCACCACATTGTAATATAATAAGGAAAATAAATGATAAGCCTAGGCCCTTTTTGTATAGGCCCAGCCCTATCCAACGTTCTCCCATTCAACAAGTCCCGAACGGTATTTACAAATTATGATCCTCATCCAGTTTTCTGCATTTTGTGCATCATCTACATTAGAATAAGAATAAAATAAAAGAACAAGCCTAGGCCCTCTTTTATAGGCCCAGCCCTATCCAACGTTCTTTTGCATGAACACAACGAATTAAATTAAACCCGCAATGTTTTCAATTTTACCAGGTATTTTATTAGAATAAAATAGAATCACAACCGTAATTTTGCAACGTCCAAAATGCCTATCCAAATCACCAATCATCACATTAATTTAATCACACAGCTCAAAAGAACTCTGCATGATTTTAAGCATCAATAATATTTCATAGGTCTGTCCTGACAAAAGGGCAATTTGGTTTCTAAAAATGTGAAATGGAATTTCTGAAACCGAAAACATGGGAAAACCTTAGCCTTCTTTAAAACAGGCCTTCCCCTCATCACACGCTGCATCATTATTAGACGGGTGTACTAAATTCCTGGCATATAGAATTTAACTCGTAAGTTTTACTAGTATTTTAAAACAGGCTGTAGTTTTTAAACAATACTAACACAATCGGGCCTACATTTTACCCCACAACACACGCTAGGCTAGCGTCCATTGGTTTACACTTCAACAACATTATAATCGTCAGGTCTCGGCAATCTGAACACCCATAATTGTACATTATTTTTGTATATGAAATATGAAAACAAATATCCTGAAAGCCATCAGAAAAATCTCTCTCAATTATAACCGCCAGGTCAATCAAAAATACACAAATCAATAGGCCCGTGTAAAGCCTACGATACAAAATTTGGATGTTTTGAATTTATAACTATCGAATAAATCAAGAAACTATTGATTCAAAACATGCCTACGATCTCTAAAGTGCTCTAAAAATCACCGTGTCTCTCGCCATCGCATACTCACAGTGTACAAGTTTATAATTTTAATAAACATAAAAGCCCAGAAAATAGGCCGTATTTTATCTTTTACTTATAAAAATACCTCCAAAAATACTACTGCCGAAACCTAACAATTTATTTAACATGATTATCAATGTGATGCATTCATATTTGCAGAATACGGTATGGATTGGATGCTAAAAGAATTCACTGATTTATTAATAAACTTACTCTCTAAAATCCTCGGATAAAAACTTCTAAAATCACTCGGTAAAAACTTCTAAAATCACTCGGTATTGTCACACAAATCTCGTTAATTCAACTCCCCGCTAAAATCACTATATCGTCACAAGCTAATCCAACCGTCCGCTCCAAATATCAAAATCGCAATCAGGCAATTTTCGGCTGTGTGCGCGCGCGCCGGAAGGAAGGAAGTCAACGCGCGCGCGCTGATTGGCCTAATCGCTAATTGATTGAAAAAGTACTGCAGTGCTGTCCCGCCATGCACTATCATACTTCCTGTCAGAATGCAGTATAATGCAGGAATGCCAAAAATACCAGAAGTACAAGAAACACAAGAAATACAAGAAGAGTCTTTAAAACAAATAACTCGCCAATTTCGGGTAAATAATTGATTGATTTTTGCAATCCCGTTACACAGCCCCCCACCAAGCGTTTGACGTCCCGTCAAAATAAGAGCGATAACAAATAACGGGATTACACACACCTCGCGCCATCTAATCTCATAGCATCCAAATCCAACATGTCCCACCATCCAAAATTATGTACAATTCCTACCCATGTCATTGTCTTACAAGTACTACAAGCAGTAAGGGTCTTAAACTACTACATTTCAGTCTTAATCTACTACAGGTAACAAGGATCTTAAACCACTACATTTCAATCTTAATCTACACGCGACGCGAGAAATTATCCATCTTCTTTCTTCATCCATCTTCAGTCTTCTCTGCCCCCTTCTTTGGTCCCCCGTTTTCCAGCGTCCTCTTCAATCGCTCGCCGATAAGTACAATATTAGTATCCCCACGTATATACAGTTTCTTGGTCTCCATCATCCTTGGTCACCTGGCTCATCGTTCCCTAGCAGTTGCAACCCGGCTTGGGTTCGAAGAGACGACATTCTTTCACGGCGATCCTCATCTGATGGAGCTCTGGAAGCGAGCTCCCGCTACTGCCCATAGGAGCTGGTGTTATGGCCGCGTAAGCCATTTAAACAGCACAGCAACAACGGATCGGGCGTAGCCTAAATATTTCGGACAACTTTTAAGAGTTACGTCGATCTTTTCTCCCAACGTCACTTCTTGGTCATCTACTCGTCGTCCCATAAGTATCTGTAACCCGCTTGGTTCAAAGAGACGACATTCCTCCCCGGCGATCCTTCATCTGATGGAGCTCTAGAAGCGAGCTCCCGCTACTGCCCATAGGAGCTGGTGTTATGGCCGCGTAAGCCATTTAAACAGCACAGCAACAACGGATTGGGTGTAGCATCATCCGCATCGCATCACATCGCACCTTGGCAACTCTAAATTTGATTACCCATCCAACTGGTTCCGTGTACTACGAAATTTATAACTCGAACATTTGAAAACCATAACAACAACTTATATACACAACTCCGGCAGCAACTCTTCGCATAACTCCTTCAAAAGTTTCCGAGCATCACTACTCCGACGTCATCTTATATCGAGGACCATTTATTTATTCGAGAACTGGCCTTTTCTCACCCCCTAATTTCCTTTCTTTTCCAGTTTGTTTTTGTTATGTCGCCACCTCCTCTTCGCCGCCTCATACTTGCTCTGCTTTGCCACCCTTTGTTCTCCTTTATCAGTTTCCACCGTTCGCCGCTCAGCCTCTGCCTCATCCTTTACTTGCCTAATTATCTCTAACTCATCCATCGCTTTGACAAGTAACTCCATACTCTTCTCATCCCGACTCGTAATATCTACTAATACCTTCCTCTCCTCTGCACACAGCTGCGCGTACTCCTGCCTCTTGGTTTCTACCACTCTACCCAATACCTTTATATTCATGATCTTTGCCAACCCTCTTCCGTGCTTCCCATCCTGATCACTCCCGCCTCTACCCGTTCGCTCCTCTTTCTCCACTATCTTCGGCTCCGGACACATCCTACACATGCCACTCCCCAGCTTACGCCTTCTCCATCTCTTTTGCTCTCCAAGCTCCGCTCCTGTCCCTACTCCTGCCTTCTCCTCCACCTCCTTACGGAGGCCGCCATTTTCTCCAACGGCTTCCACCCACTCTCTCTCTAGCCGTTCAAGTTCCGACTCAACTCCTCCCTCTCTTCCTGACCCCTCTCTACCTCCGTCCCCTTCCACTACTGTGCCCATCTCTGGCACATCTCCTTCATCCCCGTCTTTACGCTCCTTCCCGTCGCCTTCTCCTCGCTCCTCCTGCCGCAGGAAACCTCCATCCACTCTGATACTTTTCTCAGACAGCCTCCACTCCCGATCCACTTCTGTCTTTCTCGCTCCTTTCCTCCGTTTCCTTCCTTTCGGTTCCGACAGCAATCTCGCTACCATGAACTCCATCTCTAGCATCTCCACTTCCAATTCCTCCTGCTGTCCTCCGTCCGTCGTACCGTCGTTTCTTCGCTCCTCCACATATTCTTCCATCGGCTTGCTTTCTGCTTTTGTCTTCCTCCTGGTCCCTTCCTCCTTCCTCATCTTTTGTTCTTCCCTCTTTACTACCCCTTTCGTCCACTTCAGTTTTTCTTCTTCCCTCCCTCCGAGCAGCCTCTGTCAATACGGCCGAAAATTCTTCCCGTCTCTCCTGACTTATTCTCATGCAATAAATCTTCGTACGTGGAACAACATCAAGTTTACACTCGGGCTTACGATCCTTCTCCGGTGTAGTCTCCTGTTTATGGTCCACCATCCGCCTGAAATGATTGAATCGGACACCAGATTAACAAATTTTGGAACGATAACATGTAACAACAAACTCTTAAGAGTTCATCTTCCTCCATCACACCATCTCTAATCTTTCCATCGTATCCACATTACCCCTCCTATAACTCCTATCACCCGTCTAGTACCCTAAACCACCGAGACCTTCGCTCACGCCGTCATCTGGCCGCTTCTCTATCTGTTTGGCAAGCCTCTCAATCACTCCCAACCAATGCTCATTATTATTCTTAATCAGCTCGTTTACGCCTTGGAAGTTATGCACTGACGTATCTGCTTCAAACTTCTTCCACTTTTTCGTCTGCTCAGCCAGCCCCTCATCTTTGAATTTCACCCATACGCTACCCTGATTACGTTGATCCTCCACTCTCGGTCCAAACGGTTTAGCTGGCACAGCCCTAATACTGCCAATCGTAGCTACTTTTGCCGACTGTGTACGTATACCCTCCGCCGAAGTTTGGATAGACACATTTGTCGACCTCGCCTTGGCCCCGTCTACATGCACAGTCTTTGCACCCTGGTTCAATTTGCCTCCATTCATTTTCTTCTCCTGCTCCTCTTTCGTCAGCTTCTCCTGCTGCAACTTCAACTCTTTCCTGCGACGAGCCTCATCCTCTCTCTTCAGGCGCCACTTCTCCTCACTTATCTCCTCCTTTCTTTTCTTACGCTCTTCATTTTGCCTCAACTTCTCCTTCTGCTCACGCTCTTGATCCTCTTTCACCTTCCTCTCTTCCTCCCAACGCTCGGTATCTAATCTAATCCACTCATCTCTCTTCCGACGCTCCTCCACCACCCTAGCCTCCTCCTCCTTGCGACGCTCCTCTTGCATCTTCATTCTTTTCTCCTTCTTCCGACTCTCCCCGTCCTTAACCCTCTCTCTTTCCAGACGCTCCTTCTCCGCCTTTATCTCTTCCTTTCTCTTCCTACGCTGCTCATCCTCTAGCGCCTTTGCCGAACTCTGACAAGATTGCTCCGCTCTCACCGACATCACCCTCTTCCAATATTCCTGCTCGCGATCGCTAAAGCTACGTTCCTGATTCATCCTAAGTCTTCCATCCAAACCTTGACTCTCCTCCACCCTAACCTTCTCCCTCTCTAGACGCTCCTTCTCAACTCTAGCCTTCTCCTTTTCAAGGCGCTCCTTTTCCACCCTAACCTTCTCTCGTTCCAGACGCTCCTTCTCCACTCTAACCCTTTCCTCTTCCTTCTTCCGCGCCTCTTCCATCCTAACTGTCTCCCTTTTCCGATGCTCGTTATCTCTATACTGGCGCTCCTTTTCTATCCTAACCCTCCCTTCCTCTTTACGGCGCTCCTCGTCCCTTCTCCGACACTCCTCCTGCTTCACCTTATCTTCTCTCCTCTGACGCTCCTCCTGCCATCTCGACCTTACACACACTTCCGCTCCCGCGCCATTCTGACCTTTTCTCATTTCTGACCTCTTAACCCACGCCTCTCTCGTAGCCACCCACATCTCATGTTTAACTCGCAAGGTCGGGCATTCCCTCTTCCAATGTCCTGGCTCTCTACAATAACGGCAATTATTACTATCTGGCTCCCGTGCCGTCGGTCCTTCCTTTACCACCTGTGACCAAGTAACTCCATTCTCGCCAGTAATTACGGCAGGACTCTTAACTGGCACAGGCACCCGATTCACTTCTTTCGATACTCTCTGCCTAGCATGACTTTCCTCCGACATAACCCGGGCTTCCACTGGCTGCTCCACGTCCTCATGTGTCCGCTTCCGTCCTCTTCGGAGCTCCATCTCTTTAAATGCCCTACTTCGCTCGACTCGGTCTAGTGTTTCCCGTAAAGTGCTAGGGGAGAACGCATGAACTTCCTTCCGCATCTCTGCATCCGAGATAGCTCTGCTAAAATGCCGACGAGCTACTATTTCCCGGTCTCGATTTGACGAATCCGGCATCGCCAGTACCGTCAATCTCTTAATATCCTGGGCCAAGTCATAATAACTCTCATCCTCCTCTTGCTCTCGCAGCTGGAGTTCAGCGTACCAATTATCCGGATCCTCCCGAGGCCCAAAGTCCTTTGTCATCATTCGAACTAGACCATCATAGCCTATCTCTCGCAGGTCAACATCATTCACAGCCAACACATTCAGAGCTCTGCCCTGACAACTGGAATACAACCACAAAGCCGCTTCCTCCTCCGTCCATTGATTGTATTCTCGACAAACTTCAAAATGCTTATAAAACGCCCGCCAATTACCATTTCCGTCAAATTTGAGCGGCTCCATATCTCGCCTCGCCACTGGAGGTCGTTCCTCCAGGGCCGACCTCCTTCCGACAACCTCATTTCCACAACTCTCCATTACCTCTGGCCCACTAACCGTGACTTCCTCATTTCTTCCAACTACTCCACAAGCCTTTTGCTTTTGCTCCCGCCACTCATCGGTCCTCGTTTTCATCTCACCCATCGTAACACGCATAGCTTCCGCCACTTGACTAAGTAATTCCAGGGTTTTCTCCTCTCGCGTCGAAGCCAAAGTCAATCTCGTACCAACTTCATCACACAACTTCTCGTACTTTTGTTTCTGCTCACGCTCTACCACTCCTAACAGTCGAGCCCTATCTTCGAGATCTGCCTGTTTCCTCTCATATTTACGTTTCTTCGACATAACTTCATCGTACACCTCCTCATTCCTCTGCTCCCCTTCTGTCACTACTTCCTCCCGATGAGACAGCTCTCTCAGGTTACTCTGCTGCACGTTGTCGTCTGATTCTCGCACCGACTCTCTCTGACTCAACTGTTGTTCTTTGGCCTCCAACTGGCTCCGAAACATCGTCACCGCTTCCTCGTCACCTATAAGTTGATCTTTCCGCCGTTGAAGCTCAGCCACCGATCGCAACCTGTCAACCTCGAGAAGCAACTCATCAATCAACGTCCTACACATACATTCAGCCTCTTCATTTACCAAATCATTCTCCCGTCGGTCATATTCCTGCAAATCCAGCTGCTTCCTCATCTCCACCTCATTTTGCTGTTGCTCTACTGAAGCTTCCCGTCGCATCATATCATTCCCTCTCCGCCTCAAATCTTCCTCCAACTCTGCAAAATCTTTCCCATTAACAGCCAACACCTCCAACGGTTGTTCCTTTTGATACAGTGCTAAACTCCGCTTTAACAATTCACCTTCTATCTTGGCTCTTTGCACTCTCCAAGTCTTTTTCTCTTCTTCCCAGGCATTCCACCAAGTAGACAATTGTGCCTCCCTGATCGTCAGAGTACTTTCTTCCTGGGCAACCGATTCCGAGTCCGTGGTACGTGATCCTAACCCCGAATCATCGCTGCAGTTACTTCCCTCACTATCAGCATAGCAACCACTAATTAAACTACCAATCGACTTAACCTCCATTTCCAGACACAACAACATTCCATCACCACTGTATCCACCATACCCGTCATTCGTCTCATGCCCAGCAACGCCGTGTTTACCACCGGGACCACATCTACCAGTGACGAGTTCGTCAAGTCCGTCTCCATCACGTCTGCCTGGAATAACACCTCCATCGTCACCTCCACTTCTCCCTCCACCATCAGGCTCCCTTCCGTCACCACTTCCAGCTATCCCTCCATCCGTTCGTCTTTCTTTTCGCCTGTTCTCCCATTCCTCCACCTGTCGTCTGATTCTTCTGTCCATCCGTCCGTCCATCTGCCCTCTTTCCGGTCCAGTACTTCTGTTCAGTCCTGCCTTCCGCCCGTCTATCTTCCCTTCTTCCGATCCGATACTTCCGTCCAGTCCTGCCTTCCGTCCGTCCATCTGCCCTCTTCCCGGTCCAGTACTCCTATCTGTCAGTCTCCCGTCTACCTGCCTTCCCAACTGGCCTTCCATCTTCCTCTGGTCTTCAGTCAGACTGCCCTCTCCTTCCGGTCCGGTTCTTCTATTCATCTGTCCTCCCATCAGCAAACCAACATCCCCCGCCGGAAAATTTCAAACACCAAATTTCACCAACAATGGTTCACCTCCAAAGCAATTAAGCCACCAACTCCAACAACAACAATATCCGTCGCTTCCGAAAATTTGAAGTCCAACGTAATATCAAGTCGTCACAAAATTTTGAGTATCCCACATCTGACACCACTTGTCGCGGGGCGACGAGCTGCTGTTAGTGTGTTTGAACACGATCTGACACCACCTATTTTTTTCTGGGCACAGGGGTTAATAGGAACCTGTTTCTATTATTAAATATTAGGCGCCCGGGTCCGTTGTGGGGATAGAACCCCACGCACTCTGATGAATGACTACACGTCGAACAACTTTGATTTTATTCCATACAATATTTATTTATTTATCACTTCTACGCCGGCTACCAACAATAAGATATGACAAAAACTTTACTCTGCTCCAAACAATACCCTACTCCAAAAACAACAACAACCCTCCACTTCGAAAACACCACTCCAAAAAGAAAACTTGTAACACCTCGGGGTTTACCTGTTAATGATACAAAGAACATGGTATAAATTTCTAGGCCTGTTGTTGCCTAAGTCAAAGACCACTATATTAAAGATTGTCACAGCCGGCTCATGACTTGTAAAATCGGGCGTGCGTCTCCCTATGGGTGTATATGGCCATCCCCAATATACACGAATAGCATACGGAATATGCATCCTTATATATTGGTTCAAGATATACATTTTGTTATAAATATACAAAAATGTCATAAGTATTGATGACAATTGTGAAATCGGGCGTGCGTCTCCCTATGGGTGTATATGGCCATCCTCAATATACACGAATAGCATACAGAATATGCATCCTTGTATATTGGTTCAAGATATACATTTTGTTATAAATATACAAAAATGTCATAAGTATTGATGACAAATGGAAGATCGGGCGTGCGTCTCCCTATGGGTGTATATGGCCATCCCCAATATACACGAATAGCATACGGAATATGCATCCTTATATATTGGTTCAAGATATACATTTTGTTATAAATATACAAAAATGTCATAAGTATTGATGACAATTGTGAAATCGGGCGTGCGTCTCCCTATGGGTGTATATGGCTATCCCCGATATACACGAATAGCATACAGAATATGCATCCTTGTATATTGGTTCAAGATATACATTTTGTTATAAATATACATTTTGTTGTAAATATACAAAAATGTCATAAGTATTGATGACAATTGGAAGATTGGGCGTGCGTCTCCCTATGGGTGTATATGGCCATCCCCAATATACACGAATAGCATACAGAATATGCATCCTTGTATATTGGTTCAAGATATACATTTTGTTGTAAATATACATTTTGTTGTAACAAAATAGAGATCACCAAACACCCTACCCCCACATAGTAATCATGAAACAGGTATGAGACCCAGCATGTGCAGCTTTCTACTCTTTCGATGACTGGCTACTTCTTTTTCTGTCCCACGGACTTCGATGACTGGCTACTTCTTTTTCTGTCCCACGGACTTCGATGACTGTCTACTTCTTTTTCTGTCCCACGGACTTCGATGACTGGCTACTTCTTTTTCTGTCCCACGGACTTCGATGACTGTCTACTTCTTTTTCTGTCCCACGGACTTCGATGACTGGCTACTTCTTTTTCTGTCCCACGGACTTCGATGACTGTCTACTTCTTTTTCTGTCCCACGGACTTCGATGACTGGCTACTTCTTTTTCGATGACTGTCTACTTCTTTTTCTGTCCCACGGACTTCGATGACTGTCTACTTCTTTTTCTGTCCCACGGACTTCGATGACTGGCTACTTCTTTTTCGATGACTGTCTACTTCTCCTACCATGCTTACGGTCCCATACCATTCCATAATTACCCATAAATTTGTCCACATCCAAAAGCCTACTCAAATCGTTCATCAGTGTCCAAAACATCTCAAGGGCATTATTGAGTGAATTTCAACCATCTACTTCAAATATTATGTGCATGTCTTCATCGTAGTAACTTTACTAAGTATTCCAAAGGTGTTAGGTGACAATGAGTAATTAATTTAGTAATTCACTAATATCCAAAAATCCAAATCTCCATCATTTTTCAACCTCAGTACACCAAATCGTGAATTACATAACTTGATATAATTTCGTACAATACTGCCATCATATGGTATTATGATGGGAAAGACGAAATTATTATTTGTAACAACCAATTGTTTATTTTTACCTTAACTTCTCCAAAGATATAACTCCCTACAAGATCTGCTCCCAATCTATAATACAATCATACAAGACAATAGGCCACCGATAATTAATCTAATTTACGACAATATCGTACTCTGGAAGGCACAGCATCCAGCCTTCGATATTTAAATTGAGACAGACGACTTATGATGAGAAGCCTACGCATTTCACCTAGCGAAGTATACAAAATCATAGATGATCGTTCTGCAAACGAACCGCTAATGTTATTAGTCTATAAAACGCGCCAATTAGCAGACGACATTTAATAAAATACTCCGCCAATTCCATCAATATCCAAAAGTGCGCCAAATTTAGCTGACTACATTCTATAATTAATTTAGTCACCAACACGCCGTATTCAATCGAAAAGCTGCACCGATTAATTAAATCGCACAATCGGTCTAAGTTTTTGATATCAAATCCTAGTCAATTTAACAGTAAGCCCATAACAAATAGGCTTATCACAAGTTGCTCCAAAAATGTCTCATCCTCAACTCCATGTGGCCTACAAATTCGATCACCACAACACCGTCATATCTGCGCAATTTGGCTCATAAAATACAATACAAGTTTTGAATAACACCTCATAAATCGTCATTTCTCACCCATCAGTAGGCTTATCAGATATAATTAACAATAAAATGTCAACAGGTCTCAGCATGCAACCACAATATTATATTTAGTCATGGGGAAACGCATCTACAAATATGATCATCACCAAAGGCCTACGTTAATATGCATCACCACATTGTAATATAATAAGGAAAATAAATGATAAGCCTAGGCCCTTTTTGTATAGGCCCAGCCCTATCCAACGTTCTCCCATTCAACAAGTCCCGAACGGTATTTACAAATTATGATCCTCATCCAGTTTTCTGCATTTTGTGCATCATCTACATTAGAATAAGAATAAAATAAAAGAACAAGCCTAGGCCCTCTTTTATAGGCCCAGCCCTATCCAACGTTCTTTTGCATGAACACAACGAATTAAATTAAACCCGCAATGTTTTCAATTTTACCAGGTATTTTATTAGAATAAAATAGAATCACAACCGTAATTTTGCAACGTCCAAAATGCCTATCCAAATCACCAATCATCACATTAATTTAATCACACAGCTCAAAAGAACTCTGCATGATTTTAAGCATCAATAATATTTCATAGGTCTGTCCTGACAAAAGGGCAATTTGGTTTCTAAAAATGTGAAATGGAATTTCTGAAACCGAAAACATGGGAAAACCTTAGCCTTCTTTAAAACAGGCCTTCCCCTCATCACACGCTGCATCATTATTAGACGGGTGTACTAAATTCCTGGCATATAGAATTTAACTCGTAAGTTTTACTAGTATTTTAAAACAGGCTGTAGTTTTTAAACAATACTAACACAATCGGGCCTACATTTTACCCCACAACACACGCTAGGCTAGCGTCCATTGGTTTACACTTCAACAACATTATAATCGTCAGGTCTCGGCAATCTGAACACCCATAATTGTACATTATTTTTGTATATGAAATATGAAAACAAATATCCTGAAAGCCATCAGAAAAATCTCTCTCAATTATAACCGCCAGGTCAATCAAAAATACACAAATCAATAGGCTATATAAATCAAGAAACTATTGATTCAAAACATGCCTACGATCTCTAAAGTGCTCTAAAAATCACCGTGTCTCTCGCCATCGCATACTCACAGTGTACAAGTTTATAATTTTAATAAACATAAAAGCCCAGAAAATAGGCCGTATTTTATCTTTTACTTATAAAAATACCTCCAAAAATACTACTGCCGAAACCTAACAATTTATTTAACATGATTATCAATGTGATGCATTCATATTTGCAGAATACGGTATGGATTGGATGCTAAAAGAATTCACTGATTTATTAATAAACTTACTCTCTAAAATCCTCGGATAAAAACTTCTAAAATCACTCGGTAAAAACTTCTAAAATCACTCGGTATTGTCACACAAATCTCGTTAATTCAACTCCCCGCTAAAATCACTATATCGTCACAAGCTAATCCAACCGTCCGCTCCAAATATCAAAATCGCAATCAGGCAATTTTCGGCTGTGTGCGCGCGCGCCGGAAGGAAGGAAGTCAACGCGCGCGCGCTGATTGGCCTAATCGCTAATTGATTGAAAAAGTACTGCAGTGCTGTCCCGCCATGCACTATCATACTTCCTGTCAGAATGCAGTATAATGCAGGAATGCCAAAAATACCAGAAGTACAAGAAACACAAGAAATACAAGAAGAGTCTTTAAAACAAATAACTCGCCAATTTCGGGTAAATAATTGATTGATTTTTGCAATCCCGTTACAGTAATATACATTATTCTTCACGACCACTTGCACCATTTCCCCATACCTTAAGTACAGTAGCAAAGCGTTGTTAATTTGAGATAAATCACGCTGCTATGGAAACCAGCACGCCGATCGAACCGCACCACGCGGATAACGTGTTTACGCGCTACGTAATCGCAACCGCAGTGTTTTGGAATGATCGCGGTTTACATCGACTTTTGAAAGTAAAAGGAACTTGATTATTTATTTAGTGTTACGGTTTTTGAAACTAGTTTGAATGAAATTGTTAAAAATAGCACAATTAGATTATGTTCTTATTTCATTGTCTATTCATGAAATGGTGTTCAAATCCTTGGTCGTTGTTGAAAGGGTTTATTACACTCGTGCGTGGCTCTCGTGAAATAAACCACGCAGACGACGCGAACGTTGTTAGAGTGATGATACGCTGAAACATGACTTAATTAGAGAATAAAGGTATTGTATTTAGACCGTACCCGTGTTATATTGTCTGACATGCATAAATGCGGACGATAGTATTATTTTAAGTAGAACAACGGCGCATGAACACGGGTACGGTCTAAAAACAATACCTTTATTTTCATTCTTAAACAATCATACTTATACATTTATCCAAAAAATAAGTACATTTTATTGTCCACATTTGACAACTTTTACCCTGCTAGGATCTAATAACCCACAAACATTCCAACCAATCCCATGCGATGAGTACACCATGCGTAAGCGTCGCGGCGCCGGCATAAACGCAGGAAAGGCGCCAAAGACGCACTGCAGAAGTGCGCGTTATGGTTATGGAGCAAACCACGCATTGTGAAGGTCGGACACACAGTTAAAACGTAAGCCCAACCTCCCCGTGTTCAATTGTCTCATCTAAATGTCACCGATTTCTCTGAGAACCTGAGATTGCTAAACTTTCTTAGCTGTTTAGGAATCATTAAACAACTGCAAATGCACTGACGGAAGTCTGAATTGTGAAAGGTCAGCATAATCGGTGACCTTTCATTGGTTTAACTGTGCATCTATAGAATCCTTTGTTAGATAATGCACGTTGCTTGTGGTAACCTATTATGTTGATTGTCAAAAATACGCTACATTTTTGTGAATTTCCACTTTTGACATTTGCCTTGTCCCCCTTAAACCTCTGTTTGCGTATGGAATATTGGGAATCATTCTTTATCGGAAACATAACTAAAATAATATCTAGGGTTTTCAATAAACATATTTACGAAAATATAGAAGAGCAAATGGGTAGTTTTCCTTCTTATTGAAGAATTAATACTGATGCAGGGTCTCTCAAACTTGAATATTTTGGATAATGTATCGTTATATTATTTGGTTTCTCTGCGTCGGTATCAATCACATTTGACATAAACCTTTTGAGCTCAACACAACGTCTGAATACTTGAAATTTACAACGCTGTAACTGCACTTCCCTGTACCTCGAACTGACAATGTAATTGATAGCAATAGATTTTGATCAAATTTAGAGAAGTCAAAATATTATATTATTTGGTGTCTCTGCGTCGGTATCAATCACATTTGACATAAACCTTTTGAGCTAAACACAACGTCTGAATACTTGAAATTTACAACGCTGTAACTGCACTTCCCTGTACCTCGAACTGATTTTGATCAAATTTAGAGAAGTCAAAATATTATATTATTTGGTGTCTCTGCGTCGGTATCAATCACATTTGACATAAACCTTTTGAGCTCAACACAACGTCTGAATACTTGCAATTTACAACGCTGTAACTGCACTTCCCTGTACCTCGAACTGACAATGTAATTGATAGCAATAGATTTTGATCAAATTTAGAGAAGTCAAAATATTATATTATTTGGTGTCTCTGCGTCGGTATCAATCACATTTGACATAAACCTTTTGAGCTCAACACAACGTCTGAATACTTGAAAATTACAACGCTGTAACTGCACTTCCCTGTACCTCGAACTGACAATGTAATCGATAGCAATAGATTTTGATCAAATTTAGAGAAGTGAAAAAATATGTTCATATTGTACGATCTTCAAGCCATTCCAAGTCATATTTTTGAATTGTCTGTATATTTATACAGGGGCCTATCCATTATGTGTACACATCTATATATACACTGGTCTACACTGCAAAAAGGTCGCTTGAAATTCGTTGCTAAAAGTACTTTTATCATCCGTTGGTTGACGTGTTGATTAAAATTCATTCAATATACATGTATGTAGAAAGCTAGGCGTTGTATAAAAGTCAAAATCCCCAGCGTTGAGCAATTCGTCAAAAACAATGTCCTTAAAATGTTGGTGGAAACTGTTTCTGTTGCTAAAATATGTATATATTCCACTTCGGCAACTGTTGCATAAGCATTGAGGAAAATCACGCAACAGTTGATGCCAGTTGATGTAAATGTTAGGCAACTGTTGTCCAAAAAAGCAAATTTCGTGATACGCACTCGTCATTCAATCATCATGGCGTCTTGTGCACGAGATCTCTGGATCTGGATAAATTAAAATCTGTAAACTCAGGTAAATAAAACGGTGAATCCGCATCAACATCAGAGCTTGTGATATCTGACAGGTTTTGTGAGTCCGGTTTTGAATGTTTGAAACTTGGTCTGTCAAGAAGATGATGTCAGTGGCGTAGCTCAGGGGGGGGGGGCAAATACCCCCCCCCCCCCTGACGAAAAAACTCAATTTGGGCCCCCGCCCCCTAAAAAAAAAAAAAAGGTGAGAAAAAAAGTAAATAGGAAAAAAATGAGAAAAAAGACCGAGGTTATTAGCCAAAAAGAAGGCAAAATTGTACATATAGTACATTTACTGTGCGATTTGTATTTACTGTGCGATTCTTTTTGGACTGTGCGAAATTTTTTGACCACTGGATGATGTGATAGATCGGTCTAAACCTCTGTGGTCGTCCATGGTAATAAGCTTATTTCGTCATGTTCGTATAGGTTTTAGTCTTTGCATGTAGGCCTATCGCTGATAGGTAAGCTTATTCTACTCGGTGAGTGGGGCGATAAAGCTTGAACCAGTGGCGTAGCCAGAGCTAGGGACAATATTTTGAGTCGGTTGTCGGTTGAGATTAGCATCCTCGATTCACTTGACATATACGTGTTAGGGTAAGGATGCTCTGTATTCGGATTAAGAAAGCGGGAAGTTTTTTTGACTATTTATTAGAATTGCTGGCCAGTGGCCATCAAGAGGCTGAATATCTCTGATGGGAGATCATTGGACATGTAATAAGCCTACCGAGGTAGTTATTTCAAGCTACTTCACTAACTGGAATACCTGCTTGACCACCGCTCGCTGATATCTGCTTATGATGCGCAAACACACACTTTCACCAATAAAATATGAGCAACGACATGGAATCTTTTGGCGCACGGACAAATACAAGCTTCACAATTCCCGCACATTTAGAACTGATTAACTGGTATATGGAGAAAGGAAATTGTGAATCAAGTCTCATATGCTGATTAAACCAAAAAGCGAGAAAATATCCTTTTGAAATCCACTTCGTTCTATAACCTTTGTGCGTCATCCGGATTTAACTTTGTGAGCATATGGCACGGAAACCTTCCCTTGTCCGCGGTAGTGTCTATATCCTGATGTGATTTGCTACGAGTGTTCCACTCAATAAATTAAATTTGATTTGTTTGCGATAAGGTGTTTCAAACGTAAATCCATCAAAATACAGAGACATTGATCTTTAGAGTGTCAAATATTGACAAAATGTACAAGTCGACAAAGGTATTCTAATTCTCCTTCAATTGTTTCGTGCCATGAAGTATGTTTAGCTTCCATATGTTATAGTTTTATGTTTGGAAAAAATGGCGCGACATTTTTAAATACCATAAAATCTAATTGGCATATACCTTTGACCAATGTTGCTAGCTAAATTTTGATATCATAATTTGCTTCAAATTATTGTAAATCGTGCAAGATTTATAACGTGTTTGAAGAATCAAGCGCTGAGTCTCAAACGTCACACATTTATGGTGACGCTCTTATGCACGTGAAGCCTCGAATCGAATAGACCGCCTAAACATCCCGTGCATATAGTTAAAGGCCCTGTCACACCATAGCGTATGGCCTGAACGTGGCCTGAACGTATGCCGACGTATTCAAAAAATAGCTCGACAATTGTCAGAGTCCAAGAACGTCCAACTTACCAACGAATTGCGTAGGAAAAGTCGACATCGGTGATGGAATGGACGTATATCCATAGCGTATCAATAGCGTAACGTATTGATAGCGTATTACTAACTTATAACAACCTTATGACAGCGTATCACAGCGTATGCGAGCGTATGACCAACGTATGCTTAACGTATTCGTAGCGTATGTCTGCCGTTTTCGACGTATCCTCAGCGTATCCTCGGCGTTCAACGAACGCGTGAATTATCATGATTATGCCGCTGCAGAAATTGAGTTTCGTACACGGCGGGACAAGTGTTGCCAGTACAAGTAAACGCAGCCTAGATGATATCTATTAAAATATCTAGAAGGATGAATCTATAGGTCCAACCTATAACTTACGAGTAACGTACCTCTAACGTATGTCAGCGTATGTAAACGTATGTCTAACGTATGTCAGCGTATGTAAACATATATCTAACGTACTACGAACCTATTGGGAACTTATGCAGAACGTATTAAGCTCGACGTGTTCCAAATTTTCACAATAATAATAATAATAATAATAATAAAACCATATTTTATAGCGCCTTACGTAAACACCTCCAGGCGCTGTACATAGAATAATATGATAAAAAATTTACGGTACTTATAGAAAGCCTAACATAAAAACAGTTACAATACCAATATGAAATCAATAGATATTGAAATAAAAAATAAGTGAAAAACATGATAAAAGCCTGCAGAATGTAATACAGCGCTTTTATCATGTTTCACTGATGGCATCTCTGCTTGCAGATCCTCGGTCAAGATACAGTCTTAATTTACCTATGTTGTATAGAGCAAAAGACGCGCTTTTGCAGACACTGCTCAATTGCTGTTTCATAGTGATGTGTTCATCGATGATGACGCCTAGATTGCGGAGAGATGTAGCTTCAGTTTGAGATGTGAACCGCGAAGTAAGATTTAAGATATCTGTCTTACTATCATTCAGTTTTAGTTTATTAGAGATCATCCAACTCCGTATGTCTGAGATACAAGTCTCAATGCGAGAAATAGCGGTGTCTATCACAGCGTGCTCTTAACGTAAACGACGTATCCCCAACTTACCCCTAACTTATATCAGCGTACACCAACGTACACCAACGTACACCAACGTAATTTTCGATATTTCGCATACGTTGGCATACGTTCAGGCGATACGCCATGGTGTGACAGGGCCTTAACAGAACGATACTCGTACTCATACACATTGTGACATTTGGAAGTTAGAACTGCATAATTGTTCATAAATCGTTTATCAAACTATAACACTTCATAGTCGTTGGTAGTAGCAAATAAGTTATCAAAATGTAGCCATCAAATCTCTCCCCGAAGGTCAAGGCCTATATCTGTTATACGGTATAGGTATGACAGATTTTCTTTTGTGCGGTGCTAATTCTGTATACTTGAATTATCAACATTTAAGTCTTAGCGGAGTCTATAAAGATAAAAGGACCTATATTTAGACGTAATGTGCGACGAATAGAAGTAGAGAGAGAAAACACGTCCATGCAAACTAACACGCGCGTTAGCATCCATTATAACATTAAGCAAAGTCAAAACTAAACATACAAAATACAAAATACAGAAACTCATACACAACATTTCCCACACGCTCAACCCCCCCCCCCCCCCCTCACACACCACCCACACCCACCTCAACCACAGGCAAATAGTAATAGGTTTAAAATAAACTCAATTATCTACATGTATCATAAAATGTGCAATGAACCATGACAAATTACAAACCTTTGTGAAGAACTCATTATAATGGAAGTTGTACAATATTTACGGTATTGGGCAATCACGGGGCCATCATAGCTCATAGATGCAAACGTATTTGCGTCACCATAACCCATCACGCCCGACTTTATAATTGCGACATAAATATTAATTGAATTTGAAATTATGCGGGTATCAATACAATCTCTATTGACTACTAAATACCTCGTGGAGACGTGTAATACATCCATCATAATCCACGCTGACAGTGTAACGGTTATCCAAAGGACGCTGAACTTGTTAGGTTTCTCAGCTGCCTAATTTTAAATCGTCATTAGCTGACTTTGGCCACATATTTTTATGTTTTGGCACTATGATTATACCATATTTGGGGAATCATCGGGGATTTTAACTTTTTGGCAATCATTAATACAAATTATATTATAATTGGATTATCATAATAACACCTGCACTCCCCTCCTCAGAGGTAAGGAAATAATTGTTAGATATTGTGCATTCATTTATGCTCCAGTCACATGTATCCGTGTGAGCGTGGCGGCCCCTTACCGTCTAGTAGAAAAACAACAAAGTCCAACTAGGGATACTATTAATTTTGGGATAGGAAAGTCCTATACTAACGTACGTAGCGAAAACGGTCCCTTTTGCATATTTGAATAAATTATGGTAATCGTCTGGAATGCGTCGGTGACCGGCGAATGACGCGTTTGACGTCATTATTTAGTCAGCATAGAATTGGTGGCGCTATTCACGCGGTATATTTACACACTAGCTTGCTGTCAAAAATGATAATTGACACTGGAGTTGGTTATCCAACTCCAGCGGTTTTTGGATGAAATAATTTAGTTCCAATGTGTGATGAATTTTATGGGGTCATATAATCAAAATCCCGGGCAAAATCCATTGTTACATTGAAAGCAATGGAAATTAAAAATTAACGGCCGTTCTTGTCTACCATCGTCTGCTACAATCACGCCTTATCAGTAGAGCGCCACCAATTCTATGCTGACTAAATTTTAATTTAAAAGTGGACTCCGACCGGCAAGCTGAGAGGCACACCCCTGGTCCAACACGGTGATTAATCAGCAAAAAATGTCAACGGCCGCATTGATTTTTTGTTTGTCCCCGGGTCCATACCATTCTATACTATTCTATACCGGGTCTATACCGGGTCCTCACCAGCCTGGTTCCGGGCTCATACCACGTCCACACCGGGTCCTCACCGGCCGAAACGCCTGGGTACCGGCCGAACCACCTTGATGGCATCATCAAACCCCCTTTATAAGCAGAGCGCTCAAGCTCGCCGCTTCACTCGCATTCTGGACTTCTCTGTATTTTGTCACATGTATCCGTGTGAGCTGGGCGGCCCCTTACCGTGTGAAAAAATGGTGCGGACGGCGGCACACGGTGAGGACTCACGGTGGGCCGTTTCCCGTCCGTTGAGCACAAAAAAAGACCTATTCTTTAAAATATTGAAAAACCAAAAAGTTTTTTGAAAAAGAATTGTATTATGGATAAAGGATACACTGAAAATCAACATAAAAGTTGACAGTTAAATTGTAAGGATGTCTTTTTATGTTTTTCGAACCACTCAAAATATGTAATGATTAATTATGTGTTATACTGTACTAAGTATTATTTGTTTCAACATAGGTCTATTAAAAGCAAACCTGATATTGAGATATTAAATGGTACAAATTTTATAATAAATAAAATCAAATTGAACTGCAGGGGTACATGACCAAGCGAAACGAGTTTTAGTTTCATTAACCCTAACTCTACCCCCCACTTTTTTCAGAATTTTTTCTTCAACGTGGAAAATCGACTAAAATATCCCCCGACCCCCCCCCCCCCCCCGGGATTTGATCAAGGGACCTCTCGCACCAGAGGCGAAGAATACCGAGTGCGCGTTGGTCACAAACGTTGTTCAACAACGATACCACAGGTATTACTTGCATGAGTGGATCACACACCTATCCCATTCATGAGTGGATCACACACCTATCCCATTCATGGGTCATTTCAAGTTATCGTTTTGGGTGACACGTCAATTACTAAGATCTCTTCCTATTTAAACCTGTAGCCTTTCGTCCTTCCCTTCGTCCTATGCCAATAGTTTAGGATTATAACTCATCGGACGAGGTGTAGGGTTAGGATCTTAAATTCTTCTCCAATTGCTTTGTAATCATCGTTATTCAAGACACCATCTACAAAGTAATTGAAATACCCTTGACCTCATAATTACCTTCATAATTTCCCTCGGGCTATGCTCCTTAAGTGAACGTGTTAAGCTTAAGAATCAACACATTTAAGCTAGTTAACGACTTTATAACCGTTTTGACATAACATTATAATAAATTATTGTTACCGATTTTCGTGGTATCTCAATCACAAATCGGCTAGTCTCCCGGGGTTAGTCTAGAAAAACAATGCCGACAGACAATTTATCACACGCCACGTTAATCCTCGTGGTGCAATTCAAACTCCATATTATTCTTTGAATGTAATATTAAAGTATAATCGAACAGAAGAAGATGAACGTTTACGTAACGAAAATCCATATGTTCATTATCAATATTTTTGTTTAACTCTGGGCTTGAAACGAATAGAGGTTAAAACCCTCGTCATACACACGTTTAACCAATGCCAGATTATTACAAAATTTGTGTTCAGAGAATATTATACTTTTATTAGTTTAAAGTAACAGTTTCTCTAGGAGAAGCACTAGACTTTTAATAGAATTCATAGTTTAATCGCTTGTATAATTGTAAGAAATTAATATATTCATTCCAAACATTTTCAACACGATCCTATTGCAGAATTAAGTTTTTTTAAAACGTTAGTAGTTTCTCAACTACAGTGTGTCCCAGAAAATATGACTTTTACGTCATGGAGTATAATCATGTTTATACATTCTGGAAATCTTAGGATCTCTAAATTTAAGCGCTGAAATTATCATTCAGATAGGTTAATCTGTTTTGAAATTGTGCGCATGTAAAGAAAGGTACAATGTCGAAAACCTGTTCAAGCGATTAGACGGAGAATGGCGGTTCTATTGGTAGTTCAGTCACCACTATCAAATATTGACGGGGTTTTATATATGTAGTTTCGCTTCTTACTAGGGAATTCAATAATATTTATAAATTTCTGGAAGCCTTAGAATTTCCAAAATTCTATTGTGAAAAAATAATCAACATTGTTAAATTGGTTTTAAAATTACATGTGATCAAAGAGATATACAGAAAATGAACCGATATGACAGAAAAAAATACCGTAACTTTGCTACGCAGTGTTATGACTCAATATGAACCGTAAACAGTCTGCTCATCCGAATTTCTGTAACTATAAATGGTGAAGTTGCAACTTCTAGCATTTACTTTTGAATTTCCCAAAGCCAAGTGTATACTAATTTAAACACGCTTGTTCAAATCGTAACAAATTGTGTGTATCAATCCATTCAGAAATGTATGTTCCTTTGGTTTAACAACTCATTAGACTGTTGCATTATCATCTTAAAACACTTTTATTTAAACAAATACATTGATCATTTCTTTACATAACGGGATGAACGGAACGTTGCTGTAGATCAAACGATACCGCGTGTTCAATAGACAGCTGCAACACCATCGATTTCCGTGAAATCGGTTTAATTGGTTTCTGACATACCTCTCGTTGACCATACGTAATTGTAAAACCGATTGTGAAATCTTTGATTTTAGATCATACATAAAAAGTAGATATTTTAACGTTTTCAGAATGTGCAAACAGTATTAAAAACGTGGTGTTAAAGTAAAAATAGAGTTCCTTTAAAATAAGTTGCAGGTGTTCTGGAACACTCTGTATTAAGTGATTTACCAACATTTATCAAATATACATTGTATACTTTGAATTAACTATTTAATTTAACGTCGTAGCAAATAAAACCGTGTATCAGTCCAATCAATAGTAGTAGACATTTGTTAAATCTTACGTACTTAACGGTTTTGCTTTAATTTCCCATCAATAATTTGATTTTTTTTAAATAGACAGTTTCAAAATAAACGAATACCGTTGTAATACGTTGATGAAACTCTGTATTGTATCTCTATTGTAAATAGCGTAGGCTTGCCGATTCCAGCAGATACTCCAAGTAAATCCCTGCTATACGCGCGATGCATGTCTTATTATGTGTCAAAGAAGCGTATAGACGGAACACTGTGCTGGTTATATACTCGGAAGGGTCTCTTGGGAGGAGATAATATTTATTCAAACTGAAATCTCAACTTTAATGACCACTGTAAGCCCGTAGGAAAATATATATGATGAATATAAAATGATCAATGACTCCAGGTATTACGTAATAATAAACGTCAGGCTAGATTAACAAAGTTAATTGTTTGCAAAATGATCCAACGTATGGCCTTTTCGTGATCCTTCTAATGAGCAATTATATAGAGAAGCATTTCAAAATGCAAAAGTCCCTGTTTTTCGCTAGAAAATTAGTGCAATCCCAATACCAAATAAGTGTGTGAATTGAGGTGACACATACTATTACCTTCAACATACATTTTTGATACTTTTCGTTTAACACTGTACAGGCCCGTAAGCAGGATTATTTTAGGGGGGGGGGGGGCGTATTTTTTGGAAAAGGTACTTTAGTACCAAAAAAATCGTAAAAGGTTGCCCCTAAATATATTTTAGTCATCTCACAAAATTTTGAGAGCGGAGGGGTTTGCTTTACACAATGGGAGAGGGGGCGTTTTCGAAAAATAGGGGTGGGGCGTTTTCACCAAAAAAGTACACTAGTAAAAAAAAAAAAAAGGTACATTGGTACAAAAAAAGACCTTTTCAGATTTGGTGGGGGGGGGGGGGGGGGCGTTCGCCCACACCCGCCCCCTGGTTACGGGTCTGACACTGTACATTGTAAATACAATACATTAGGTGTCTGGCGTTAATTTCAAAATTATAACTGTGGAAAAGGATTACTACATTAATAATTTTACCTAATTATACACAATTGGTGAAAAGATAGTGACTTCGTATCAGTTGTTCAGATGAAAGCTGTAAGGAATCACAACATCTTCACTTTGGAACCGAGGAACTGCACGAGGAGCGTATAGGCCGGGAGCCCAGAAGGTTTAATCAGCTGAAAGGTACAAAAGGTTTGATGGTCAAAGGTCAAAGGTCATACAGTAGTCAAAATGTGAAGTAGTCTGATTATATTGAAATGCATATCAAACTCTTCCTGAGACCATAAGGAGCAAGAAAATGTAATGGTTGTATTTCCTTCAGATGCTTAATTCCCGAGATGTAGGGGAAAATAGATCAACGGTCAAATTTTGCCTCGAATTCTTTGTACAGTGGTCAAATTCTCAAATTTTCCCGATTTGAATGAACATGGTCTCACATTTTTTAGATGGATGCCACGAGCCATAAAAAGAATACTTTGTTATATCTACAAATTAAGCATCTACTAGTTTCATTAGGTCAAAGGTCAGCTCACATCAGCGGTATAGCTTCCGAAGTACACTAGCAACCAAAAGTATTTTGGTTATGGTAACAAAATCATCCTATATACCGTATTCAATTTGGAGTGTAATATTTCACTACGAGTTGAACAAATGTGTTGCTGAATCTCTTCTCATTGATAAATTCATGTTTCCTATAACATCTGCTAATTCAATTCCATGGAATTAAATAAAACATGTGCCCTCTTGAAATGTCCCATTGGAAATAGCTCATGAATAATTCATCAACCTCATTATAGACAATGTAATCCCTATGGTGGGTAGTCTGACAATTTTGACTTCCTTTAAAAAACACCTCAATTTGTTTGTCAATGGATTCACTGAAGTAAATCTAATCCCAATATTGTCACTAGTCTTTAATCTCTCACACATATTGACACCTGATCTCTTCATTCATCTTCAAAATAAGATATTTGGGAGGGAAATTTAGTTTCATTTTGACACCCTTACTTTCATATTCTTTAAAAATGGAAACCAACCAGATTCTATGTACTTTCTTATGAATTGTTGTCAAACTATTTGACTCAAATTAACTAAATATACATGTATCGATGCAAAAAACCTTAATCACTGAAATATTGTTACAAATGTTTTCCTTTTAAATAATAATGTCTTAAGTAGGAATATCATCCCAAATTTCTTGTAACAAAATGTTAAGAACTTTCCATTCATTTCATAACCCTAGAATACCAAAAACCTAACACAGTATTTCAATAGATTCCCAGTGTTTTTTCTCAATTTGCAGCTTGCAAAGTGTTCTTATAATTGTGGTTGCTAGTGTAAAATGTTTAAATTCTTCACAGTTACCGACGAAACAACTCATCAAAGTCATTATCCCGATTCACAACCGTAAATGAAAATCTTCATTTAATGATACTGACGTTACCTAACTATTAATTATTCATTGAAAAAAGTTACACTTGACGGCAATTTAACGATGCTTCACCCATTACAAATCGATCAGTCTGATCGAAAACCGTGCAAGCGGACCACTCACACTTGATAAGCATTACAAGCGGTGTGACTAAGTTTACGCGGAGGTACTTGGTTCTGTTAGTGACCTCAATGGCGTATCCAGGACTGTTTTGATGGGGGGGGGGGGGGGGGGGGGGGGCCAAAAAACCTGAAGCCATCTTGTTGATCTTAAATATTAAAACGTTGAACCTTATACGCGCAAAGCGCGCAAAAATTGTGATTTTAACACTAAAAAGGTACAGTATGACGTATTTAACGTCCCCCACATAATATTTAGAGTATGGTGTGGTTTAAGGGTCATTATAATATTAAAACCTCATGTTGAGTTTTTGAACTAACATGGTCATGAAAAACTGTCCTGAACCCATCTTGTTAAGCTTAGATAATGAAATATTGAAACTAATACTCGCGCGAAGCGTGCACAATAATATTTAGAATATTTGGTGTGGTTTGAGGGTCATAATAATGTTAAATGGAGCGCCCAAAAATGTTGAGTTTTTAAACTAAAATTGGTCATGGAAAACTGTCCTGAAGCCACCTTGTTAAGCTTAAATAATAACTTATTAAAATTAATACGCGCGAAGCGCGCAAAAATTGTCATTTCTAACACTTAAATGGTTCAGTATGGTGTTTTTAACGTCCCCCACATAATATTTAGAATATTTGGTATGGTTTGAGGGCCATTATAATGTTAAAACCTGTAGAAAATAGTGCGCGCGGAGCGCTCAAAATTTGTGAGTTTTATCTAAAATGGTTATGGAAAACTGTCCTGAAGCCCCTTGTTAAGCTTAAATAATGAAGTATAAAAATGAATACGCGCGCGAAGCGCGAAAAATATTGCATTTCTAACACTAATAATAATAATAATAAAAGCATTTATATAGCGCCTAGTCAAAGGAGGTCAAAGCGCTTTACAAAGTTAACCAAATTAAAACAATACACAGCAAAAACACATTAACAGGAATACGTAAAGTAAAAATGCCTTAAACTACAACTATTTAGGTTATACACAATCATAGCATAAAGCGAGTAAAATACATCATTAAAAACATCATTAAATACATCATTAAATACATCATTAAATACATCATTAAATACATCATTAAATACATCATTAAATACATCATCAAAAACATCATTATTAACATCATTAAAAACATCATTAAAAACATCATTAAAAACGGTAACAGTTTTAAGCAACCGTGAGACGGGGGGGGGGGGGGGGGGGGGGGCACTTAACTGGCTGGAAATAGGTGCGTTTTGAGGCTCTTTTTGAAAGTAGCGATGGATGTGGATTGGCGAATGTGAATTGGTAAAGAGTTCCAGAAGCGGGGCGCGGCGGTCGCAAAGCCCACGTCGCCATATGTCCGTTTAGTGCGGGGTATAATCAGAAGTGTTCTGTCATTACCGGATCTCAGGTTCGGCCTAGATGGAATATAGCTGCAAAGTAACTCACTGAGGTAGCTTGGAAGGAGTCCATGAATGCTCTTAAATGTTAGAAGCATTAACTTGAAAATGACACGGGATTCCAGCGGTAGCCAATGGAGTTTCCTCAGGAGCGGGGCTGCTGGCTGTCTCCTGTCAAGCCTGTAGACGATTCTGGCAGCGCGGTTTTGAAGTGTTTGGAGTCTTTTTCTATCTTTAATAGTAATACCGTAGAGCAAGGAGTTTGCGTAGTCAAGACGGGATAGAATTAGTGAACGAGTGAGATGTTGGCAGCTTTCAGACGTGATGGTAATGGTCCAGTATGATAATAACGTCCCCCACATAATATTCAGAATTTTTGGTGTGGTGATATTTTTAACGTCCCCCACATATTTAGAATATGTTGTGGGTATGAGGGCCAATATAATTTAAAAACCTGCAAATATCGGAGCGCGCAAAATTTTTGATTTTTTGAACTAAAATGGTCATGGGAAAACTGTCCTCTGAAGCCATCTTGTCAAGCTTATACAATGACACATTGAAACTATGCGCGAAGTACGCAAAAATTGACATTTCTAACACTTAAATTGGTCCAGTATGACGTTTTTAACGTCCCCAGCATAATATTTAGAATATTTGGCATGGTTTGAGGGCGATTATAATGTTTAAAACCTGTAGAAAATATGCGCGCAAAGCGCGCAAAAAATTTCAGTTTTTGAACTAAAATGGTCATGGGAATCTGAGTCCATGGGAGTCCTGAAGCCATCTTGTCAAGCTTGTATGTGAAACATTGAAACTAATACGCGAAGTAGCCTACGCAAATATTGACATTTCTGACACTTAAATTGGTCCAGTATGACGTTTTTAACGTCCCCAACATAATATTTAGAATATTTGGCATGGTTTGAGGGCCATTATAATGTTAAAACCTGTTGAAAAAGTGAGAAAAAACGTTCCTGAAGCCCTCTTGTTAAGCTTGAATATTGAAACATTGAAATTAATACGTGCAAAATTGGCATTTTTAACACTAAAAAGGTCTAGTATAACGTTTTAAACGTCCCTCACATTTGCACCGCATATGTTCCAACCCTTCCTTCTCTTCCTCCTTCTTCTCCTCTTCCTCCTTCTTCTCCTCTTCCTCCTTCTCCTCTTCCTCCTTCTTCTCCTCTTCCTCCTTCTTCTCCTCTTCCTCCTTCTTCTCCTCTTCCTCCTTCTTCTCCTCTTCCTCCTTCTTCTCCTCTTCCTCCTTCTTCTCCTCTTCCTCCTTCTTCCTCCTTTTTCTCCTCTTCCTCCTTCTTCTCCTCTTCCTCCTTCTTCTGCTCTTCCTCCTTCTTCTCCTCTTCCTCCTTCTTCTCCTCTTCCTCCTTCTTCTCTTCCTCCTTCTTTTCCTCTTCCTCCTTCTTCTCCTCTTCCTCCCTCTTCTCCTCTTCCTCCTTCTTCTCCTTTTCCTCCTTCTTCTCCTCTTCCTACTTCTTCTCCTCTTCCTCCTTCTTCTCCTTCTCCTCTTCTTCCTTTTATTAAAACTCTTTTTTCAATGGGGGGGGGGGGGCATTGCCTGCTGGGCCCCCCTGGATACGCCTCTGAGTGACCTGCGCTTATTTCTGCGTGGCATTTGATTGGGTCGCACATATCGCGTGTATTCATGAGGTGTTGAATCAATGATAAGCGGCTAAATGCCGAGACCAGCACATACCACCAATGATCGAGAGCTAATGTAAAAACCACCAACGAACCAACCGCGTACGATTCATGCCGCACTTAATGTGACGTAATGTAATTTTCATTGAATATTCGTCTATTTAATATTATGAATATTCATACCCCGACCAAAAATCCCAGCACACTTCATCTTAGGCAATCAATGACACGTGCTAATATTGGAGTTCATGATGCATATTTGTTAACACGTAATAGTGTTACCCTGATTGTTGTCGCTTGTCTGCCTTCAAACCTCTTACTATATCTACTTCAACATGGAAAGACCCATCAACTCTTCATGGGCTGTGCAGATGCTGGTATTGATATCATTGGGATACAAGAACACAGGCTTATAACCTCCAATCCAACAGAAGAACTCTGGTCAGATGACAGAAACTGGGTTGTTGTACATGGATCTGCTACCCAACAGAGGCAAGGTGGTGTTGGCATACTCATGTCTAAACACATCTACAAATGCTTGCAAAGAGTAGAAGTCATCAATGAGAGAATCCGTTATGCAACTTTTAATGGATATCCTCAGCTAAGCATCACCATCATATATGCTCCTACTGAATGTTCATCAGCGACAGTTAAAGAGGACTTCTACACCTCTCTTATGGAACATCTTGACCAAGTAAAGAAACATGATATCCATCTTGTTCTTGGGGACTTTAACGCAAGAATTGGAGCAGAGAGCCACATTGCTCACCCTATGGTTTTTGGTGGGCACTGTTTCTATGACTCGACAAATGACAACGGTGAACGGCTAGTGAACCTGTGCCAGGAACATAATCTCCGACCTGCCCAACCAAGATTTCCTCAGCCAAGACATCGCCAGTGGACTTGGATGCACCCAGCTGGTTCAAAACATCAACTTGACCACATACTGATCAACAGCAAGTGGGTTAACTCTATTCGAAACTGCCGGGCCTACAACTCAGTTGAATTAGACTCAGACCATCGCATCGTTAGCATTCTCTTAGCTACCAGTTTGAGAACAAGCAAGGGAAAGCCTTGTAAGAGACCCAGGTTTAATTGGCAGAAGCGGCAGGACCCGGGGACAAGAGAACAATTCCAGCTGGAGCTATCTAACCGCTTCCAAGCACTCAGCATGACAGATGACTCCTTAAATATCACACAGAGATACGAGTCCTTTGAAACAGCTGTCAGAGAAGTTGCAGAGGAGGTAGTTGGCAAGAAAGAGCCCAATGGACTACCAAGCTGGGTATCCGACAAGACTATCAACCTCAAAACCGAGAGGGATAAGGCCAAGAAGAAATTTTCTCTATCGAAATCTCCACAATCAAGAAAAAGATGGAGGAAATTGAATGCCAGTCTCAATGATTCCTATAAAGCTGATGAAGCTGCTGCACTCAATAAGCAGATGGAAGAGCTAAGATCAGCTGATGCTAAAGGAAACTATACAACCACCTGGAAGATCATTCACACACTCTCAGGAAAGAACACTAGGCGAAACATGAAGGTCAAGAAGAGAGATGGTACAGCGCCTTCAAGTGATGAAGAACTTCTAACAGAATGGAAAAGCTTCTTCAGTTCTATACTAAACAATGACAGCGGGGTGATTCCATCCGAACTACCGCCCCCAGCAGAAGAAGATCTTCCCATTTGTGCTGACCCCCCTACTCGTGAGGAGACCACCAAAGCAATTGCAGCTATGAAAGTCAACAAAGCCGCAGGTTTGGATTGCGCCATTACAGCAGAGGCTCTTCAGGGAGGTGGTGATCAAATGATTGACGTCATCCATAAACTGTGCTCTGAAGTTTATACCACTCTATCTCCTCCGCGTCAGTGGCTCACCAATGTTATCATCCCATTGCCTAAGAAAGGTGACCTTTCTCTGATGACAAATTATAGAGGTATATCACTCATGTCCATAGCTGCAAAAGTCTATAATAAGATCCTCCTTAACCGAATCCGACCACATGTAGATCCCTTGTTGAGAAAGAACCAGGCTGGCTTTAGACCAGGTCGCAGTTGTGCACAGCAAATACACATCCTGAGAAGAATTATGGAAGGTTTTAGGGATTACCAACTTCCCTTAACAGTCACCTTTGTGGACTTCAAGAAGGCCTTCGATTCCATCAATAGACCAGTAATGTTCTCGGTATTGCGTCATTATGGCATTCCAAAGGCCTTAGTTAGCGCCGTACAAGTACTCTACAGTGGTTCAAGCAGTGCTGTGATGGTTGATGGAGGCATCTCTGAACCCTTTGATGTAACAACTGGAGTTCTTCAAGGTGATGTTTTGGCCCCCTTTCTCTTTATCATCGGCCTTGTCGACTACCTTTTGGGAAAGGCAACTGGAGCTGATTCGGGAGTTGTGACGTGCCCTCGCCAATCACGAAGGTATCCAGCCAAATTTCTAAACGACCTGGATTTTGCTGATGATATCGCACTTCTTGAGTCATCAATACCACGGGCCCAGTCTCAGCTCTCCAGAACTGCTGATGCTGCTGCAGATCTTGGTCTCATAATCAGTGCACCCAAAACAGAGTATATGACTTTCAACTGTCAGCCACAGCCTTCTCTTCAAGTGTACGGAAACCCCATTAATCATGTGACGAACTTCAGATACCTAGGCTCCATGATGGGATCAAGTGCTAGTGACTTGAAGAGACGGAAAGCTCTCGCTTGGACAGCCTTCTGGAAATTAGAACACCTGTGGAAAAGTGCTACCATTCCAATCTCCACCAAAGTTAGGCTGTTTGACACACTATCTTGCTGTATGGCTGTGAGTCATGGGTTATATCTAAAGACATGGAAAACAAAATCAACTCATTTGGCACATCCTGCTATCGCATTATGTTGAACATCAAGAGGATAGACAGAGTACCAAATGCTACGATCTACAATCTGACAGATTTTTTCCGGCATGAAAAAAGCTGTAATCGAAGAGGAGGCCCGCTCTGCATTCTAGGTAATTTAAGCTTAGACGGCTCATACGACTAGTGGAACTTGTCTAGGTAGATTATCAATGTAGCACTCCTGATGTAATTCTCTTGGAAGATGACTATTCGAGAGAAATCACCGGTTTGCAGACTAGTTTCATTCCTCATCTGTATACAGTCTATGCTCTGAAGTCTCTAGGCTGCGGGACCAGGCATTGGCAGTTAAGTGAGCGCTCAATCGTCACCCTTCCCTCGTGGCATATCGAGGTATTAACTCCAGCTGTCTAAACGCCTGGGTATTTATGCAAAGCAAGATAATATAATTTAATCGCAGGGCGGTTTTGGATGCAGTGTCTAAGATCGATTTATCTGCTCTCTTGGAATTACCAAGGATGACAGACATTTGCTGAAAAGTGGTATTTTACAATGATATCCCCCTGCTCTCAATTTCTACGGGTAACTAATATAAAGTAGAATATTTATTATTTTCGCAGTCTGCTACACAAGGTCTTGGTATTTACATTTTCCCTAGCGAATGCATTGGTAAGGTTTTCCTCTGGTGGGATTGTCAATTCAATAATGACGACATCATCAGTACGAGTTGAGAAGATTGTAATGTTAAAGATTGATCGTTTGGCTGTTTCAAAAATGTCTAAAGGACATTAGATGAGAGCATGTGTGGTCTAGTGGATAGCACGCAGGACTCGTAATACAAAGGTTGTGAGTTCTAGCCCCGGTACGGCCAACATGTTTGTATCCTTGGGCAAGATACTTAGTCTCAATTGCCTCGTGGTTTGGAAGTCACGTAGAAATGGTGGTTTCGTGCATCGGAAGAGCAATACCCGAGCACGTTAAAAGGTCACAGACTCCATCGTAAAGAGTAGGGGATCATCCCGGTCTGTACACACATATTCCTAGGTTCAGGAACTCGTCGTGTATTGTCTGTCTCTAAATGTTTGTGTGTATGTCGCAACTTGGCGCTGAATTAGCTGCTGTCTGGATGTTGCAGCGCCGTGATCTAAATGAAATGACGCTATATAAAAACTCGTATGTATGTAAGTAAGGAAAGACTATCTGCGAGTGCTCCTCATTCACCAGGCGTTTTCAGTCAATAGCATTTCTCAGGATGTCCATTGCTTTTAGTTTTGTGGATGGCAATACTGGATTACGTTGTGTTGTTCCATCTGCATTAATCTGGAATGCTATGGTAATAATAATATTATAAACAATAACATAAAACCTCCAACATATTACACCACATTTTTGTGATCATGTTTGCACAGTCTTCAAACCTTAAAATCTCAACTTTTTGCCTATGAAATAAGATTGCAATATTGGTTTTCCAATACGCATTGTCAACGGGGGGTACGTCAGAAACCAATTCAACCAAATTGACGGTTTTGAAGCTATGCAGCCCAGTTTACCACTTGATATCGTTTGAACCGCAATATCGCTCCGTTCATCCCTTTATGATTGGTAAATTAATAATATATGTTCATGTACAATATTAAACTTTAAACACTTATCTTATCAATATTTTTGTGTTTAAATATGTTCACATTATAAATAATAATGCAAAAGGCTAACATGCTAAAGAGCTGTAATACTAAACGAAGTTGCATCGCTGAATGGATTAATACCAACGATTTGTTAAGATTTCAACCGGCATTTCTGTATTTTAAATACAATTTTAGTGGGTAAATATATAAGAAAATGTTGGATATTGTCACTTCATCATTTATTTTTACGAAACTATGGATGAGCAGACTAAATTAGTTAGTTCAAATTGAGGTAGAATGCTGCGAAATGGCAGTGTCATTTTTGGTCGAATTAGTTGAACAGCTTCTCGACATATCTCCCTTTGATCACACATAAATTCAAAACGATTTAATTATTGTTTTACATTTGAATGTGTCCATATTGTGTCGCAGTTTGAATTTCCATCTGAGGAATTTATCCCGTGTTCGGATGTTTATTGATAAAAACACATGTCACCATGCTGTTCGGGCTCTTATTACACCACGCCTTGATTATGCAAATTCTCTTTTATTTGGAACTACCGCAAAAGAAATGAAACGTCTTCAGCGTCTTCAGAATCGCGCTGCCAAACTTATTTTCAAAGCCTCAAAATATGATCATGCATCTCCATACTTGCAAGAATTACACTGGCTTCCTGTGATGGAACGGATTGAATTCAAAATGTTATTGTTTGTTTTTAAATGTTTCACTCACTGTGCTCCACCATACATTGAGGAACTTCTTTTAACTTATATGCCTGGCAGGAGTGGGCTTCGCTCGAGCACTGACACTAGACTTCTTAGTAGACCCAAAACACGCCTTGTTTCCGCAAGTAAAGGGTTCTCTGCCGCCGCTCCTATGCTCTGGAACAAGCTCCCACATAATATCCGTCATGCTTCTTCTTCTGCCCAGTTCAGAAAACTATTAAAAACACATCTTTTCTTGCGTAATTTGTAATCTGTTTGGTTTTTCTTCTCATCAACTTGTTTTAAATGTGTTTGTATTTTAAGAAAAATTATATTGTATATGTATTTACCTTTTACCGTGTATGTATTTAATTCTATATGTATTTTATTCTGTAAAGCGTTGTGGTACCTCATTGTGTAAGAGCGCTATATAAATGCCTTGTATAATAATAATTGAGTAGAATCTATGGCTTTCAGATTATGTAAACATGATTGAAATCGATGGTGTAAAAGCGGAACTAGAGCTCTGTCAAAATGAGCTGCAGGTTTTCTGCTGTATACTTACAAAGTTACGAACATGTTCGAGCAAATATGATTACCTTACAGTCTTTAAAAAATGCGTTCTAGGAAAACAAAATTATTACTTTTACTTTTGTGTGGAACTTCACGTTATCATGATCCATCTTGATCAACTTTGCTCAAATGAATTACTTTTAGATATTAATGAGTTATGAATAATGATAAGTGTCCGTTTTATGTTGACAAACTAATGAAATCCAATACCTGAAATTAACACTATCAATCTCAAAATTGATTATTTAAGATGGCCACTTAGTAGTGATTTTGGTCTTTAGTAAAGGTGTTTCACGAGAAAATAGACGCTCTAAATTGTAAAAGAAAACAAGGAAATTGTTTTTTCTTTCATTTCCATTGCTTCAAATGGAAAGCGCAACGCATGTACTGAAATATTAGATTACACCTTCGAACGTTTACATGGGCAGATACGATCTGTCGGGCTGGCCAGTGATGGTTCAGTTGTTGGTGATGATTTAAGTGTTTTTTGTCATTGGATTTACCACTGTTTTCATCTTGAATAGATCATCTAAAATGAATCGATAGCGAATAATTGGAGTTATTCACGATTTATTTGAAGATCAGTCTTGCCTTAAAGAATATATTTTTATTCAGAATTCACCAACTCTGTATTATGATTTATTCTGAAGTTTTATATTAATAGTTTGTCAGGTTGTTTGAATTTTTACAACTAGAATAGATTTGAATAATCAAGCCATCTGTATGTTTATACGGTATAAATCTTGCGTTTAATGCGGTTTTGTTAATTGAAGTGTCTTTCGTAAAGATACCAAAATATTATCTCTTTTCGGTAATTCAATTTAGTATTGAATACAATTAAAGAAATCGAACAATACAATTTTCATGCATGTTTCATGAGCTTCAAACCTAACATAAGCTGATGTGTTTTGATATGAGGTTTTCACAAAATGACATTGTAATATTTAAGTTGTATTTACTAGCTGGAAAATCAGTGGTACTTTTAACCTACTTCCCACCAGGGGCGTAACTACTTTTTTTGAGTGGGGGGGATGAAAATTATCAGACTCAAATACGGCAGGGCTGTCAAGTTCAGAGTAATGTTCAGAGTGAGACTTTTTTAACCTCAAAATATTTTTTTACTCGCTACGCTCGTAAAACTATTGCCCGCCTTTTGTAACCCAAATAATACACTTTTTACAGATTGGGCTCATTTTGTAGCCCAAAAATTCAGGAATAATGCACTTGTCAATTGTCATTTTATGCCATCGGATTTAGGACTTTGGACCAACTATGTATTCTCTTATATACACTAGCCTATTGTGACTTTCTTTTCCCTTGCAACCAGATTTCATTTGGGGGGGGGGGGGGGGGGGCAAGAAGGGGCAGAGACTTGAAATGGGGGGCTCATAAATATTGTTGAGTCCAAGATGCGGGCGCAGCGCGCGAAAATTTTCGACTTTACAGCTATTTTTTGGACGATTGAGCTACATTTTGGCTCTAAACAAGCTTGTACCAAAGAATATTTCATTTTGGGAAGACATATGCGCGCGTAGCGCGCGAAATTTTTTCATATGTGTACTTTTGACCATCATAATTCCATGATTCCTTTCGTCAAATGAACCGACAGTGCCAATCTCAACCGACACGATGTCATTATTGGGGGGATTTGGTGTGTACTTTGTAAATTTATTTACAGCCGTACTTGATTTCATTTGGGGGGGCAAGCGGGGGGGGGGGGGGGGGCAAGGGTTCCAAGTGGGGGGGCTCCCGCCCCCCCCCCCCCCCCCCCCCCCCTGCCCCCCCCCCGCTGGTGCAGTGTGTGAATCTTTACGCCCACCTATTTGTTTAAATACGTCACTTTTAAAATTATTGGTTATGAAAAATCTGGGGGGGATGATTACATTAGGCATCCCCCCAGGTAAAAATCTGGGGGGGATATATCCCCCCCATCCCCCCCTGTTGTTACGCCAGTGCTTCCCACACCATAATTATGTGCAATGGCGAGCTACTAATTCGAGTGTATCAATACCAGCATATGCTCTTTCACTGCCGACTGACAAAACTCGCTGCTTTAGACGGAAGCTTTCATTCAGCCGTTTTCCTATGGAACAGTCTTTCAGACGATGTGGCAGCACTTGGGCTGGTGAAACGGCCATGCCCTGCCAGATGACGATAGACAGCTCCTGGTATTACTTCCCCCGGGGGGGGCCAGTCAAACATAATGATGTACACAGGCGTGACCAAAAAAACGCGTAAAAAGGGGTGTTTTTTCAGTGTTGGACGCGTCACGCGCGTGACGCGTTAAGGGTATCAAAAACGCTGATTTTCAAGAAAAAGGGTGGCTTAAAATACAGGTCGAACGCGTAAAAAGGGGTGTTTTTTAAGTGTTGGACGCGTCACGCGCGTGACGCGTTAAGGGTATCAAAAACGCTGATTTTCAAGAAAAAGGGTGGCTTAAAATACAGGTCGAACGTGTTTAGGGTAACTTGTTTTGTTCCCCGTTCCCAGAAGAATGTTATCTCCGTTCTTATTTAGGGGTCATATTCTGGCAAGAACTTGTTTAGGGGTCAAAATTTGCAAGGAAAGCGCGCTAAAAACTTGTTTAGGGGGTGATTTTGCTTGCAGGGTAAAACTTGTTTAGGGGGTGTCTGGAAAAAATTTGGTCACGCCTGTGTACACCATTATGTTTGACTGGCCCCCCCGGGTTACTTCCCAGTTTTGTTGTCTAGGTTTTCTTGATTAAGTTACCAAGATGTCCGCCAGATATTTATTTACACACAAAAACAGATAACAAAGTGGAAATAAGATTCCTTGCTTGAATGCAGCATCGTGCATAATATTGACTTTATCCATTAATATTGACTTTTTCCTCTATCCATTATGTATGATCGGACCTGGCTTTCAAGCCAAGGATTATTGATGACTTTGTCTCAATAATTCATCAACTTTTCGGACAGTTTATTGTGAATAAATAACATTTCTTTCTCACTATGCATCTATTCGACATACCAGTGGCACTGTCAAATCACTTTGATATAAAAGGTTTCCTTATGAACCGAAAGTATATACAATGTAGGCTAATGGCGACGCTGGAAGGTCTTTACAGACGAATCTTGTGGTCTTAATGGTGGACCTAATCCCGCAGGTCAAGATAGAGTGCATGCGAAACAAACCTTAAACCTTCATTGCACTGACACGGTGAAGATTCTGGGCATACAAATTGCTAAAGATCTGAAATGGAACACCCACATTGGTGACATTACGAAACGTGCAAGTGGACGGCTATTTATGCTTAACATCCTAAAACGGCATGGGCTAAGTGTTAAAGACCTGGTAACAATCTATGTTGGTTTTGTTCGCCCCCTTCTTGAGTATGCTCTACCAGTATGGCATCCTGGTCTGACAGAAAATCTCCACTATGATTTGGAGCGTATTCAGAAGAGGGCGTGTAGAATCATATTAGGTTTTAACTACATAGGCTATCAGGATGCCTTAATAACATGTGCTATTCCGGTTCTCAGGAACCGTAGAGACCAACTTTGTTTAAACTTTGCTAAATCCCTTTTAAAATCTAATGAATTCCGTGGTTGGTTACCAAAATCTAGAGAGGAACAAGTGCATAATATGACTCTCCGTAGTGCTCACAAAATAACTGTTCCTAAAACACGTACCCTGCGTTACGCTCGTAGCTCAATTCCATACATGGTCAAACTCTTAAATCATACATTATAGTTTTGTTTCCAATAGGGGGTGGGTTGTTGTGTTATGCATGCTTAGTTATTTCTATGAATATATTGTTTCTATTGTTCTATATATTACATATTGTAAATATTGTTGTAATTCAGCATTTTGCTGCGATAATGATATGTTTATTAAACCTTGAATTGAATTGATTGAATTGAAATTGAAATAATAAAACGATGGAGATTTATTATTTGTCTTTGCACACGCTTACGTAAGGGTCCATATCCAAACTCTCAGTGCTTTTAAATCATTTTTCTAGCGATTTAAAAGCGCTTTTCCAACGGTATTTCGTTGGAAAAGCGCTTTGAAATCGCTAGAAAAACAATTTAAAAGCACTCAGAGTTTGGATATGGACCCTAAGGAAAATCCTCGTATTTTCGCTTAAGAATAACTAAACTCATTGAATTTGGGCGCGAAGGATGCGAGAAGGTCTGATCTAGCATTGAGAGATTGCCGAGAAAAATGAAATTTGGAAAAAAAAGGAATTGTTTCAATAGATATTAGATACGTAGGAACCCTGAAGTGTAAAGATTTATGCGAAAACGGTTCAATAATTGCGGTAGATTGAAATTTGGTTGAAGCAAGTTATGTCGTGAGTGATGCTGATAAAATGTTACATGATAGACGGCGAATTAAGGTAAACGGTTTCAGATGGTACACTCTTTTTGTAAAACTGTGAAAAACCACTCAAAAAGAGTGAAATTTCACTCTTACAAAGAGCCAACTGAGTGACCAATCATTTTGAGCGAAGTTCACTCTTCCAATAGAGTGAATTTGCTAGCTCTTTTGGGAGAGTGAACTTCACTCTAAACGATGGTCATTCATCTTCCAAAAATCACTCCTTTTGAGCTGTTTTTCACTCTTTTACATTTATAGCCTAAAACAAAGTGGATTTGGTGAAAAATAGTTGAAATGTAGCGGTGAGTACATTTTATGCGTAGGTCATAATTTATAGCTTATATACATGTATATGTACATACCAGAATCACGACAGCGCACGCCTTTGAGTGACAAAGAGTTAAGCTTGTATGGCAGACAGACGACATGGAAGCTGTATGTGTTCGGCCTATTTACATTTACGTGTGTCTTGACCACCTTTTTTGCTATAATATAGTGCATCCATGTCGTCCTTGCGACTCTCTAGATTTGTTCTGTACATGCAATGAGACGTCGTGTTCTACCGAAACCAGCTGGAATTGGGCAAAGCTCCAAAGTGAGAAGCAGCCCAAAACTTTATTGGGGGTGATTTTTGGAGAAATTTGAGTTTCTTGTAAATAATTAATCTTCAGTGTGCTTATAATATTATTGTGAAAGTTTCAGATTAAAAAATCAAACCAACAACAAAGAAAAGCATTTATTTTATTTTTTTAAAGTACATTGTACATGTTGTAAGTACATTGTAAGTACATCTTTAAAGGACGATATCTCAGTTTAGAGTTTTTAATAAAGACGAACTTGAAAATGATTTAACTCCCCTTTTTGGGAAGTCCGATTAAAAAAGGACCATTGTAAAGCTGAAGATCTCTACTTTAATAATCAATTACTAATTCAATGTTGATATCTTGCCCAATTGTGTCTGGTTTCGGTAGAACAATTGACCTACATTGTACACATGGAATGTACTCACCATTAAATATTTCGTCTATTTATTCAACAAAGCCTCTTTGTTTTAGCACTCCACACATGCGGACACGATATTGTCCGCCATGTTGTGCGATTTGCAGGGTTCCTGATTGGCTAATAGTTCACTCCCAAAGAGCGATAACGGGCTTATTAGCCACTCGGCACGCGGGCCATAGTGTTCACTCTATAAAAAAGCGGTATTTTCGAGCCACTCCTTAGTGAGCGGACATCACTCTGGTGAGAGAGTGAATAGCTGGAACGTTTTTTCGCTCTTTCAGAGCTAAAACCCACTCGATTAGAATTAAATCATATTCATCGAAATTTAGAATGATTTTTCACTCTTTCACATTAAGAGCGTAGTTAGTATAAATGTCTATTGTATTACGTAGGTTCAAAAAACCTGATTTCCAGAAAAAAAATGAAGGCGCACTCCCATACGTATCTCTCAGTGCCCCTTTAATATGTAAAACGATAATTTTGTAATGATTATGTCTCTTTGTTTGAATCGTATGTACGTATTCGTACGTAAGATAATTCATTGATGAACTACTCAATCTTAAATGCCATAATCAATTCACTGTAATCGATCAATCATGTTAATGTTAATTGAATGGAAAACTAGCTACAGGCGCTCACACACAATGCTTTGTAACACGTAGATAAGCGAAATGGCATTAGTGCTTGAAGGTATGCGAGTCTAAGATCAGAATTGCTCAACAAGAAACACCATTGAAACTGCGTAGTCTTATCATGCTACTTAATAGCGTTCTCTCTTAATTCCAAAGATTGACATTCAATCTTTTTTTGAATTGAAAAGTTTCAATCTAAAAAGATTGAAAATATCAATCTATTAGATTGATATGTTCAATCTCATTTAGATTTAAAATGTTCCAATCTAGAATTTGGATTAAACTATTCAATCTATTGGATTGAAAATTTCAATCGTTTTTCGATTGAAATTTCGATTGAAAAGTGTTCAATCTGTAGTAAAAGATTGATATTTTCAAACCTACAGATTGATATTTTCGTACACACGAATAAATGACTGGCAATTGGAAGAACAATATCATTGGGCTTTTTAATAACATTCTGCAAAAAAATTGTTCATGTGTACATTTTTTGTGTGAATTAATTTTCTTACTTGCCATTTAATTATGAAATAGTTTATGCTGCAGATCGAATCATTAGTTGAAATGTATAAATATACAATCTAACGTGTAACGAAACCAATATGACCTACCTTACTGCGCATGTGTTGAATTAAATCTTTTTCTAGATTGACACTTTAGTCGAGATTGACGGTACAAACACACGTGTAGAGTGCAGTAATATGTATCAATCTTTTTCCAGATTGACTAAAAGCTACTCATTGTCACGAGTTTTTATCATGTTTTCAATCTAAAATCAATCTAATAGATTGAAAAAAGTCAATCTGTAAAAGACGGACATTTTCAATCTTTTGATTTAAGAGAATTGTACTGAACTTCTTGAAAACCATTTATATAACTTTGTGACATTTTAATTAACTCACTGTCAGCGGTCAGTGTCCCTCAAAATATAGAAACATGAAGGTTGTCCAATGGCACTGTTGAAGGCAGATTCAGGCTGTAAAATAACACAGATATAAACACCCTGGATTGGATTTTCTGCCCCATGACATTTATGCCCCATTTTAAGCCATAACATCAAATATATTGTTTAAAATGTTCTAGGATTTATACCAAGGTGCGAAATGAGATAGGCAACCTAGTATTAAATGATTTTTAAACACTTGCGAATAGGATTTTATTCCAGCAGTGCATTTAAAGCTGAATAGTTACTCATCAGTTGTCTCTTTAGAAAAAGTTAACTGTTCTGGGGAAATGTTTCTAGATACATCCACATTTAGAGGTTCTATAATGTGTCTTAGAAATTTTGAAACATTTGGAAATATATGATTCATTTGAGATATTCTCGTAATTATGAATGAAGTTCAATCAGATAAGTCACCAACCTTACGAAATTATCTAAACTGGCATCGTAATGATTGTTTTTTACATATATTAAAGCAAACAATTTTGTAACAATTATGTTGGTCTTTGGAAGCAATCGTTGTTTTTAAATTGTATATTAGTATAAATTAGACTCAATAATTTGTTAAAGGAAGGGTCCCGCAATCACAACATTGAGCATTATTTGTTAGAAAAATAATTATCGAGCTGAAATTACGTTATTATATAGAACAAAACACCATACTAGTCACAAAACTGAATAAAAACTGCCATCGCTCAACATGCAATTTTTAAAATTCGCGGCGATCGAAACTCCTGGTGTCGATGACGTCATGGGTATCGGTGCTCAAATTTGCGCATGTGCATTGTATAACTATGACATCATCGACACTGGGACTTTCGTTCGCCGCGAATTTTAAAAAGTGCATGTTGAGAGATTGCGGTTTTTATTTGTTTTTGTCATAAGTGTGGCGTTTTGTTCTATATAATTACAAAAGTTGGACTCGATAGTTATTTTTCTAACATATAATGCACACTTTTATGCTTGCGAGACACCTCCTTTAAGAATAGCCCAAAGTCAGTCAGTAATAAATCATTATTTTGTAAAGACATTGATCATAATACGGTATGTCAACCAAATTGGAAATGTGGACGGGGACGGGTATTTTCCCCAATCGCGAGGTGTTGTGTGTCGCATTTTTCAACCGTATCACATGCCGACTTAAAAATTAGCTAAAAGTTGCGTGTCGCAAAATAAGTTTAGAAAGGCCTCTTTTCTGCTGTGGTCTTATATTCGCGGTACCTTTTATACAGCGATAATATGACATGAATGTGATGATGTTTAGATGAGAAGCGGAATTAATACTAATGATATTATCTACATTTATTAAAAGTCGTGCGCTGTAACATTATCCCAAAATATACACCAGATCGCACCAAATGGGTTGTGAAAGGGGGGGGGGGGGCGGCACATCCACTCTCGCACTCCCCACTGTCCGCGCTAGCGCGAAGATGCGCACCCCTTTCAGGGCTGGATTTACCATTGGGCCCAAATTCAAAAATAAATAAGATAAAAATGAATTACCAATACTAAAGACTGGTCAAATTAGGAAGCGCAGTAACATTTCTCTAGCTACGCGCATTTTGCCCAAAAAATAATTTTAGAAGCTCGTTTTTCAACATAACAATTTGGGGAACCTGTTTTTCAACATCACACTCCCCCCACAACCCCGCCCCCCCCCCCCCCCCCCCACCCCCCTGTCCGCGCTTTTCAATCATCTATACTTAAATCGAGGAAAATATCAGTATAGCCTATATGCTCAACTTCTTTCTTGCAATGATAAAAACCAAATTATTCATTGAATGACTTTTCAACAGAATGTGGGTCTAAAGTATACACCAGATCGAACCAAATGGACTCAAAAATGTTAAAAAAAATTAACCATCTGTACTTTAATAAAGAAAAATATCAGTATATGCTCAACTTTTTTCTTGCAGTGATTAAAACCAAAATATTGATTGGAAATGAAGAGGTGGCTTTTTAATAAAATATTGGTCAAAAGTATACACCAGATCGCACCAAATGGGTTCAACCATTAAAAACAGTTCCAATTGTGAGGGGGATTCCCTCCCTGCGCACCGCTTTCGTCATACTTTGGCACGAATATTCAAATATTTGGCCCCACCCCTAACTAATCCTGGATCCGCGCCTGTCATCCGTTCATGGCGTTTTGGAGAACTGATGATCACATACACGAATCAGCTGGCAGGTTCCCTCCCAACCGCCACATTAGCCCACAGGTCAGACCTTCTCGCATCCTTCGCGCCCAAATACAAGTGGATTTGGTATACTTCCAGCACGCTCAAGTCCACAATGTAGTCCGACTGTTATGATAATGTATGTATCTTTTTTTCCATTGAACTAAATTAAGGGGTATTGCACACCCTTAATCATTTGTTAATGTCTACAATCCGCATAATGGAAAAACAACTCTCTTCATGTCTTGAAATAACATATTGCAAGTGTTGTACATAGCTGATAAGGCGCGATAGCATCATAATAGCAGAGCCGTGATTCGCCTGTATTTACATTGAAGTTTGTTCTATCATAAGGCTAGCTCTTGATCAAGCATTAACAGACTCCTGGTATTTGGTTTCACGACTTATAACGGATCAGGTTTCACGGGTTCTTATTATCACAGAAAGTCATCTGGGATATACGTTATCGTCATTGTATAAATAAGTGGACAAGAAATTATCATCTTCTAAAATTGATTCAACGAAGATTTGAAAATGTCTGCATACCTCAACCCATGCGCTGTGAAGGAATGCGATATCAATAAAACAAATTAAAAACATTATACTACAATCATGACAATACTTATATCGACCGTTAACCACTTAAGATTTCCTTAACGTTTGCATCTGAATGAATAATGATATTCACAACAATGTAGACGTATGTCAAAAACCTTAAAGCCTATGATGCATATCAGACGTTGCCATTAGCATGATTAGTAAATGACCATAACGACACTAAATATCTCCCCCTAAAGCTGTTTTATCACATTTAATTTAAAGGTATTCCAATATGCCAGTAATCATTTATATATTTCTGCACATGGGGTTTCCCCAAAACGGTTGATCTCAGTTGAAAATTCCCATAGCGTTACACTGCCGATAATGAACTAATTGATATTCATAGGTGATTTCCTACGGCGATTTTACATAGGAATTTTGACTTGCACGATAAAATCATGAATTGTAATGCTTTTAAATCATGAATCTTAATAGGAAACATGAATTTATTGGTATAAAATGTACAATGAACACAATGAAATGGTAATTGGATCTGATAGCTTAATACTTTGTTGACAACACAGTGATAACTTGTAAGCTTCAAGGGGAAATACTTTTGCGCGGCAGTGTAGTTATGCCAAAAAGGTGTCACAAGTAGTATACTGAATTCTCAAGAGCTATCGAAATGGGGAAAATGACTCCCCAAGAGGTGTATTTCAACACTTAATGAGTGTCATTTTTGTCAATATTTTTAAAGGTGTCACGTTACATCCATTTTTCTTCTCAGTGTACCCTCTATCCACTATAACGTCACGTTTTATTCTGACTGCATGGGGCCGACAAGATCTATTAGGTCAAAATAAGGCTAGAACCGCTCCATTTGTAAGCAAAATAACAGGGATACAGCTTTTCAAAATCAAAACGACGTTCAAATGTCTACGAATAGTTTGTACTGTCAGTAACATTCCTTAAACATGTTAAAGACAAAAACAAGTGCTATCTTCCGATGTTTCTTCCAATATTGAAAACTCGGCCAAACACTATAGATTTTCAAATTGTTCTTTCATCGTTCCAGGCATTAGAATAATAGCATAACTCTATTGTTACTGTATACATGGTATGAGTAATGACGTTTCTTGTCTTAGACATTATTTGGCCCACAGCCGCAAGCATGGTAAGCATGGTAAGGGAAGTATGCAGAACTTAAATTCAACCTTAAATATTTGGTAAAGATCATAAGTGTCAATTTCACGTGTCTTAGAATTGAATATGACTATTCAATTACATTTTAGATCATGTTAGACCCCGCGCCGTACGGTACGGAGGGGCGGGGGAGTGGGCTAAACTTGAATTCATTGTTTTAAAAATTAAACCTTAAATCGTTTAAAATTATATTTTTTGTTAATTTTAAAATAACATTTTACTTCGAAATTCGTTCCTACTAGCGAAAATTAAACCCACATCACACCCATCTCGATCCTAAGAAAAACACAATCCCCGCCGACACACCCGAAATATTGTTTTCCTGGTACCAATGACTGTTTTAGTTTATTACATCCGATTACACCAAAATAAAAACAGAAAATAGAATGGTATATTAATGTTACCCTAACGCAAAACAAAGAGATTTGTGAAAGGATTTATGAAGAGATTTAATTTAAATCTGTCTTTTTATCGTTAAATAAATAAAGAAACAACTGCAAGTGTCAACATATAGTGAGTGGGAGAGGTAAAAGGCCAGGATGGCAAGAGAGAACAGTGGAAAGAAAACGGATCGACGTATAGACGTAAACCAATCTTTATCAAGTTTGAACAAGACAAAAGTATATACAGTACAGATATGCACATTCCAAGGTCAGAGAAATATATGGATGTATACAGAAATGCACAACACATATATAGGGTAGTTGTTCCATTGAAAGAGAGACAGACTGCAAAGAGAAGAATAGTAGCAAGAAGTGATTAACAATATGCATGATAAATGAACGTGCTCTTTTGTAGAGCGCGTGGGGTCCAGTGGATTAGTTGCCGGTCTCCTAATCATAAGGTTGTGAGTTCTAGCCCCGCTAGTGCCAATGTGTTTGTGTCCTTGGGCAAGGCACTTAGTCTACATTGCCTATTAGGGGGTTACTATAATAGGGGTTATGTACACGTATGTTTGTTCATGTTGGTTTATGTCGCAACTTGGCGCTGATTTAGCTGCTGCCTGGACGTTGCATTGTTTAATAATGTATTTGATTTGTAATGTTGTTACAATTCAGCCGGTTGGCTGCGATGACAATAACATTTAGACCATTATTATCTAAAAATTTAAAAAGTAAAAAAATAGAAATAAAATAAATAAAAGTAATGAAGAAAATCATTAACTGACTACTTCAAGTGGATCCACAAAAGATGATGATGTTATGTTTAGATGCCAGTGCCACTGTCGTTTTAAATTTACTTCATGTATTTAAAGATGATATTGGTATACCAGTATCGTTCAATACTGAAACATTAAAGTTGCCAGTATCGCTCGATACTGGTACGGTTTTACTGTTCCAGTATCGGTCGCTAATGGAACACATGCTACCAGTGTAATTTGTCCCAGTATTGAACGATACTGGTACACATGCTACCAGTGTAATTTGTTCCAATATTGAACGATACTGGAACATGTTATTATAGGTCCCAGTATCGTCCGAACACAGACTTTGTATCAATATCGAACGATACTGGGTGTTCCAGTATCGAACGATACTAGAACAGTCCAGAATATGTGACCTAAAGTACACTTATTCCTAAGATCAATCTTTTTCCATGCTAATACAGGGTGTGTTAAAACAAGTGTCCCATGACGGGCGATGAGGGAGAAAAATAATTAAAAATACATCCCATGATGTTGTTTATTAAAGTCGGTTGGTAAGCCCTATTAGTCCTCTATTAAATACTCCTCAATCCACTAACTGTCCCCCTTAACTCTAAAGATATGATCGATTCAGCAACAAGAGTGCGAATCCCACTCTGGCCACTTTTAGACAGGAATTGGATTTTCAACTGGAAAAACTACCTTGTGTTTCAAATGATGATTGATAGAATACATCAATGTATTATGTAAAATACATCGAATAATTAAATATTCTGAGGTTTGTCATAGTTGATGGATAGAAATATACTTTTCTGAAACTATCAACATGAAGTAGTAGGTAGAACATTATTAATGTTAATGATTATGTTCGATTACACACTGAATGACGATTCTAATAAAATAGTTTTCTGCACATGAAAATTGGTCAAAGCTGAATTAGACATGCCTGAGTAGATTTACTATAATTTGATAACGAAAGCTCCAAAATGGATAGACACAATTTCTTATGGCACATTAAAGAATGCCGAACATAGTTAATACTATTTTATGTACTATGTCTTCACTTGTCATGGCAAAAAAATAATAATCATATTTCACACGGGACACTTTTTTGACACACCTGTACGTTTTGTGTCACACGCGCTACGATCTAGATGGAATAGCGCCTTACAAATAATTAATTGTCACGTTATGTTACGTTATGTTTCGTGAGGGCAATATCGACGAATATTTCAATTAAAGAAGAAAAAAAATCACAAAAATCATAAAAGACCAAATAAATAAAACGTTGATAGAAATCCGTCATAAGGTTGAAGATTTGTCTTCAGCGGCAGTGAACATTTTCCCGGTCAATGCCGTTGTAAATTGCGGAAGCCTGTCGAAATCTCACTGGGCCTCTTCACTCTATTTATTTATGTTCTCATAGCTGTAAAATATGAACACTTGTTTTCTTTACGACAATAAATGTATAACCTGTAAATCAGTGTGTGACCGGAATATGTGTCCCTTGTAAGTCCCTCTCCTTATGAGTTGACCTTCTATTAATGTCGGAATCTATTATTATTATTTTTTGCCCCGCAAATTATTAGCTTGCTTGCCCCTTCTTGCTCCTTCACACCCTGGATGTGCTATTGTGTTTATCGACTTCAATGTATTTATTCAATGCCTGCCTAAGGACGTGTCATCATATGTAACCCAAATAATGCATGTTCAATATATTAAAGTGTCGCACCATTTTTCTTTATTAATGTAATTGTCGATCTAGTAACCCAAATTAAATTAGTAAACAAGAGAATATGGACATGGAAAATAGATTATCGTTCGTTGAGAAATAAAATCATTACTTTGCTCAGTGATATATGTACAATTCATAAAACTCTGAAAGCTATAATCATGATAATGCATAATTCTTTGCAAAGTGGCATGTCATCAAAGTGGCAACGCAACATGAGCTGCAATTATCTTAAAGATAATTGCAGCTCATGTTCTGATCACCTTTTTTTAGATTCTTTTTTCACATCAAAATATTTGGATATCAGAAAATTCCTAATATTGTTCTCATTATTTCTGTAAAATCTTAAGGGCAAGACATGTTTCAATTAGAAATTATAGGCTAAAATGTGGTGAATTACTGCCAAAGGTGGTTAACCATACGGTCAGTTTGTGTACTTCTCAATGGGAAAAGTTCTTGTGACCTTGTGTTTCTAACATAAAAAATCAAACTTCGGATGCAGCAATTTTAAGGATGACCTTTCATGTAAAATAGAAAACATCAAGTTGAAACTCGGGACAACAATCAGAACAACTACCTTTAAAATCCTATTTAAAAACAAGTTGTTTCTTATAATAACGTAACTGTAATTTATTCTCGGGCGTGTTTTTTTGGATAATTGTGATTGATTCGCGCTATGCATTATGAACCGAAAGTGAATAGATTTGGGCGGGGCTGATGATTCATAACTATACATGATGTGACCTGTGACGTAGTGCCCGGCGGTATGCGTGCGCACTACCTACAGGACATATGCTTTGTAAATTAAATTAACCCTTGATTAATCATTACTTACGGTGTAGAATAGTGCAGTTGTCATGGTCTGCATCTCTGAGCACATTGAGAGACCAGGTACTAAACCTGGTTGCCCGGCGGTATGCGTACGCACCATAAGGACAGGTGCTTTTAAAATTGGCGCTCAGTGATGAGTATTCTGTTTTTGAATAGTACGTATGCAGTAGTCATGAACTAGTACCTCTAGCATGTCTTGAGACCAGGCGCTAATCAATTTGTAAAACTCTACTGATGTAAACAACCGTCACATCACCTACAGTGTGTGTGGTCATCGCGTTAACACATAAGCGCGCCTTACACAAAGATGCCGGCACATGCATTGTGTACAAACGCAGAGTTACGTTGTGTGCAGGTGCAAAAGAACGCGAATGTTATTTTGTGTGGTCCCCGTTAGTCACGTGACCACCATTTTGGCAATTATGTGACAGCTGACTGTCATAGATGGATGGGAGATCATGTAGGTGTAACAAATGTGATATTTGAACGTCCTTGCTTACATATATTCCCACGGAATAAGCTGTGACCTCAGTTTCAGTTTCAGTTACAGTTTCAGTTTTATTCACGAACAGCACATAACAAATAATCATAGGTACAGACATTGGTGGGCTGACCAAAATCAAAGCAGAGCTCGCAAATACAGTTGACCACCCTTGATAAATAATCAAATGTAACACAAATTCGGGTTGCAACAAAATGTAGACATTGAAATATGAATTCGTTGGAGATGGGATTAGGCTACATGGTAATAGGTACCAAGTACAGTCATCAAAATAAGTAACTATAAAGGTAATAAATGGGCTTCTAACTCTTAAAATATATATCCTACCTAAAAATATTACATTATAAAGTTGTTGAGAAATTTATCTTCTTTAATATGAGATATTGCACGCTAGGATCGGTTAAATATTTAGGAAGCGACAATCCAAAATGTACGGTAGAGTCACAATTTCAAATTCACATTTTACATTTCAACACGGGGGAGAGAATGACAGGTAGCGTGTGTGTGGCGTATTGATCCATCGGAACAATGCGGCCGACTGTCCAACCTGCGCATGCATCCCCCAATTGCACTACCGGTAATCGATAAGGTACCCGTAGATTGGCCCGCGTGTAGAAAATAAAAATGTGAAAATGAAAATCGGACTTCTCCTTATATTTTTGAGTGTCACTTCTTAATTAATCACCCGATCCTAGCGTGCAATATCTCATATTAAAGAAGACAAATTTCTCAACAACTTTATAATGTAATATTTTTAGGTAGGATATATATTTTAAGAGTTAGAAGCCCATTTATTACCTGTATAGTTACTTATTTTGATGACTGTATATGAAAGACGATGTGATAGAAGCATTTTGACAAGGCAGTCAGTAGAAGCGTTTCCTTTTATTGCAAGTTGAATGGTCAAAAATTTGCCTATACAAAATTAATTTAAATGGCTTCTTAATTTGTGATACCAGTCCATGCCTGTATTTGTGTATGGGTCGGTCATGGAACACACGAAATTACGCCCATTTATGATTACAGAATTTATCCGCATGATTTACCAACTCAACCTCAAAATTGTGATATTCAACTTGATTACAAGCTCAATCTACTGTTTCTCACACACAGTTTAAAATGATTTTGATTTCAGAATGTAACTGTAAAATGCAATCTCTTTAAAGGATTCAGAATGATATAGCGTGTACTACTTTAGCATACTGGAATACTGCTATTCAGTCATATTTTCACTGATAGTCACTTTATGAGTTTTCCTCATATGCAACCTTTAGAATAGTCAATGAGGTAGTCCGTGGTAGAGAATTATCTCTTTCAGAGACTTGAAATCTATCCATTTAGTCCTGTATATTGAAGATATCTTAGTTCTTATGAAACACAAATATGACTTTTGCAGTGATTCTCTAGGGTAAGGTTAAAATTAATGGCTGTCCTGGTCTTGTTCTGGCTAATAAGAGGGCATTCCCCCCCCCCCCCCCCACCCCCCAAGAAATTGGTCAATTTTATTGTTTAAGTCTGTTCAAGAGATATCTGTAATTTAGAATGGTTTTAATTGACTGATAGGTACGTTTTTGTCTCTTATAATTGGCCAAATGAATACCAACACTATGTTAAAGTATATTCTGTTTTATGTTTTAATGCAATCCCCCAAAACCTAACTTAATTCGATTGAAACCAATGCAATATATAACAATTATGGCAGGCTGCAAAATGCAATGATCCCTGACCAGCCCCACTTCATGACAGAATATCAATATTTTATCCAAAGCTGGCATTCAAGCAATATAAAAAAAAGTTTTTCATTCTTAAAACAGAACATAATTAGTGGCACAAAATGAGGAGTTGTATCACCGGATTTGATTGCATGTAAGTCCTCAAATAAAAATTCATGCAATAAAGATGATGACATTGGTCAAAATAAAAATAAAGGATACACTTGATAATATGTGTGAGAGTTAGGGCAACGATTTTTCTTTTTAAATAACAAATAACAAATAACAAAACAAAACAAATCGGTGCGGCGTCCAAAATCGGAGCGGGCGGTGACGAGTAACATGTTATTTTTTTTACTTGGCCTTATTTCACAGTGAACACTTTTGTCAGACATCTCTTTATTCTAAGACTTCTAGACATTCCGAATTTGCATGAGCTAGCACGAATGGGGTTTTCCCCGGGGGACCCGTCGATAATTAATTGATTTACTTATGATAAAACACTTACATGGTATCATTATTTAGCATTTATTCTTTATGCATATATAACGAGATGCTATAGACAACAGATGATGTTTACGAAGATGGTATCGCTAAACCACATCAAGCGTAGAAACATACAGGATGCATCTCTTTATGGTTGCACCCCCTCATCCCTCCCCCCCCCCCCCCCCCCCTCTGGTTACGCCACTGCAGTAAATTAGGGTTGTCGGTGGAAGCACTCACAACACCATAAAAGGAATAACCAAAATGGGATTTCTCGCCAAACCACTGGGACAAAGGGAGCAATTTGTGTATTTGTGAAATTGAGATTAATAAACCCCAATCACGGGTGATAGTGGACATTATATTATGCCTGCATACATCTAACCGTTGTCGTCCCAAACATGTCCGGCTTGTTTATAACATAATGCTTTTCGTCAATGCATAATCCCCGAGAAATCTAAACTTTGTATTTTGTGTGACCGTGTTACTACTGATGTAGATTAACGTCATATATCTTGCCTGCATCCTGAATATACCCGCAAGTTAGATTAATAGTACCGTTGTTTTACACTGCATCAACAGCTAATAACATATTTCATAAGTAGATGTTATATACAAGTTTAGAAAGAGCACGTCTGCACTAATGATTACGCTACAACGAAAGTATCACACTTAAAAGGGTTAACAATCATTCATTATACCCATTAAATAAGACACGTCACAAAGTAGTTAACAATGTAACTTTTGGTAGAAAAAAACAAGCTCTACAGTTATTTATGCGTTAATAATCTCACTGACTGTGATGATGACACCGGGTGACATAAGCTTGAACAATTTGCGAAGCAACCCCTCGACTGGTTGTACTTTGTTCTTATATCCCTACGAAATGTCTAACAATTGACAAGTGGTGAGATACGAAGAAGAGGCAGACATAATGAATAACTAATCGGTAACAATCTAACTGCTATACAACATCATCAAAGACCGTAGCAAACTATGAGCAATATGGCAGTAATTAATGTTTGAACAAGTGAATAGGTTACTCAGAATCTGTTCCAATGTGTGTTGGCACATCACAATTGCAATCGTTTGCTAAAGCGTCACGTAGTTCATATCAATCAATTATAAACTGCTTTATTCGCAACGCGCTTTGATCATTGAAGTACATTATGAATAAGGCATTCTACATTTAGTTTAATTAATTTTTATTTAAAACGTATTATTCAGTCAGGTATACGTAGACATTTTTCCTGAATAAATCTTCTGGACACGTGACTCCTGTGTAACCTGTTTTTTGTGAACGAAGCAGAGAAAGATTCCGGGATGTGAACCCTCACTGTACAACAGCATATGATTATTATGAGGGGAAAACAAACAATGGAAAGAAAACGAGCTATGGCAAAATTATACAGATTTTACCAACGAAAATAGCGTTTGTGTGACGGAAATCGAAGTTACATTGATTTTAGGACCCGATTTTAAATCCAATTCAGATGTGTTTAATGGAAGATGTAGCGATTATGATCGCAAGGAATATGTCAACTCTATCGACTGTACCGAAAGTTCATCAATATCATGAATAGAATACTGCTAATAATCCCGATCGACAATACTCTTTGATGACTGACACCTTGTATAAATGACGTAATGCATTCAGCGCTCAACATGGCCGCGTCCTCTAGTCACGAGTAAACTCACTCGAAAACATTTTCTCCGTATACCTGAATGGTATTGGTCCCCTCATCTGATCGACTTCATATGCGAATTGGTATTTGTTTAAGTCTATTTCATATTTTCGGTTGGTTAAGTATAATATGCAATTATATTCAATTTTCACCTGAAACAATCGTTATATTTATTAGTATTGTGATGTCAGTAAAATGCACATATGAGGAAAATATCGACATAAAATCCTCATTATCATTTTAATATTGAAAGCAATACCGGGAGCTTAGTTATTTTTAACGCTGCATATATACACAACAAAGTATTATAACCGATTATGATTATGTATTTAATCTATAATTAAGTCTATTTCATATTTTCGGTTGGTTAAGTATAATATGCAATTATATTCAATTTTCACCTGAAACAATCGTTATAATTATTAGTATTATGATGTCAGTATAATGCACATTTGAGGAAAATATCGACATAAAATCCTCATTATCATTTTAATATTGAAAGCAATACCTGGAGCTTAGTTATTTTTAACGCTGCATATATACACAACAAAGTATTATAACCGATTATGATTATGTATTTATAAGAAATACGAGAAAACAGTGAATAGATGGATGGGAGGTCATGTAGGTGTAACAAATTTGATATTTGAACGTCCTTGCTTCCATATATTCCCACGGAATAAGCTGTGACCTCAGTTTCAATTTCAGTTTCAGTTTTATTAACGAACAGCTCATAACAAATAATTATAACAAAGCAGTCAGTAGAGGCGTTTCCTTTTATTGCAAGTTGAATGGTCAAACATTTGCCTGTACGAAATGAATTCAAATGGCTTCTTAATTTGTGATACCATGCCTGTATCTGTGTATGGGGTCGATCATGGAACCCACGAAATTACGCTCATTACAGAATTAACCGCATTATTTACCAACTGAACCTATATAAAATTGTTAATATTTAACTTGATTACGAACTGAATCTACTGTTTCTTACGCACAGTTTAGAAAGATTTTGATTTCAGAATGTAACTGTAAAATCGCTTTAAAGGTTTCAGAATGATATAGCGTGTACTACGATACAATGTAATATAAATAGCTATAGATTGTTGACTTTATAGTCAATATTACACTTCATAAAATGACTATCAATCTATCTATCAATCAATTTATATCCTGCCTTCCGAGTATTGTGATTTTACAAGGGTCGCTCATAGAGTAGTACCTCCTATCTCAACTTTGCTATTGTATAAGCCAGTCTTATGTACTATTTCATAATTGTAGCTTTGAGACTCAGCTACACAATTTAGCAAACTGGTCTGAGTACTGGATCGACTTCTAGGAGATGTAGTGAAAACCGAATGTCCATTTAGTGTGAAGAAAACAGATGGAAACAGCAACATATCTCCAAATCGCTTTATCATTTCGCCAATTCTAAGAGACAAAACGTACCTATCGGTCAAATATAACCGTTCTAAATGTCAGATATCTCTTTCACAGACTATGAACAATAAAGATGAATGATGTGATATGAAAAAAATATGCCGTACAATTATCCAAAACCAGATCAGGACAACCATTAAGCTAACCCTCCCGGCCTATATATAGGGAACACTGTCATATTTGTTTTTCATAATAACTGAGAGATCTTCAACATGCAGATCTTCAATATGCAGGACTATGAAGAAGGAGGTAGAACTCATTGATTTCAAGTTTCTCAAATTTTCTACTTCCGACTATCTGATTGACTATACTGAAGGTTGCACATAAATAAACTCATAAAGTGACTATTATGCTAAAGATTAAACATACGACGCATCACTTTGGCAAGAATTGAAACAACGAATTTGACTGATTAGCAGTAGTCCAGTATGCTAAATGAATAGCAGTACATTCGAGTTGATTTTATACTATTTGCAAAGTTAAAAGAGTTAATATTGCTTACATTGCTTATTTTGAGGATAATTTTCCGTTTCCGTTGTCCAAAATCTCTCTCTGGCATTGAGCACATCAGAACAAAAGTATAACTGATATCAATAATAATTTACTATAAATGTGTAGCCGTGATTCGGAGCTATAATCATGACAAATTACACGAGGCTAACATTCATAGCAATGTTATGAAGCAGGAGGTAGAACTTATTGAATGACTCTCGTATATCCAAAAGTCGTTTATTTTTTTATTTAAACATTAGACAAGATTTTAATGTCATATTGTCTTTTCACACTCAAGTATTCCAAAAAGGTATGGTAATAGCCAAAAGGTTGTCTGAATAGGTAACATTTATCGTCCTCAAACATTGCGGTTGTTTACAAAATGATTTTTAAGTATGTCCAATTGTACAAGACAGCAACAATATATCAACAAGGGTCACTTGTCAGTAACACAAACGTTTGGTGTTATGAGTATGACTTTATTACCGAAGACAAGCCTCGTCAATTTTTTGAAAATTGGCGTTCTATCTCTCTGTTAAATGTAACGTACAAACTAGTATCAGCTTGTATAGCAGAACGTGTAAAATCTAGTCTCAATGACATTATTCACGAGAAACAAAAAGGATTTATGTCGGGCCGATATATAGGAGAAAATATTCGATTAATGTATGACTTGCTTAACTTTACAGAAGAAAACAAAATCCCAGGTATGTCTTATTAATTGATTTCGAAAAGGCATTTGACTCGGTTTCTCATACCTTTTTGAAATATGTTTTGAATTACTTCAATGTTGATCCATCAATAGATGGTGTGACCGGTGACGTCATGTATTTACAAATGGGACACCCTCTGTTGATTCCCTCCAGGCAGAATATACAGTAAAGTTAATGAAGACAACATGAAATTTCTTTCTAATGAATTGTAAAACTCATTTTTTAATTTTTTGTGTGTGAAATGCGATAGCTTATAGCATTCCTAAGCAAGTTTAAAGACAGTTTTGATAACAATTTGCTGCGACACCACAATCTAGTTAGAAAACCTGATCTGGCCTATGTAAACTATAGGAACTCATGCCCGGTGTGTTTTGTCTCAAATCAACAGAGGGCGTCTTAAATGTAAACAACGGTCACCTCATCTATATAGGGGGGGCTGGGGTACCGCGCCATTTTGCAATATTTTGCGAAATCGATCGTGGTTATCACGTGATACGTATCGTGGAAAAATAATGTACACTGTTTTAACGAAATGCACTGTGGGATTGTGTTACCAGCCTAAAATTATAGAGGTCGCAAACTTGCTTATATTAAGCCTAGCTATAACAAGCTAAAAGTGACATCTCTAAATGTATTACCAAAGTGTGAAATTGTTGGACACACTGGTAAAATGGTTTTACAACAAGTTTTGCTATCATATTATCAAACTGAACTCAAGTTAAATCACTCTATATCGAGCAATAATATAATTGTTTACGCATTTTAATTGTTTAGACAAAGTTAAATAAATCAAGGATACATTTATGATAGATAAATGAATAGAAAGAAAACTATAAACGCATGGGCGGCATTTATAATTGATAAAAATTGACATAACAATGATGTTACATTAATATACCATCAAGTTTAAAAAATAGAAAAACAATGGGAAAATTCGAACACGTGATTTCCGATTGCTACTACATGGCCAACCTACGCACGCCACAGAGATTTACGACTGTAATTGTGATAGTTTTATTATTTAACTATGTCCATTTATTTATAACGAACGGATTTTTATTGTGCCATTTTTGCCAAATGTGTGTGTTGCTCTCGCACAAAATGTGTTTGTAATTTGATTATAATTCTTATTTTTAAAAGAACGGTAATTTTTTTTGACATTTTCGAGAAAAAAAATGGCGTAACCCTGATACGGTAAACGCCAGCAGTGTGGTGTCCGCGTGGGCAAGCATACAGATGATGCTAAGCAAATCCAGCATATAAAACAAAAAGTGCTCCTAATGGGACTCGAACCCACAACCTCTCGCTCCTTAAGCGAGTTCCTTTCCATTACACTAACCGTGCTAATTGAATATAACGCAAATAATTTATTTATATCATGGGTCATGGGTTAATGCACGTGTTAAATTCGACAATCCCGGCCGCCACTCTGTTCAAAGGCACAAAAAAATGGACTTATTTTATGCTTTTTTTGCAATTCTGGGGTGTGTGGATCGTGTTTTTTTATCAAATTGGTTAGATATCCGTCCATTTTAGAACATCTGAAATTTAAAGTGCACCCACACACCCGGGAAAGTATGCTGCCAAGGGCATATATTTTGCACGTAAATCCAATACAAAAGTTCAGAAAATCGACCAAAATATGACGTCATGACCATTGCTTCGAGACAAAATGGCGCGGTACCCCACCCCCCCCCCCCCCCCCCCTATCATCTATACAAAGATAGATTGAGGTTTTTTACAAGAGGGCTATACTGCATCCGTGCCTATGAATGGATTTATGTCTGAATCATTTTTTATTGAAAGAGGTTGCAGACAAGGGTGATGGACTGAGTCCATATTTTATTTATAATAATAATATTAAAGGGGTTTTAATAGCGGATAGAGAATATCGTTTTTCTCAATATGCTGATGATACTGCTCTCTTCCTTTATGGTTCTGCTAAATCCATGAGATCAGCCTTTAATATGCTAGCATAATTTGTTGGGGGGACTCAAGGAAGTTTTTGATTTTATTTTTTTATTTTTGTGAGTGCTGTATTTATTGAACTATTGATCAAACGCCTGTAAAAGTATACATTTTTGGAAAGGAAATACATCAGAGAACCCACATTTTGTGTCAGTTTTGACCAAAAATGTTGAATTTTTGAGAAAATCACAAAATTCAAAAAAATTGAGAAAAAAATGCCCAAATCGCCAGATGATGATGAAAAGACACTAACTTAGGTTGTAATTTTTCTTTTTTTAGAATATTTTTTGAAATTTTGATCAAAAAGTGCCAAAAAAGTGGAACAAATGAAGAAAAAAAAATGGTGGAATTTTTTAGTGAAAATTTCAAAAAATATTAGACAGATCCTATGGTTGGAAAAAATGGTCGGTTATTTTTCTTACATCTTTCAAATGTACCATTGATACAAAATTAAGATGGTTCCAATTTCGTCTTAATCATAGAATTTTAGGCGTAAACTTTTTTTTGGAAAAGATAGGGCGGAAAGACTCAAATGTATGCACTTTTTGTAAAGAAACAGAAGAAACCATACTACACCTATTTTGTGAATGCCCGACCAAATTAAAACTATTGGCAAATATGAATGTTATAAATTGGATTAAGGAAAAAATCAATATCACTATCATTATGGATAGACACATTCAACTATTAGGGCTAACCAACCATAACATGAGTGCCTTCAATGTATTTTTTCTACTATGTCACTTTTATATATACAAGATCAAAATGAAAGAGGGGCTACCATTTTTCGCTTTGTTCCGAAAGGAAGCAAATCGGTTTTGAAAAATGTATCGCCGAAAAAACGGGAACATTGTGAGTTTTAACAAAAAATGGAATTCCCTTTTACCATTATGGGATGTGTAGTAAATATCAGCAAAGGACCGTGTAATAACGTTTATTTAATGCTAATTATCGTCTGTATTGTACTAATAATATCATGAAGAAATGTGATCTATATTATACTTTGTATTGAACATATGAGGAAACTGTGAAAAAATAATCATAAAATAGCCCCAATATATCAACAAATCGTATGATGCCAAATCATGAAACATGAAATTCACTTTATTAATAAACCAGCTTTATATTATAGTGCATTTAACCAATGGTGTTATATCATAAAGAGCCATCATATTATTATTGTCATTCATTTTGGTTTACCCAAGTCTTTTTTTTAAACGATTTATCGTGAATGTTACTGCATATTAAAATTACAACATCCCAGTTAAATTGAGAATTATCAATATTGATTTATGACATTTGTTAGTTTTTTGGTAAAATCCAATTATGTTATATCAATTTTATTAGCTTGTCACCGTTATTATAGTAGAATTTATGACTCATTATCTTACAATTCAAATGACATGGCTCACTTTGATCTGTTATCATCTCCTAGGATTATTGCAATATTCTTAAACAGTAGACTGCACAAATATATCGCGCCCGACTCAGCGTCTACAGAGGCTGTTATGTTTTCACTAGATCTTGCAACCTTTACACCATATCTACATCAATTTATTTTCTAAGTTTACGTTCTTGAGTTCCAGGTTTGTTTAATTGCAGGCGCTAAATGGAAATATACAAATGTTAAAATCATATCAATACCGTATGGTACATTACAAGTGTAAAGATAATGTAGTATAATTCATTTACAGTGTACCCTGTTATGCTAGGATACGAGTACCGTTTATATTCAATGATTAAACATGTTAAATACCAGGGGTGTAAATATTCAAGTTGTCTTACACGGAGTGAGTTTTGAAGTTTTTTGAATGACGTTTGGAAGAAAATATAGAGTAAATAATGTTAATCATGATACATGCTACTTATCGTAACGGATTGTTTTTACCGTTGTTAACAACTCGAGTCAAATTTGGTCTGGCTTACTTCCTGGTAAATATTATGTATCTTCTCAAATATAATATCACGATTTGGTATGAAAGCGACAAGGTGTGAATGAGTTTGCAAACAAAAAAGGCTATTTATTTAATGTCTCACTGCTTATTTCTAAAATACGTGTTTACATTTAACCGCTGCTTGCCGTTTAACATTTGCTAAAACCATAACGAATGAGGCGGATAACATCACGTTCAAAGTCTAGTACTGTTGACAAGGATCGCCGAGCGTCAATTGATTTCGATAAGTAATTCAGAATTCTGGAGTTCGATGGTGGGATAACATAGAGAAAATATCAAAGGAATTTGAGGAAAACCGGCGTAAACGTATGCCAATATAAAATGTTTCCAAGCTTGATCAAATGCGACAAGATATATTTGAACGAGTTTGTATAGTGCAAAAGCCATTCGCGCATACATACTTATTTCACAGTGAACACTTTTATCAGACATCTCTTCATTCTAAGACTTCTAGACATTCAGAATTTGCATGAGCTAGCACGAATGGGGTTTTTCCCGGCTAAGCCCGGGGGATCCGTCGAGAATTAATTGAATTACTAATGATAAAACACTTACAGGGTATCAATATTTAATTAGATGACAATAGAAGAGGAATGTCGTGCTGTCGTATGATATGCTCTGGTTATGCTTGAATGTAACGGAATATCCTAATTGGGTTCACTTCCGGGCCGTGTATTTTCTTTATAATATAACGAGATGCTTTAGACAACAGATGATGTTTACGAAGATGGTATACCGCTATACCACATCAAGCGTAGAAACATACAGGATGCATCTCGTTATGATTGCACCTGGTTTAAGTGATCAGTTTACGCAATGCGGGCCTGCCGAATTGAGTGAAATGTATTTCGATAGCGGCGGGTAGAGGATGGTATTATGTTTGTAAAAAAGTTCTAGGATAAGTTTGTGGGGTTTCATTGACATGACTGGTGTCAGAAAATTAGGGTCGTCGGTGGAAGCACTCACAACACAAAAAGGGAATAACCAAAATAAGATTTCTCGCCAAACCACTGGGACAAAGGGAGCAATTTGTGTATTTGTGTAATTGAGATTAATAAACCCCAATCACGGGTGATAGTGGATATTATATTATGCCTGCATAAATCTAACCGTTGGCGTCCCAAATATGTCCGGCTTGTTTATAACATATGCCTTTCGTCAATGCAAAATCCCCGGGAACTCTAAATTTTGTTATTTGTGTGACCGTGTTACTACTGATGTAGATTAACGTCATATATCTTGCCTGAATCCTGAATATACCCGCAAGTTAGATTAATATTACCGTTGTATCACACTTCTAAGGGTTAACAATCATTCATTATACCCCATTAAATAAGACACGTCACAAAGTAGTTAACAATGTTACTTTTGGTAGGAAAAAAACAAGCTCTACAGTTATTTATGCGTTAATAATCTCACTGACAGTGATGATGACACTGGGTGACATAAGCTTGAACAATTTGCGAAGCAACCCCTCGACTGGTTGTACTTTGTTCTTATTTCCCTTACGAAATGTCTAACAATTGACAAGTGGTGAGATACGGAGAAGAGGCAGACATAATGAATAACTAATCGGTAACAATCTAACTGCTATACAACATCATCAAAGACCGTAGCAAACTATAATCAATATGGCAGTAATTAATGTTTGAACAAGTGAATAGGTTACTCAGAATCTGTTCCAATGTGTGTTGGCACATCACGATTGCAATCGTTTGCTACTAAGCGTCACGTAGTTTATATCAATCAATTATAAACTGCTTTATTTGCAACGTGCTTTGATCATTAAAGTACATTATGAATCAGGCATTATACATTTAGTTTAGGTATTGAATTAATTTTATTTAAAACGTATTATTCAGTCAGGTATACGTAGACATTTCCCCGAGTAAATTTACTGGACACGTGACTCGATCCTGTGTGACCTAACGAAGCAGAGAAAGATTCCGGGATGTGAACCCCTCACTGTACAACAGCATAGGATTATTATGTGGGGAAAACAAGCAATGGAAAGGAAACGAGCTATGGCAACATTATACAATTTTTGACCTTTACTAGAATATATTATACAGATTTTACCAACGAAGTTACATTGATTTTAGGACCCAATTTTAGATCCATTTCAGATGGTTAATGGAAGATGTAGCGATTATGATCGCAAGGAATACGTCAACTCTATTAGTGACTGTACCCAAAGTTAATCAATAGCATGAATAGAATACTACTGATTGCCCCGATCGACAATACTCTTTGATGACTGACACCTAGTATAAATGATGTAATGCATTCAGCGCTTAACATGGCCGCTTCCTCTAGTCACGTGTAAACTCACTCGAGCTCCACACATCTCCCCAAAGTCATCTCTCTGTGAACTTCTGGAATCAACCAGTGCTGTTCTGTCCAGATTTTCCACACTTTCGGAGGAATCGGTTAGAAAACTCATTATGAGGTCACCTTCTACATCATGTGGATTGGATCCAATGCCAACTTGGCTTCTGAAACAATGCACGCAATCTTGTGTGACCTCCCAGGTCCGCAACCTTGGCCCACAATCTTGGCATTATACTTCAAAATGATCTTATAATGGATGTTCATGTCAATAACATTTGTCGTGCGGCCTCTCATGCTCTTTACAAGATAGGTCAAATTCGTCGATATCTCGACCAGCCAACAACTGAAACTTTAATCCCTGCTTTTGTGACATGTCGACTTGATAATTGTAACAGTCTGCTATTTGCTCTCCTGAAACACAATAAAATCTCAAACAAACGTATACAAAATTCAGCTGCTCGACTTGGTACCCTCTCCAAAATTCGCTGTCACATTTCTCCTGTCCTTCGTGACTTACATTGGGTACTGATCAAATCACGCATTATGTTCAAGATTCTTCTATTAACCTTTAAATGTTCTCGTGGTCTAGTACCTATGTATCTGCAAGATCTCATCATTCAACCATACAAGCCCACACGCAATCCCCGTTCTTGCTCACAATATCTTCTTTTGCATGTTTCTTCACCTTCTACAGGGTGTCCCAAAAGTCTATGCACGTTTTTGAAGAGTCATATCTCATAAAATATAAAACATATGGTATAAATTTAACCATATTTTGATAGACGAGATTTGGGAAATTATTTTGATACCAAACACAACCCTATTGGTGAACCCACAACATTATAAAACTGGTTGAAAGTTTTGGCCGTGTGAGACCCACCCATACCAAATACCACACATTGTTGCTAAAACAGGTGCGCAAAAATTAACGGTATGAAAGCAACGTTGCGCATTAGTCACAGTTCACTGCTTACCTTTCAACATTAATGTTATTACCAAACTCTGTCACTCACAACAAAAATAGGAGTAGTAGACAAATTTGCACAGTAAAAGTCTTCATTCAAGATGGTTTACAGCATAGATAAGCGAATACAAACTGTATGGTTCTACGCTGAAACAAATTCAGTTCAACTTACTCAACAAAAGTTCAGAAAACATTTAAAATTAAACGCGCACCAGGAAGAATATCCATTCTTAAGTTGTTGGAGACATTTTTGAGCACAGGAACCGTGCATGATTTGTCTTAGATGTGGTAGAAAAAGACTGGTAGATCAACAAGTCACATTGATGTCATAACACATGCAGTAGCCAAAAGTCCAAAGAGATCTATTCGCTGTGTGATGTGTGTGCTCACTTTTCTGTTACGTTATTCAATTGTTTAGGTCTGTGTTTTTGCATTAGCACACGTCTCGGTATAAATGGAAAACATTTAAACTAGATTTCACTATAGAAACAAAAACTAAAAACTATGTGTGATATAGTTTGTTATTATGATTGGATCACTGTAATGTAAATTTTAAATATTACAATGACGGATCACTTTCCGTGTAACCAACTCGACCCGTTTTTTTGTTGTTAATCTCAATGTTATGTAGGTATCATGGATTTATGAACTTTATACCTCCGAAGTATATAAAGTTACATTTTTGCAGTAATACATATTTAACTTGAGGTTGGCATTACAAACCAATGTTTGGTATCAAAATTATTTCCCACATCTCCTCTTTCTAAATATGTATTCATATTTTCAATACGACTTATATCTTGTGAAATACAAAGCTTCAAAGTCGTGCATAGACTTTTGGGACACCCTGTACATCACATGGTCGTCGTTGTTTTCAAGCTGCTTCTGCTGAACTTTGGAACAAACTACCATATCATATTAAATCAGCCAAAACTCTTGAACCGTTCAAATAATCATCGCTAAAAACTTGCCTATTTAATGTTAATGCTTGATTTCCATTTTGTTTTGGTCTTTTGTTACTACATGAATTTGTAATGTATTATCTGCCTATTATTTGTTATAGCGCATAGGGAATTGTGTTATGCGCTCTATAAGCATGGTTTTATTATTATTATTATTATTTATTCATATGATTCTGTCTTAGCCGTTGAAAGTAGACTATAAACGAAAATATATAGTCAGACACGGCATATACAAGCGCCGCTATGATTTCAATTTATTTTGAATAGTTCTAAAATCTAAGAATAAGTTATGCTTCTGCATTCAAATTTTGATTTTTGATGCTATACAGCGGCTTTTACATAATAGTCTTTATCGATATTAAATGGAATACAAAAGAAGAAAATGTAACCCACTCGCTATACACAATACGATGTTATCACATTTAACATGTTTAAAAGAGTGTGTCGTAACTAAAATGTTATAAAGAGGATAAAGAAACTGACGTACCTTTTATTCGGAATACTTACTCTTTTGGTACATTTGCTTCTACGAGTAATAAAAGCAACCTTTGAAACATAGTTAGTATGAGCCAGTATGTATTTTCGTGTTTTTGTTGTTGTAAATTATGTATATGATCACAAGGCCTCAGAAGAAGAAAAAAACGTTGTGCACTTATTTTGCCTCACGCAGGGTCAAAAGGTCAAATATCAACAGGCCTCCGTAGAGGCGTAACATAAAATGGGACATAACCCAATACAGACAAACAAGATGAGATCTTATTTGTTGAAATTGGACCAAGTTCATTTGTTTGACCCCGCATGCAAAAGGGCAACGACCTTTTTACCTTTTGTCTGATAACTCTTTAACGAAACTTTACATTTTCGGGATTTTTGTGCTCTTAGATGAACAAGTTGGCATACTTCTAAATTTTGACCGTGTACAGGGATATCATTTTGAATTACGTAGAGACCCACCTTGCCATAAACCAAGAAATGTAACACTAATTGTTCTTAACCTTAATACCATAAAGATACAGAATCAAATCCAACTTTGATATAATAATTACTTGACACATATTTTAATGTCAACTCTGCAGAATTTGACACAATTTACCTACACAGATAGAGAAGAAATATAACAAGATAAATTGCCAATTTTGGCAACCATGTTGAATTGTTTAAAGGTAAAACAAGTCAGTCTGGCTACGGTGATGAATATTGTTGATACATGAATGATTTATCAGTATTCAGAGACCTAAGGACATAATAAAATGTCTTCTTATATGATGTCACAATCACATACTATAACGAATTACATGAAAATGCTTGTTATGGCTGCCATTTTGAATTTTTCTGAGGTCAAAAAGGTCACTTCGACTATCCTAAGGAATGCATTCATGAAATGAACGAAACCTTTTGGATTCATAGACCTTTAAAACATAAAAAGTTCCATATAAGTTGTTGTTATAGACCTAAATGGGCACCAACATGCCTGAAAATGCCCGTTTTGGCGGCCATTTTGATTTTTTTTCTGAAGTCTGAAGGTCACTTTGACTATCCTAATGAGTGGAATCATGAAATTAATGAAACCTTTGGGTTCACAGACCTTAAAACATAAAAAAGGGCCATATTAGATGCTATTATACACCTAAATATGCTCAGAAATACCCCTACATTTTCGTTTTGGCGGCCATTTTGAATTTGGCCATTTTACCAACCTAACCATTTATGAGATAACTTTATTGTCGTCATATTCTTTTTCTCACATAAATTGGCCATAGAAAAACTGGGTTTGGAAAATTGATACATGTATGCCCACCCTACCCATAGATACATTGATTATTTGGCATGTATAAAACAAAGCGTTCACCGTTAGTGTTCATTTACCATATCCTGAATCAATAGCTAAGACTGTATTGACTAGTTGACTATATAGTCAGTGTCATGATGCTATGTACATAATTCCAACAGTGCGGGGGTGTGTGCGTGCATGCGTGCATACGTGCGTAAACCTGGAAGTGTGTACCGCGAGTCCTGATTGGTCAATAGTGAAATCGTAACGCGCATGCATGCATATTTGTTCGCCTGTTTCATGCATCTGGACGCAGCTTCGCGGACAACAATAAAACACGGTTCGGAGACATTTGATCATCGTCCCAGGGGAAGAAAATAGGAGTAAAATATTGCTGATTTTTTAAGAAAACGATAGAATATAACCTCAGCATTGCTGATGTGGTCAAAAATCGTGGGAATCGAATACGCGTGGGAGCCTAGGCTGCGGAAGGATATCGTTGCAGGAACCGGTGAGGGAAGCGAAAATATCGGTTTAAAATGGTGAGGGCGCTGTTTAGGTGCCCGTAGCGGAAAGGTTTGTCTAGATTGGTCCAGAAAAATGAAGTTTAAAATAAAATTCAACACATATCTAAGACATTGATGCGAAATAAAAACAACCAGTATTGTTACGTGGGGTAAAAACACGGTCTACGGCCGAAATGCGTGTATTTCAATGGGGGAATTATTAAGTGGTGTGCCCCTTAATGTCAAAATTGCCTGAAATTAGCTGAAATCAGATATTTTAGACATATTTCAAGCTAATTTGAATGTAATTTTGACATGAAGAGTGAATTGTTTCATTGTTGGGGTGGGGGGGGGGGGGGGGGGGGTAGGGGTGGGGTCTTGATCTGACTTGGGCCCGGATTTTGCCGGGCTGGCCAAGCTTCATTTCCCGGGCAGAAATCAACCAGAATTGTCCTCGTAACACTGTAATGCATGTAACGGTAACAATTTACCCGCTGGGAAATCTTTTTTTGTTGTTGATCATTTCAATGACTTTATTCGTATCTCACTATGACAACTGGGGTTGGACTTGGACTCGATCATTGCGTGTCTGCGAGGCCAGTGGGCAGCATAAAATGGCGTGGCAGTTCACAGTTCTAGACGCTTTTTTACCTTTTTCCTTCTTCTTTTTGTGTATTTTTTTCTCCTTTTCCTTTCCCTTTTTTCCGTCTCCTTTTTTTCCTCTTTTCCTTTTTTCCTTCCTCTTTTCCTTTCCGCTGCCTTCCAGATTTTTTCGCTAAATTTTTAGTCAGGGTGACACTCTGCCCCCCTCCCCCCCCCCCGACATCCCTCAGGCTACACCATTGCTTTGTTCACTATTGTAATAAGTAGTAGTCCTGAAATCACAACTGGATTCAAACTTTATTCATTTGGAGGCACTAAGTACCTTTCCTGATTAATTCTGATTAGTCTTGGGCGACAGTATGCTAATACAGAGAGAAAGTCCGATTGTCGTCGGCAAGGACTACACCATTTTGTGTTGTGCAAAGGAGATTGGGAAATGCCAGAATTTGTTATTGAACTATGTTTTAAATTACTTACTCACGATTAACTATTTTCAAGAAAAAAGATAATTAAAATTCCAATAATGTCTTCATTGAAGTCCCGTGTACTTTTTCTTTAAGTCAATCAATTGTTGGTATGTTTATTGTGGTCATCATAGTAATATTAGATTTCGTATAGACCTTTAAGGATAAAGAATGTATATTTGCTACTCATGTCGGTATTTTAAAGGCCACCGTCTCCTGTGGCAATGGACCGGGTCCCAGCTTTAACGCTTACTTGGATCAATATATATATATATATATAACATACGCCATTTATGCAAACAAACTCAGAAGCTTAAATTCTACATAGCGTGTTTACAACTTACAAATGATCGTCCTACATCTCCCATCATGCTTGAAGTCATATTTATGCTAAAAAGGTGTTCACAGCTAGCTGCATAGACCGTATTCTGCATTGTTCTTTAATCTTACTCTACCTTAGTTATGGAATACTCATATGTGGAAACACGTGTAAATCGAATCAAGACAAATTACTTAAATTACAAAATGGGCAGTAAGAACTGTTTCTAAGAGTCATTACCGAAGTCATACCGGACCTTTATTTGCCCAAAATAATGATATTGATGTTACTGATATACACACACTAGAACTTGGGGTCTTCATGTACACATTTTTAATAAATGAACTCCCATTTAAAGCATTTAAAGATAACTTCAAAAAACGCTCTGATGTTCACGACTATCCAACAAGACTCGTCAATGATTTAATTTGACAAATAATAAGAAATCATATTCCGACCATGCTATTCGAATGCATGGTCCATTCTTGCAATTCATTTCCAAAAGCACTTAAGAGTCATCTCAGGTAAATATCGAGTACAGGTGGCAAAGCTCGCCGATTTTTTTTTTTTTTTTCCTGGCCAGGTTGAAGTACTTTGGTAGCATATCAGAAAAACGAGATTAGTTTGTTACTCTTTTACTCGTTGCCATGGCAACAGCCAATTTAGATTTTAGCCATTTTTGGTCAATATCAGTTAAAAATAGTCGAAATTTACCGCACATTCGTTATCTTATTGCAGCAATATGCAAGATTTTTTTTTCAAAAGTAGCTATTACTTGATAAAGATATATCTTTATACTTTAGACACAAATAATTTTAAAAAAATTAAAAAAATGTTTTGATGTATTTCTGACCTGGCAACACTGCTAGTTTTGACATATTAAGAAAATTGATATTTTACCCTATCTTTGCATCTCGTAAAAACTACTTGCCAGGGCACTCAGGATATTGTCCTCATAGGAGGAGGGAGAGATGACTTTACCCTACTCATATCTGATGAAACAGCTTGGGGTATTATATACTTTAACGGCAGTGTTGCCAGATAATGACACATTTTGGAAAGATTACAATATTTCGTTTGTTACAAAATAATGACATTCATTTGATACTGCAAGCCATTTTATTACGACAAATTGGATTTAGTATATACCAGATGTTCCAGGGACTTCCATAGATACCCGTTAAGTAAAGCAGGTGGTAATATAGGGCCTATACTTCTACTCTTGTTGCCAGAAAGTTCACAGTTCGGCAACATTGCTATATTCAGATAATTTGATTTCGTATATTAGTCGGGTATGTACAGGGGGGGGCACGTGCACCCCCAGTACTAAAACCAAACCAACTTTTAGGTGTCTTTTAGGGTCCTTAAACACATTTTAGATGTTAACAGTGAAAAAAAAATGGAATGCTCTCCAGATATCCAAGATGGGCGTCCAAAATGGCCGCCAAAACAGGTCAAATCTCATAAAATGACATATAGCAATCAAATTGTATGGTGAAAGTATAGTTGTAATAGTGGGATGTATGTATTAAACCACTAGACACTCATATCTAGAAGTTTTGCTTTATAACACACCTAAATCCAAGATGGCTGCCAAAATGGCCGCCAAAAATGGTAAAATTGCATATATTGGCATATATAAACCAACATGTATGATCAGAGTAAAGTTTAACAATGGGATGTATGTGTTAGACCACTAGAAACTCATACTTATATTTTTACTTTGTCACATATTTTAAAATCAAAATGGCCGCCAAATTAATGGCCGAAATTGGTCAAAAGTGGTCAAAATTCCATAAAATAGGCTAATATCATCCGAAATGTATGATGAAAATTTAATGTTAACGATGGATGTATGTGTCAGACCACTAGTAGCTCATTTCCAGTATTTTTGTTTTGTTAACACAGTTTAAAATCCAAAATGGCCCCCAAAATGGTTCCCGAAGTGGCTGAAAATTTGTCAAATTCCATAAATGGGATAATATCAACCTAAATTTACGATGAAAATTTAGTTTTTTTAAATGGTGGATGTATGTATTAGACCACTAATAACTCATACCCAGTATTTTTGGTTTTTTAACATAGTTCAAAATCCAAAATGGATGCCAAAATGGCCCCCAAAATGGTTCCCGAGGTTGCTGCAAAATTGTCCAATTCATTAAATGGGGATAATATCAACCTAAATGTATGATGAAAATATAGTTTTAAGGATGGGATGTATGTATTAGACCACTAGTAACTCATATCTACTATATTTGCTTTGTTAACATACTTTAAAATCCAAAATGGCCCCCATAATGGGTCCCATAATTACTGAACAAATTGTTTGAATTCCATAAAATGTGATGATATCAACCAAAATATATGATGCAAGTATAGTTTGAACATTGGGGGTATGTAATAGACAACTAGTAACTCATATCCAGTATATTTGCATTGCAATAGCATACTTTAAAACCAAGATGGCCACCAAAATTGCCGCTGTCAATGTAAAAATAGTCTACATGAGTGTATGATAATTCAAAATAGATTTGTCAGAGTGTATACATACATGTATACTGTTATACTGTACACAGCGCCCTACCTCGGACATTAACGGTACAGTGCCCCTGAAACCTAGGGACATGAATTTTTATGTACACAGAACGGGATGATCCCCTACTCTTTGCGAAGGAGTCTGTGACCTTTAACGTGCTCGGATTTTGCTCTTCAGATGCATGAGACCCACCATTATACGTGACTTCTGAACCACGATGCAATTGAGACTAAGTACCTTGCCTAAAGATACAAACATGTTGGCCGTAGCGGGGCTCGAACTCGCAACCTTTGTATCGTGAGACCTGCGATCTATCCGCTAGACCACACACGCTCTCATCAAATTCACCAACTAATATGTTCTAAACTGCTAAGCTATTGCTTTTAGAAATAAGGCCCACCTCTGTGACAATTTGATTCAGTATCACTTTCCAAACTGGCTGCCAGAATGGATAAGTTGATGTTAAATGACCTAACACATTGTTTTGTATTGTAAATGACCAATTATGTGAATGCTATCACATTAAAGTTAGGGTATTGGTAAATGTACAATTCTGGCAGCCATTTTGGAAAGTGCTACTGAATCAAAATTGTCACAGAGGGGGGCCTTATTTCTAAAAGTAATAGCGTAGCAGTTTAGAACATTCTATTTGGTGAATTTGATGTAATATACACTCTTACAAGATCTATTTTGGATTACATACACTCATGTAGACTATTTTTACATTTACAGCGGCAATTTTGGTGGCCATCTTGGTTTTAAAGTATGCTATAACAATGCAAATATACTGGATATGAGTTACTAGTTGTTTATTGCATAGCCCCAATGTAAAAACTATAATTTCATCATATATTTTGGTCGATATTATCCCATTTTATGAATTCCAACAATTTGTTCAGTCAGTTTGGGACCCATTTTGGGGCCATTTTGGATTTTGAACTGTGTTAACAAAACAAAAATACTGGAAATGAGCTACTAGTGGTCTGACACATACATCCCATCGTTAACATTAATATTTTCATCATACATTTCGGTTGATATTAGCCTATTTTATGGAATTTTGACCACTTTTGACCAATTTCGGCCATTAATTTGGCGGCCATTTTGATTTTAAAAATATGTGAACAAAGTAAAATACTAAGTATGAGTTTCTAGTGGTCTAACACATACATCCCATTGTTAAAACTTTACTCTGATCATACATGTTGGTTTATATATGCCAATATATGCAATTTTACCATTTTTGGCGGCCATTTTGGCAGCCATCTTGGATTTAGGTGTGTTAATAAAGCAAAACTTCTAGATATGAGTGTCTAGTGGTTTAATACATACATCCCACTATTACAACTATACTTTCACCATACAATTTGATTGCTATATGTCATTTTATGAGATTTGACCTGTTTTGGCGGCCATTTTGGACGCCATCTGGATATCTGAGAGCATCCCATTTTTTTTCACTGTTAACATCTAAAATGTGTTTAAGGACCCTAAAAGACACCTAAAAGTTGGTTTGGTTTTAGTACTGGGGTGCACGTGCACCCCCCCCCCCCCCCCCCCCCCCTGTACATACCCGACTAATATACGAATCAAATTATCTGAATATAGCAATGTTGCCGAACTGTGAACTTTCTGGCAACAAGAGTAGAAGTATAGGCCCTATATTACCACCTGCTTTACTTAACGGGTATCTATGGAAGTCCCTGGAACATCTGGTATATACTAAATCCAATTTGTCGTAATAAAATGGCTTCAGTATCAAAATGAATGTCATTATTTGTAACAAACGAAATATTGTAATTTTTCCAAAATGTGTCATTATCTGGCAACACTGCCGTTAAAGTATATAATACCCCAAGCTGTTTTCATCAGATATGAGTAGGGTAAAGTCATCTCTCCCTCCTCCTATGAGGACAATATCCTGAGTGCCCTGGCAAGTAGTTTTTACGAGATGCAAAGATAGGGTAAAATATCAATTTTCTTAATATGTCAAAACTAGCAGTGTTGCCAGGTCAGAAAATACATCAAAACATTTTTTTAATTTTTTTATTATTATTTGTGTCTAAAGTATAAAGATATATCTTTATCAAGTAATAGCTACTTTTGAAAAACAATCTTGCATATTGCTGCAATAAGATAACGAATGTGCGGTAAATTTCGACTATTTTTAACTGATATTGACCAAAAAATGGCTAAAATCTAAATTGGGCTGTTGCCATGGCAACGAGTAAAAGAGTAACAAACTAATCTCGTTTTTCTGATATACTACCAAAGTACTTCAACCTGGCCAGGAAAAAAAAATAAAAAAATCGGCGAGCTTTGCCACCTGTACTCGATATTTACCTGAGATGACTCTTAAAGAATCAACTTCTGTGATCCATTTCCGAAACCAACTTTGGAAAAACCTCATCCAAAAATTCGAATAATTCAGTTTTTTGAACAAGTCCTTTTATGTCTAGTCTTGTTTAAGTCGTTGTCAGATTTACTTTTCTTCATTTAGTAAATAAGTATCATGTACTGTATTGTTTTGTATTTAAAGTGGGTAGGCGATTTACAGGCCTTATTGGCTTTCCAGCATACTCCTCTATACGCTTTTGTTTGTTTTAAAGTTATTTTTGATGTAGTGTTATGGAAATTAAGTTTGATTTGATTGGGTTGATAGAATTCACCAGATCCGGCTTTAGCTACTTTAGGCCATCTTATGACACATGTACATTTTGAAAATACAGGTATGCTATTTCACTACAGGCAATATTTTCTCACGCTTGTTAAGGTTTATCCGTAATTCATTAAACCCCTTGAAATATAGTTAGCTGTCTATGCTATAAGGGAATAATTACTTATTCATGCACCATCTAACTGCTATACAGCATAATGCTAGGTTTTATTTTATTATTGATGATAAACTCAGTTTTGTCATCATTTAATTTCAACTTATCTGTGTTATAGCCATCCACGATTCATGTCATTATTATTACATGATTCAATTCGAGAACGAGAGGCAATTTCATCACAAGCACTATCCAAGTCAAAAAATAAATATAGCTGTGTATCATCAGCGTACATGTGCACTTGTAAACTATGTTTGCAGGCGTTGTTCGCTATTGGAGATGAATACATTGTGAAGAATCGGGGGCCAAGTACAGAACATTGGGGGATTTGTCACTTAACGTTACGCAGTTTATATCGTTCATATCAATTAGTTATAACTGCTTCATTCATTCGGTTTGATTGAAATACATAAATCCTACAAATCTCTAATGCTCCGTATGAATTCCATGTGAGGATCAGGTATTCAACTTTGCGAGAGAGAGATAGAGTATTTGCCTATTGAACCCCTAAAGTTCATGACATACTACCCAATCGCTCGGAGCGATTTGCCGCTGACGCTCCTTATTTGGTAAACAGCACTCTTTATAAGGAGCGTAAGCGACAAATCGCGTCGCGCGATTGTGTATTTGTGTTCAGAAAACCCTATTGTATGTGTAAAAATATCGTGTGTGGTAAAACCTCTGTTGCGCTAAAAAGATAATTTAACGCTGAAGGAGTTTCTGGGTAAATGATCCATTCTGGTGCGCACGGAATGGATTACTGTCAGTTCAATCTATAAGTGAAAGATTATATGTCATAGATTATGGTGCAGTGCAATAGGTGCTTGTATTGCGGCATATATACAGTCCTCAAAAGAAGTGACTGGCCAGGTAATAAAAATACTCTTAGTTCCTAAACTATAGCTCCTACGTAAAAATATTAGATTATAAAGTTGTAAGGAAATCTCTTTCCTTCAATTTGAAAAAAAACACAGTTTACATTTTCACACTTGGGTTTTGAACACGCAGTGTGACCGTATGACAGGTATGTGTATGGGCTGCATTGATCAATTAAATCAATAATCTGCCTGTTGCTAGTCCGGGCTGCGTGTCGACGCACAAAATGTTAAAATGAAAACTGACTTGGTTTTGGTTTTGGGCACATAACTGACATATTCATTCCTTCTTCACGTGCAATATCTCAAATTGAAGAGAAGAGATTTCCTCACAAATTTATAATTTAATATTTTTGCACTATAGTTTTGGAGTTGAGCGCAGATTAATACCCTGGTCAGTTACTTATTTTTTAGGACTGTATATCTTTAAATATTCATCCCGGATACTCATTCCAGATACATGAAAATATTGATCTCTCTTATTTATATCGTGTATATTAACCGTATTATAATATAACTTTCGGCGGCAAATGCCTGGATCTGTCCAATTGATTAGAATGAATAAGCATCACTTGGAATTTGATGGTTGCTAGATAAACATTTCTTAGAATATCGAAGGTCTAATCTAAATTTCGATGGGAAAAAAGTGCACTTTTTGGGTGATGGAGTTAGAGTTAATAAATAAAATAAGCGTAAGGTAATTGTATAATAAGAGAAATTACGGTATCAGACAAATTGACTAAGTCTTGTTAATCAAGTTTAGTACTCTTCTAATTATGTTCGTTGCTTATTTTATAACCCTATGTTCTTACTCCTGGAACATCGGTGGCTACTGGAGTCTATATTTCCGATTCATATTAATCCACTACTTCAGTCATTATGTTCTTCAATCCAATTTCTTCACCAGTAGCTCTAAGTTATTTATACAATATTCTTGTCATCATTTACAAATGATGTCCTTTATTTTGTATTCCTGTTGTACATGCCCACAAGACATATTTATGTTACACGCGTGTTCACCGCTACAGCTCCTTTACCATATCCCGAATCAACAGCTAAGACCATAACATAACCGGATGACAAGTTGGGGTTAAGAGTTCTCGGTTACTATAGTTTTGTTACGCTACGGGCAACTTTGACAATACAAAGTAGCGAGTTCACTGGCTGCGATAATGACACGAAGTGACATTAACGTGTAGTTTTAATGTAACATTCTAGGGAAATATCATGGTCCACTAATTGTAACCAGCGTATATTTTCTTAAAAGGAGCTACAAAATATATTTGCCCTTGTTGAATTGATATACACAAATTTATTTATCTTGATATGTCAAAATGTCATTCAAATCTTAGAGCAATCATTTTTTCTCTTAATTTCAGTCAATAGGCAAACAATATCTATATTTTGATGGTTTTCATGGTTATAAGTGGCATCAACAATGTTTATCAATAAACAAAAGAAAATCCCTGCTCATAAGAAAGATCAGAATTTATTTATTCTTATAACTTATAAGCACCTTTGATATAATTTTATAATAAATACTCCAATTTCTAATAATGACGATAAATCGTCCACTACATGTATTTACAATGGTTCAATGCAATTTTAAAACGTGAAAAATCACATTTTGTTTAAAACGTGTTTAACGTTACAGTATATTTACCATATTTTGTATCAACAGCTAATATAATAACATACATGTAGGCAGATGATGGTTCGTGCCATTACTAACAAATCATCAACCGACATCTGTTGTTATAGTTACATATGTCCCACAAGTCAGATTCATGTTTAACACGTGTTTACCGTGACAGTATATTTACCATATTCTGCATCAACAGCTAATATGATAACACAGACAGATGACAACTGGGGGAGAACATTTACATTGTAATATCAAGGAAAAACATTTTAGGCAACAATTCTAGTTAATTTTAGGCATTTAATTTTCATTTACTCCATTGACTTGTTATTAAAACCAAAACTTTAAACGTCCATAAATTGACAATTTGTATCTGAAGTTTTGAGACAAAGTGATTTCAACAATCCGTAACCTTTGTTAGGAATGTGATATAACATGGCCATTGGTACCTTAATGTCCCTTACCTTATACATATTATTTTGGTGTAAATAACTCAATGTTCATAATTCCCCCATTGTGCTTCATTTTTTCGCGTTGGGTCACATATATTTACAGTTTAGAAATACAATTTACAAATATGGTTTATTTCGTAAATAGCATACGCTAGTTGGGTATTTAATGTGTTTGACCTTGTATTTACATCGTCCTACATCTTGTTGGCTTATTGTTGCAATGTTGTATAAAGGTTAAACAGGTGCCCAAAAATACATTCATTTACCATATCCGGCATCGTCAGCTAAAATGATTATGTTACAGGAAACTGAAAAGAGAAAATGTCACACTTATAGGTATTATCAATGATTCATTAAACCGTTTGAAATGATATACAATAATTAATAAATGTAATACTTGTAGCTCACGACAAGCTCGTTAACGATTTGTAGAGTTACATTCTTACTGATTGTGACGATGGTATGGGATGACATAAGTTTAAACATTGTGCGAATAAACCGCTTGACTGTTTTAATTTGTTTTCATATCCCCGCAAAATGTCTAACAATTGACAAATGGAGAGATACGGAGAAAGCGACAGAAATAATAAGTGAATAATTATTCACCCACCATCTCACTGCTTAACCACAAAATCAAAATTCGAAGCAAATAGAGCAATAAGGCAATAACTAATGGTTGAACAAGTAACAAATAGGTTACTCAAAATATGTCCTACTGGATGTTCCCACATCACGATCACACTCATTTGCTACTAAATGTCACGTAGTTAATAGCAATCAATTATGAGCTGCTTTTTTTGCAACGTACTTTGACAATTGACTCCATACAAATGGATATTGTTTTACACAAATGTACACCATATCAAGGGTCATGTACTATTAAAATATCATACCACTAAACAATCCGATGTTTGACACAGAATGTTAATTATCTGTTAAACATGATTTACCAAGAATGAGTTTGTCCTTGTTTTTAATAACGTATACCTGGGCAGAAAACTGCTAATTTCGCAAAAATTGTTAGTGCTTAAATTCGCGAAATAATTACCTACAAAAATGGCAGTATATTTATAATGATATGTTTGTATGGTTTCGATTCACAAACATTAAGTATCCACAAAATTGAAGCATTTGGGCAATTCACAAATATAACTACCTGCAAAATTACTTTATCACTGCATTTCCATATTTGGAAATCTAACCCGATTTCCAGATTTGGAAATTTGCCTGGACTGTTTATGAAATGTAAAGGTTTTAGTGTAGTTGAAATAGATAACGGTGGTGTCATAAAGCGTGTTTCTATTCCATCACCACTAGGAGCCGTTTATTGGGGGTAATTGGTAGCGATATTCATCACCACCTATAACCATCAATACAACAACCACCAATAAGCACATATAGCACGCAACATAACGCGGCGAATGGAATGCCATTACGACTAAAATAATCGCCGTCTCTTTCTATTCAAGATCACCACTAAAATCAGCACCAATAACCAAGAAATACTGGGTTATTTTAGTGGTGATTGAGGCGGTGAAAAAGGTGGCGATAGTGTGTTTCTATTCAGGCCATCACCACAAATCACCAACAATCACCACCAATAACCACCTGTTGCATTCGAATAGAAATACGCTTATAGTATGGTTTGTTTTCCTATTCGTCTTTGCTATGATGGGTTTTTTTTATCATGGGATGAAACAACCTACCAACGGTCTTTACGTTGGTACTTGATGTAGATCACCTCAATACAAACGAGTATTAGGTTTTTACCTCATTAATCCTAAACAACGTGTAAAATCCAACAAAATATAACAGAAACGCTGTGCCGGGGCCCGTTCTCCCAGTCAAGCAGGCCACTCGTCTGGATTATGGTTAGAAATCACCTAATTCACATACGTCACTCACGGATTTGTCCATTGCTTAACACGCAATATAAATATCTATATTAGTGTTTACTTGAGTCTTAATTTCCGATTCATGTTACCCGCCAACACTACAAAACAGTCAAGCTCAATGGTAATGTTTCACACATTCTGTTCATCACTTCAATATCTTCATGACACCGGTAGCTCTAAGTTCTATATTATATACAATATTCTTGTCATCACTTACTGATTACATTCCTACTGTCCTACTTCTGGTTTTCCCGTTACCACATGCCCACAAATGATAGTTATGCTACATACGTATGTGTTCAACACTAAGGTTCATTTACCATATCCTGAATCAACAGCAAATACCATAACATGGCTAGATGTTAAGTGCAAGGTTTGAATTGAAAACTTGTTGACTGCACCGGTGCCCACAGTCTATATCCCCGGCTGATCACGGCGGGTGATAAATGCGGACGGATTTGTTGATTTGGGAGGGCAATGCCCTGGGAAGTGTGCTAAGGCACGAACTCCAATGTCTGTGTCTGGGTTAGAATCCCGCTGCCTGGGGGTAGTTTTCTCCTTTAAATTTCGCCATATCTTTCCCCTGATAATTTTATCCCCGGGAGTGTTAGGATTACTGGATATTTGATAATGCATTGAAACACTTGCAATAGCGATAATACAGTGGTAAACCATTTTGGTATGCCTAAGGTATTTGATATGCAAGGTTTTAGTGATTTATAAAGAAACTAGTTCACTGACTGTGATGGTAACATGGAATGACATCTACTTAGCTCTAATTCAACGTTGAAAGGGAATAACACGGTTTACTTATTGTAACCAGCGCAAAACTGAAAAGATAGAAAGATAGATACAGATATATTGCCTGAGGGCGCTGTTAATCAAGTCATTTGGTGAGATTGCGTGGTTCCAGAATTGTTATTGAATTATGATAAACAATACCTCACTTATTGTACGTGAACAAATAGTATTATGATTTCACTCAAGTCCCCGGAAAATAAATACAAATATTATGATTTGTTTTATTCAATTAATTTATCATCAATATCATTCCTTGTCATTTATTTTGTATCGGATTTTATTTTGGTTAGCGTCATATATAGTAACATCATATTGCTTTTATAATAATGATCAACATATATATCGATATATGATTTGGAGGAATCGTTTTCGAGAGATGTTTCTCTCATTCCCAAAATGCAATAGTGTGATGAGTGCGGTGATGAGTGCGGGGATGAGTGGATCAAACACGTCTTTTTTACGGTAGATCAATATCTACAAAAGGTCTTAATCAGCTGCGATGAGGGCATTCATTGTCTAAGTTACGTGTTTGTCCCACTCATCACACCATTAAATTCTGGGAACAGGGGAAAGGAAATACACCTCTCGATTGAAAAAGCTAAGTGGATCGAGTTATTACTGGGGAAGTCAGCCGACCTGGTTAACGAAGCCGTCTGAAGTGTGAGTAAGCATCTTGGATTTGTTCAATATAATCTCAATCTCCAAATAACAAAAAAGACAACGTTTCCTGGTTAATGCTGGATCAACGGTCATACGCCATTGAAAAAAACCCCTATCATAGGACGTAGCAACTGTTTGGAAAAGTAGGTTTAAATTCAGGTTCAAGTAATCTAAGTGTTTTCAAAGGTTTTCATCAATGTATGGTAATTCCAAACTTAAAATGGCAATGAGTGATTGACGATCAACTTCCTCCAAAGAAGAAGTCGATATATGAACAGAAAAGCGAGGTAACTAATGCCAAATCGGGACATCAAGACTTTCGAAGTGGAAATGAGTACATCTTCGCTCTACCACGCTTACACAACTCAAAACTCCTGACACCCGGAAAACAAGTTTTCCACCAAGTGGTAGTGTCTCATAAATACCTCGATGTAAAAGTATGTAATATTTATTCTCGAGTGCCTCCTACTGAATTTGACAAACATAATATTTGTACCAATCATTCCTCAGGGGATTGACCAAAATTTACAATTTCTCCTCATAATTTTGATGACAAAGTTGAATCCGTTATTTCATAGCAGTATTATTACATTATTTGCCGAAGGTAGTCATATTTTGTGATTTTACCTATACTTGAGATGAGAAATGAGAGATATCAAGGACTTATGGACATATCGATAACATATGAAACAAAACTCACATACAAAATAATTTACTGTCCATTGTGTCTTAATGCAATCGTCTGTTATGAAGATATACATATTACTACTAATGTTGGAAGTGAGACCTTTTGAAACGGTAGTTGCTGCCGTCGAGTTTAACCCTTGTGCGATCATGTTGCTATTTTATGGATGCTGGGAAAACATTGGTTATCGCGGACGTGGGTGTATGTGCCAGGTGATGTCGCATAACCGTCACGCGCTCTGAAGTAATAAACGTCCTTTATTGTGAGAAATTCACTCCCGTATCACGTTGTTTTCAATTACAGAATTATAATTCCCGTCATAATTGTACCGGCAAAATGTATTACCTTTCCATGAGGTAATACATAACTAATAATTACAGCGTTAATGGTGATGGATATCAATTCAGCTAAAGCTTAATGTGAAGTAAGCTGGTCTTTTCGATGTTTCAATTTTGAAAAATATATTTTACAGGTATGCATATTAAAAATGAGTCCCTATATACCGTAGATTTACATATGTATGTTGGCTTCTCAGTAATAAAACCCCTACCATGAGATATTTTCATTGCAACCGCGGGCAATTACTCTTCATTAAATCCTAACCCATTCGGGCACTTTTTTCAGATTGTTTTCTGCGCGGAGAAAAGTGACCCCAAAAATTACCCCCCCCCCCCCCCCTACTCGGGATTTGAACCGAGGACCTCCAGCACCAGCGGCTTAGGATTCCCCACTTCACTACGGGTATCAAGGCTAGCCTTGGGTCCATTTTATCCTCGAAAAACTTGCACGCCAGGTGGAACATAGAGATTGGGCAGGGTTTGGATTTGGCAGGGTTAGGGTTAAGTCAAGGTTTCATAAAAAGAACATGCAGGAACATTGCACCATCGTGACGATTTCGATGTTGCATTAACAATTTCGTTAACAAACTATTTTTCTGACCATTAATATTAAGCATCCGCTGTCACGTACTCGTTATTAAGGCAATGACTAATAAGACACTAGGATGAGAGGAAATCCGTTGAGCTTAGCAATTTCCGACACGTCATATCTCGTTGTCACTAAACAAGTAGAGAGAAAGATGTCCGCTTAGTTTGTACAGGCGTTGTATCACAGGAAATAATTGGTTTACGTCTGAACATAATGCTAATGATGTTTGATTTTTTTACGTTTGTTGGTATTTTTCTATCGAGTAATTATTATTGATTATTTATAATTCGAGGCATAAATTAAGGATTTAGTACAAAGTGTAATAGTTCAGATTTGGTTTTGGAACTTATAACAGAAATGATTAAACAAACACGTTATTATGAGATATTAGCTTTATCAATGAAGTTCATTCTACCATAATTCTTTATTCCATGTTCAAGTTAGAAATAACGGGGCAAATTTACGGACGGAGTTCCTATAGATATGGTACTGATACTGGGTGCAAATAAAAAGCATTTGTAATTAAAAATATAGAAATGTGATGACATAAAATGTAGCATCACCGAATATTGTGTATCATATGATTCATAGACCATGTCTTTGCGAGAGCTACATTCCAAACAATGTCCAAATCTAAAAGGTCCCCCTTTTTGCCCTAAGGAAACCAAAAACTTTTTTTTAGCTGAATATTTCATATTGTATAGCCTACATGTAATGTAAGTAGCCTACGGGTAACACTCCACACTAGAGTCTAAATGAACATCAACCTTTTCGTTAATCACTGACGGTTAAGGTTCAACTCATCGATCTTACTAGCGTTGTTGCGGTGACCGTCGAAAATTAATACCGTAGTAGTTTTACGGGGGAAAATGACGAAAAAGTGGCCCAATATGACTTGGAAAGATGACTTGGCAATGCTGTAGCGTATCAAAGGCTTTATACCCATTTGAAATACTATTGTTGTCAATAATCACCGATACAGATAAGCTGTGCTGTTATTATTGACGAGAGTCATGTACGTATCATGTATTTTGAGTCTATTGAGGGCTCCCTTGTGCGTACCATTCGAAATTATGGACTGAAGGTGGGGTAACCGGGGGGGGGGGGGGGGGGGGGGCGCAAACGTGTTTTATTTTTACAAATATATCAGGGTGTAACTAGAGAGGAGGCAGGGCATCGATACCCCTCATGCCCTTCCACCCAAATGAAATGACCAACTCAATGTAGTGACAAAAATAGTCGGCTATGCCCCCTCCCCCTGATCACAGACATGTTCCCTCCCCGGTCGATCGCCTCTTATCCCCACCCCACCCCCAAATTGATGACCCCAGTTACATAATTACGCCACTGCATACAAATTAAGTTTAAAAAATCAGCAAAAAAACAAAGAAATAATCGACTAATTCGACTAATATAAAAATCAAACCCATTTGATCATGATAGTGAACAGGGCGTCGTAGGAACTAACATGTAGCTGTGGAAGTAAACATGGAAGTCCCAATGAAGCGTCAGCGGCTGTATGAATGTATACCATACTAAAGAGGCGCATATAAGGCACACTAGCGCCGCAATGGCCCCCGCAATTGCCTATATCCAGTTTCAATATGAGCAACCCGCCCGCCCCCCGCCCCACACCCCACCCCCCGATAAATGCCCCGTATAATATGCACACCAAAAAAGCTTGCAGTAAACGTTGGGTTCGTGTCACCAATGCTATTGTCACGTTAACAGATTAAGATTTGAATAGGTACGGGAAAGGATTAGACGTTAAAGGTTACAAAGTTGCATAACTCCCGTAAAGGATTATATTGACGGTAAAATATTAAGATTTGAATAGCTACGGTAAAGTGTTAGACGTTTAAGAATTACAAAGTTGCATTCATGACTCCCGTAAAGGATTATGCTGACGTTAAATGATTAAGATTTGAATAGCTACGTTAAAGTATTAGACGTTAAAAGCTTACAGAATTGCATCACTCCCGTAAAGGATTATGCTGACGTTAAATGATTAAGATTTGAATAGCTACGGTAAAGTATTACACGTTAAAAGATTACAAAGTTGCATGACTCCCGTAAAGGATTATGCTGACGTTCAATTGTTAAGATTTGAATAGCTACGGTAAAGTATTAGACGTTAAAAGTTTACAGAATTGCATAACTCCCGTAAAGGATTATGTTGACGGTAAATGATTGAGAGATTTGAATAGCTACAATAAAAGGACTAGACGTTAAAAGATTACGGACTTGTAATACTCCCGTAAAGGATTATGTTGACGGTTTATCTCCAAAATCATGACCATCATATTTGTTTGGAACTTGTTGGTCAATAATTAAAAAATAAGTTAGTTAGGGTCCAAAACCGTGATTGTTATAAGTTTTAAAAATGGTCAATTTCATGTTCATGGTTGGATTCATTGAACCCTTTCCTTTAAGAAAATTTATACTTTATATAGATTACAGGAATAATGAAGGAGTTGCAGCAGTTTCACGACGGCTATATGCTGAGGGTTCACCCCACCCCCATTAAACGAGTTGTTATGGGTGCACACCACTATCAATGCGCGACCTCATTACGATCGCCATCACATAGCTAGTCCCTAAATAACGGATTTTTTTTCTTCATATTGACATTATTTGGCCTTAAAAATGCTTGCATTTGGTCTCTATTTGTTCCCTGAATAGCCGATACATTTTGAACAAAATGAGCATACATCGAACGTTTTATTGAAACAATGTTGGGCGATGGTGCCCCCTCCGCGGGCGCCCGTAAAACTTTACAATAGGCCTATACCTTTTTTGTATACCACTGTACCTTTTTCAGTGGCGTACCCAAGGGTTTTACCTTGGTACATTTGCGATATCGACCATGCGGGGTTTTTTTTGCCGGTTTTTTTTTACAACCACATCGCTACCCCCCCCCCCCCCCCCCCCCCGCCCCCCCCCCCCCCCATCCCACTTATCATGATTTCACAAGCTGGCGGCAAAACAAATGGGGCACCTATTACGATCTGTTGGTCCAATTTACCTTTCCTGAACAAAACAGGCTTGGTCAGGCCCCCCCCCCCCGTAAATTTAATAATTTAATCCTGGATCATAACTCACTACAACGTGTGAATTCTTGTTCAAAATGACTACCCTGTATAAAGGGGCAAGTATTGAAAAATGTAAAAGGGCAACTCGGTCTGAATTTTGGACCCAAGTAATATTAATCTGTGTTTATAACTATTCCAAAATTTTATAAAAGGAGTAGAAAGGACGGTAGTCTTTTGTATTGAAGCTCAAACAGCATTACTATGTTTTTAGCACAAATGCACCCAAAGAGCTACCGTATTTATTTTCGACGGTCACCGCAACAACATTACTATATCTAACACGCCACACAAAACAATAGCTTTAACCGAAACACCGATTGGGCAATTGGTAACCAGGACAACCATCTACAAATCAGGATTCGAATTTCATCAGAATTACATTAGATACACCTTATTATACCACAGCTTGTCTGCATCACCGTTACAGTATATTGAGCAGAGCGCATCCTCACCGTCCGTGCTGGTTTAGTATATAGTCGGATCGCATTGGATGCGTTTCAGTGTGATTTTCGCTGTCGCTAACGTAACACACGTCTAAGCTTCTATCTATTACGCGAGTTTAACTCAATGCATTTGCAGAAATACGCTTAACGCTTATTGGACAACACTGAAGAATATTGGAAATATCACACACTTTTGAAGATAGCATTCTCGATATCATTCTTACTGGTGGAAGATCATACCAAAAACATCGTCAGGACTGTCTCAATTTGCAGAAGTCGATGTGAAAACTAGGAAACTAGCAAACGTTGAATCCGGTACATCGATTGCTTCAAGATGGATGGCCGACGACACAATATTACATACAATAATTCGGATGACGCCACGTGCGTTCCTAACAGTTTTGCTGCAGAGTATGAGTACACACCCCACGAAATTTTCACTATTACCACCATTATGCCTATTATGCTAATTTTAGGCCTTATAACCAATGGTGCATTTCTATTCGTTGTATTTCAAATCAAAAGTATGAGTACTATCACGAATAGATATCTGAGTAGTCTAGCTATTGCTGATATCTCTTACTTATTGGTAAGAAATCTGCAGTTTCTTATTCCCTATGTAACTGTTCCTGTCTTCTATTCGGAACAATATTTCGGCAGTGCGGGTTGCGTTATTTTTCCACTACTGGTTGACATGACATTGTTCATGTCCCTAGCTATGGTAACTATTGTATCATTGGATAGGTTCTACGCGGTGTATAAGCCACAGGAGAACAGATTTCGTTATACACGGAAATTTTCTCGAGCCATCATTGCCACGTCATGGGGAGTGTGCCTTGTGATCGCAGGGTTCTTCCAGATACCTTCCAGCGGCAAATTGAGTACATTTAAATTTTGCGATGACTGGGGAAATAAGAGTGATTCCTACCCATCGGTGTTTGCTGAATGTACCCCTTACCGCCCTGACTTTATTAGTGTAGCCCGGGTTTGTATGACCATCCCGTTCTTCTTATCCATGCTTACCAACTTTGTCCTTTACGCACTAATAATATATCTGTTAAATCGCAGAGCAGGTTCTACTGAAGTGGGTAAGAAGAGCAATCAACAGACACGTAACCGCATTACCATTATGTTAGTTATCACGGGAGTGTTGTTCTTTCTTTTGTTCGCACCATACGAAATTAGTATGCTGATTATTCAAGTCACAGACGTGAACGGGGAAGGTGCTCCTTTTTGGTGGCAATCACTTCAGTGGACAAGGTGGTTTGAGATATGCAAGATGTTAGTGTGGATACTTCACATCATGAATCCAATCATCTATAACGCAACGAACAGAAGATATCGTGAAGCATTTGCCAGAGCCTTCTGCCTACATGACATCATATATCGAGTAAGGAATCCACCAAATAGTTCTTTGAAAAATGCAGCCCCTCAAACCGATGTAACTAATATGGACACAACGCAAAATGAAGTAGTTAGACTTCACTGCTTTGACGGTGCTCCTTGTAAATCTTCTGAGTGTGACGTTGACGATGAGGATACGTGTGATTAATTGATTAATACATCTCTCTCAATTAATTATGTTATATTCACTAAATATCTTATCGAGATTAATTCGTCAAACTTAAATGAGATCAACTTTTTGTAATCAACCAAGCACCAAAGCTGTTGATGCGATCTATCGAAGAGGTGGAACTAAGGATTTTAATTGAATTCTACGGAATATGTTGAAATCCTTTAAAGAATAATATGGAATCCAACTGAATTTTTTTCACAATTTTCACGTAACTTACTCGATATTTAACATTCGTTACAAGTTACTGATAAACAATCCTCGAAACATTGGTCGACGTGGCTGTCTTCTCAAAATCTGGGAAACAATTGTATTTTTACCTTCAAAGTGAATGGTATTTGATTCCGTGTATTTATTTGATCTTATAAAGCATCCATGTCAGTTGTATACTGAGAAGTATTGTAACATACACTTTGTAATATGAATTAGTAATATACGTCACCGTTTGCCTTTTGCTTTTATAATATAAAAAATGATACGGTGTGATTTGTTCACGTTGTGGTCATTTTGAAGTATTTTGAAGTGTATTGAATTACACTATGCATAAAACCAAGCATAGTGCGCGCGTAGGATTGGGAATATATTGCTATCGATTGACAGCTTGCTCATAAATCTTACCGGAGAGAACTATAAATCTACAATTATGTTGTTCATATTTGAACAAAATCTGACAGAGTACAATTCTTATTATGATACTATTTATAGCGTGTTTCCTTTGTGCATTCAATGAAACATTGACTTCTTTCAAACACAAAACGATCCGTTAATCGTTTTGGGTGACAATTGTTAAACCTACAATTCACATAGATAAATCACAGTTACGTAATACTTAAAATAGTCGTTATTTTGTAATTAATACTTTTGTTATAATCAGCACAGTTTCAACTTATTTATATAAATATCTCCAATATGAAAAATACCACCATGTGGCGGGTTTTCACAGATCGCATCACATATTATTTGTTTTTAATTTTAACTTTAAATAATGATATCACTCAATCAATGTTCAGCCATGTGATCGTAAAACTATCCCATGGCTGAAATCAGGACTATAGGATACAGCCATGTGACCGTAAAACTATCTCATGGCTGAAATCAGGACTATAGGATACATCCTTTATATTTTAAGCAAAACAGTATCGGGCGATACTGGTACACGTGATACCAGTGAGATTTGTCCCGGTATTGAACGATACTGGTACAAAACTATTTATATGTGCCAGTATCGGCCAATGCTGGAGCATTGACTTTGTACCAGTATCGGACGATACTGGGTGTTCCAGTATCGGACGATACTGGTACAGTCCATAATCTGGGACCTAAAGTACACTTTTCCCAAAATACTGACACTGTTGCGCTTATTTACGGAATGCGTGCAACAGACTACGGTAGTTGATATAAGAGAGTTGTAGACTATTAAACATTGCATTTATAATAGTTGGTGCGTCATCTTATGTTTGGTAAAGTTGAAAAAAAAACCCACCTTAGTGTGTGAATTTTACGTGCGTATAGCAAAGGCATTCGGTTGTGTGCTTTTTTTTTAGATTGTGCCTGATTTTATCGGTTGATTACCAACAAAAGATTTGAACCCATGTCCTTTCGACGTATAAAATAAATCATGGCGTAGTGCAGTCTTAATGATGACCTTCGCATTGGTGCATGAGTGAATATGTTTGAATAACTACGTAATGTACAATAGGCCGCAGTGAGTGCACTATGAATGCCTGCTATAGAATAGATAACCCGATGTTTAAACGCACAGTAACCCTAAGTTTTCACCCAGACACCCCTACACGTTGTACACTACCAGCACACCTCGACTGCATCAGATGGTTTGATATGTTCTTTGTGAAAAGGAGAGAGAAAGGAGAGGGTGAGAGAAGGGGAGAGAGGGGAGAGGGGAGGGAGAGAGGGTGAGTAAGGAGGATAGAGGGGGCGGAGAAGGGATGGGCGGAGAAGGGGACGGGGGGGGGGGGGGGGGTAGTTAGAGGAAATGAGACAGGTGGAGAGTTAAGAGAGTGCGTGAGTAAGAGTGAAGAGTATGTGAGTTAAGGGAGGTAGAGAAGGGGGAAAGGGAAAGAGAGGATAAGGAAGGAAAGGAGAGAGAGGTATTTACATGCCGCACCACAGTTTAAAAAAGTATTTATTTTTTTCTTTCTTTTTAAAATGTTTTTATAATTCTTTATTCAATGATTCATATAGTTATACAATAACATCAATATTTACACAATGTAGGTAATAATAATATTAATAATGACAAGTATGTACAAAGTGCCGCACCACATTTTACCATCGTTATATAAATAAGGGATATTACACTGCTCGAACTCGATCAATAATCCATGCTGCTCGATATCGGGTCTCGATACTTTGTTTCAAATCAGTCTCGATAAAAATAGAGTCTCGCGCGATACGGTCTCGATAGTGTTCCCTAATATGCAGTATAATAGCATTGTACAAGATAGTGCTAAATGGAACTGTTCCCTAACATGCAGTATAATAGCATTGTACAAGATATTGCTAAATGGAACTGTTCCCTAATATGCAGTATAATAGCATTGTACAAGATAATGCTAAATGGAACTGTTCCCTAATATGCAGTATAATAGCATTGTACAAGATAGTGCTAAATGGAACTGTTCCCTAATATGCAGTATAATAGCATTATACAAGATAATGCTAAATGTTAAAAGTAATATATTGCGGATAACAGCACCCAATCAATGATTATTGAAAAAATGAGGAATGGTATTTGTTATGATTTATAGTTTGTTTTGTTATGTATTGGTTTACTGCAGGTATCTAACATTTACTGTATAGGTCAATAAGATATATGAGCCTCATTTTGACTCCTACAATAGAATACAAAAGTGTTGTGATAGACATATGGTCATTCTGAAGCATATCAACTACTCATTTTCATAGATACATGTTGTTGAAATCATGAGCTGACATTTTGGTCATTTTGAGATATGGTCATTTTTAAGTTCACAGAAAACAAGAAATTTAACAGGAACTTGCGTCTATAAAAACATCTATCTTATGAACACCCCGCCAAGTTGTATATCATTTTAAAGCTTATACAAAAATTTCAAAAATATAAATATATCTCCAAAAACACTGATATGTAAGTTACAACCTTGTAACTCTCAGCTCACGAAATATCGCCTCGCGATATTTACATCGTCAATAATTTATGATGATTTTGACTAGAAAACAATGATTCGTTTAAGGTCAATAATAATTTATTTTCAATTGCTATTGCAGGTATAGTTGATGCGACCTGATTCTGATGATTCACCAGCAGCGAAATTACAGCGCTTTGATCACTTTGGAAAGGCGCTATATAAATACTAATTATTATTATTATTATGGTTGTGCTGTCATAAGTAATACAAGATTTTGGTTCAAAATGTCAATAAGTGGTTCTGCTAGTTTCCTAGAATAGCAATGTTCATTTATCAAACAAATATTATACGGTATGTCTGAACATGATTTTGTAATTATTAAGCTGGTTGGCAATCGTAGCATGCAGTTAATTGTAATATATATAAGTTTGTAATTATTATCCCTTGTTTTTATGCTGTCATGGGAAATGGTTTAATGCTTGAGTGTAATAACAGGGAAAATATTGTATGTGTGTTCTAATAAATAAGGCACCAAAAACAACGTGAAAACAGCTCAACCACGTTCGGCTTGAGGGCGTGCTCTAATATAGTGACGCGCTGCCGTCAATTTTTACACGGCGGTGGCATCAAGTGACGGGAGTGGGTTTAAAATAAGTTCGATATTTCAATCGAGGGCAGGGTTTGGAACGGGCTATTTCAAAAGAGGGCGGGCTTGGAAACGGGACTACGTTTCAATGGAATGGCCTTCCGTCACACTATTTTCTTAGATTGTAAAAATTCCTATTTTACCGATATCTGAGATAATATTTAAAAATGCATCATAATACTACAAGGCTTATATTTAACGTTAAAATTATCACACTTACCCTAACATTTCATTAAAATGGTGTAAACTCGCACAAAAAATGGTAGTCTCATCGCAGTTTATAGGCTTAAAAGAGTGTACTTTCGACCTGTATTTTGAGATGTTGGGGTCAAGGGTGAGGTAAAATAATCGAACTAGCTGACGCGAGGGATTCTGGTAACTAGCTGACGCGAGGGATTCTGGGAGCTAAGCTGCCATCAATTTGTTAAGAGGTTACATTGTCTGGAAATATTTATGGTTGCAAAGCAAAAATGCAATGATTGCACATATTGACGGGTACACGATACCACGGTGACGCATGTTACGGCCCAATACGTGCAAAAGCCCAATACGTGCAAATTTGCACGTATTGGGCTTTTGCACGTATTGGGCCGTAACAGCCGCACAAACGTCAATCTTTAGGGCCCTCGAGTGAAACGGGCTCTCTTTCCGGATAGTTGCATTTTAGTTACGCTTTTGACATATGGTTTTGAAATTGACTCACTCTGTACTAACGGTACACCTTGACTTATATGCACATAATTATTATATAAACGAATTAGATAAACACATATGTCGATATGGTTATCACACTTTAAAGAAAGAAAACCAGCTGAGAGACTAACATGTACCATGATGATATGCAACAAATAGTTATTATCGCTGGAATGTTTATATAAACAGTTCATATTATATCTATAAATATTTCAAAATAAAAAAAATAAATCAAAATCCTGAACACGATTGATCTGCAACACCTGTAGCTGAAAACCGATACTGTGTGTTAATGTTTCTTCTTGCTTGTTTTTCCTGATACGATTCCGGAACTAGGTTTTTGCAGACATCAGGGTGGATCAGAAAGAGCGTAACTAAAATGTCAGGTGTGGATATTCAAATGTTGATATTAAATATCAATAACGTGTTAGAAAGATCATTAATTTATCTCGTAATTAAAAAAATATGAATTATATTTAAGCCGTATATTTTAGGATCCAGGAAATTGCTATGACTACGCATATTCTCGTGGGGAATTTCAGAAAGTGCGCAATAATTTATACAATTGTAGAATGTAATTGCCTGCCAAATTGTATCAATAATCTGTATAGCACTATGGGGAATTTTGAATTAATTTTCTAGAATCAGCGTGACGATTTTGCGTACAAATGTCGTTCTTTTTTAATCACCCTGTAGAATATCACTAATCCTATTCAACTCTTTATAGACACCAACAACCGTTTGCGTTCATCACATAACGTCACTAGGCTTTGAAAAATGAAATTTTCGCGTGCCTTGTGTCATCAAAATACAGTTATACGTATTGAGTAATGTACGTATAGTTACAAATGTCATACACTTTGTTTAGGTCCTTTAGATTGAAGTCCGAGTTTTTTTTGATAAACAGGCTACACAGACATTTGGATGGATCAGCAAACAACAATAATCCTCAGTAGACAATAAAGACAATAGGTCTCAGTTTACTGTGGATTGGGGTTTTATGAAGCAAACCAAGTTACATTGAAACTGCGTAATGCGGACCGAGCACTTTAGTTTGAGATCGGTCGGACTTTTGGATCCATTGGAGCATTATTGGTTCCCTGAAACTCGGTGGTTGGTTTTGGCATGTTAATGAAAGGCATTTTCAACACACTACGCGGGAGAAAAGACCAACAGTTTCCGAAGCACTCATCCCGCATTTATACCGTATTGATTACTGCATATTTTCCCTCAAGCGCGTGCTTATTCAAATTCAAACTGTCAGGCATGGGTGAAGGATTTGGATGGAATCAAATGTTCAGAATCTAATAGCCCGCTCATTATGTACAGCCCGTCGATATCCCCGGTGCGGTCATTCCAGGTCATGCAACAGTGCAACACTTTCTCCCCGCGTAGTGTGTTGAAATAATTCGAATTTGAAAACGTCACGGATTTTCAAAAAATGGTGGTAATCATAACTTTTATTTTTTGTTTGGTGGCGAATGTACTACCAAATTGTGGCAAATCGGTTCCTCAAAGTGACCATGTAGGTTGTTTGGTCAAGAATAATCGGATTTCATTGTATATGAACTAAACAAAGTGTATGTATTTTTGCTGTAGAAGACTATATTATAGGGATCTATTGGATTATTACGTGAAGTGTCACCATTTAATAATTATTGTCAATAATGACCAATAACTACTTGTACATGCTTTATGAGACTTGTCACGTTTTGAAGTTGTTCATGTTGGTTTCTCACACTCTTGATTCCCAAAAAAAAAAAATCTCAATCCAAAAATTAAAAATGTGTCTGACTTAACTCTCATTATGTAAGGACAGGTAGTTTCCGGTGACAAATGTATATATTTATATAGGGGCATTGAAATGGTTTATTGTGTCTCAGTGTTGAATATTGTTGTCATTATAATATGTATTTAGCGAAGGTTAAGATATTACGTCAATAATTATCGTTGGCAAGAAATAGAGTGGTTATTGTTGGTTATTCTTTATAATAGTAATCAGTTATATGTGTCTCCTGTCATCTTATTCGTGACGTTAAGAGGCTGAATTTACACCGTTTTACCTTATTGGTCGGTGTGCTATTTAAAGATCTACTCTCTATATTATTGGTAACGTTTGAACCAGTAGACCATTTATGCTTCAGCCCATATGAAGTCCTAACGTGATTTCAAAACGTTAGCGCAACTTATGATAGAGATTCGAACGCGCTGGCGTACGATTAACCTTGTGCGATAAAAGAAGAATCCCGCGCGATCGGTGCATACTGTATTTGTTTAAAACTGAAACAGGCATTTACGGCGACACGTTTGTACTTCCAGTTTGGATGGAGTATAGCAGTAAACCTTGAATGTGTGTTGTGATATAATCTTTGTATCACATGGTGGTGATTTAAATATGTATCTACTCTTGCCACTTTAATGTTAGAAATTAAAAGTACACAGACCAATCTTATACATTGCTATTTTCTTAAGATATACTATTTTCTTACTATGTAAAATATATTGACGTTGTTGTGACTTAAGAGCAATGTGCTGTTATTGAGACTGTAGTGTTTTAAATCAAGGTTATATATCACAAATGTTTGATAACATATAAAGCTGAAAACAATTTCATTAGCCTTTTTGGAAAATCTGGCAGACACTAAAGGGAAGATGTGTACTTGCGCTCGGGTAATCTTTTTGAGTTGACAAAAGATTACCCGAGTGGAAACCATTTCCTCTTCTGTAGTGCCCGCAATACTAGAAACCAGACTACCGTATATAGAAACATACGGTAATGTAGTCTGGGTGACAGGCATTGCGTTACAACATACAATGATTCATGTATAGGCCTACATAGTAATATTTATCTGACATTATTCTTATTTTATGATAATTTTAAAAATCCACAGAAATCAGCTCTCAAAGTACTTTACATTACTTATGATGGTAACAGCTGTTTAACAGATAAAAAACCGGACAATTTAACGACCTAATAATATTCATGAACAATATGTTGAAATACAGTTTGTTGTTATCATCGACATTTATTGGGCAGAATAAAAACGCTCTATTATAATTTGCCAGTTTAGAAAACATGTATATGTGATATAACAAAGATACTTACGTGTATATTGTACTGTTTAGTGAATTTGTGAGCTGGGATGATAAATTGATAGAATGTTAAAATAACTCAGAACCAGTGGGATAAGGCCTATAAGTTTAAAGGGGAACCGAGAGATTGCCGAGAAAAATGAAATTTGGAAAAAATGAATGGTTTCAATAGATATGATATGTAGGAACATTGAAGTGTAATAATGTATGGGAAAATGGCTGAATGATGGCCCTAGATAGACATTTGGTTAAAGCAATTTATGTGGTGAGTAGTGCTAATAATGTCGATGTGATCTATATACATCGAAATTCCCAATTGCGAAATTTTACACAATAGTCGGCGAATTAGGGTAAACGGTTTCAGATGGTAGTTATTTTTCCCCAAAGTATTACGTGGGTGAAAAATGTCCTGATTATCCAGGAAAAATGAAGGTGCACTCCTACAATACGTATCTCTCTGTGCCCCTTTAAATAATATGTTATGCTCCTGATGTAGTACTCTTAATAAACAGAAAATGTATTCTGTATCATCAATGAAGCATCCATGCAACACATTTATTCAAATTTTAACGGTTAGCAGATCAGTAGGTTATGATATTCCACGGATAACCTCCGACCTATTTTGTCACGTGCTTATAAGATAACGGTGTTTAGAGGCGTCAATCCGGCGCTCATAAGCATGTAATAACGAGGGTCATTCAATAAGAGAGAATTTGCACAACGGCAATGGAACCTGAACAGTACCTTCAAAATAATTACACGTGTGTCGTTTTTTCTCCGTATTGTATCAAATGTATTTGGTATTGTATGATATAAGAGCACAATTGTAATGCTGAAAATGGGAAACAACGGATAATATCTAAATATAATACGGACTTATTATGAACGCAATATTAACTCTTGTAGGCTTACAAATAGTATAACATCAACTCGAATGCATTGCTATGACTTTAGCATACTGGAATACTCATAATCAGTCAAATTCGCTGTTACAATTCATGCTATAGCGAAGCCTCGTATATTAAATCTTTAGCATGATAGTCACTTTATGAGTTTTCGTTATGTTCAACCTTCACAATAGTCAATCAGCTAGTCAATTGTAGAAAATCAACTCTCGGAGGGACTCGGAATGCCTCCATTTAGTCCTGTACTTTGAAAATATCTCAGTTCATCATGAAAAATAGTGTTCCATATAGTGGAGGGTTACGCTTAATGGTTGTTCTGATCTGGTTCTAGCTAATTAGACGACATATTTGTCATATCAAATCAGTCACTTTTGTTTATAGTCTGTGAACGAAATATCTGAAATATGAACGGTTATATTTGACCGATATAGCTATAATTCAAAGCTACACTTGATGAATATTTCATAAAGCTAGCTTATATAATAGCAAAGTAATGATGCAAGAGGTAGAACTTATTGCACGACCCTCATTTAACAGATAAATAATGAACACTAGTGTGATGCTTAAATCATCTCTATGTTTCTTTTAGTACTTTTGAAACCCTCACTAGGTAATCTATAATTATAATAATGATCCAATAAGCATGCTATGAGATTGACTACTTAGAGCTTATGGTAATAATAAAACACGCTTAGAAATTGGTGGCCGAATAATTGCTTAGTAAGCAATGCAAAACTAGTCGTATGGCTCATACGTATTATAAAGTGACATGTACAGTGAGACCAATGCACATATTTCTCTAATATTATTATGCAAATATATGCAAATATATGCATGGTGTTGGTCATTTTCATTTGTATCTATGGTGATACAAAATATTACTTTGGCGACTACCGTACATGTAAGTCTTACGAACAAGTCATTTATACATGTAAGCCATACGTGTTGGTTTGCAGTGCTCCCTTACAAGCATATATCGAAATCCGTCATTTTATCATTTTAAATAGGAATAATATATATGAAGCGATTTAAACAGATTACATATAATGTAAACACTCACAGACACGCGGGAAAGTAATTAATATAACCTGTACATTTGTTTATACTGGTACTTAAAGTACAATTAAATATGCTATATGGAAGACAAATAAATAAACTCTTACATGGCCTACTGAACATGTGTATTGTAAATATATTGTACAAACAATCAGTGCTGAATGACCGACTACCTATTACACCTGGTCCATTAACTGACATTTCGTCATCCTAGGTTTACAACTTACAAGGTTCGAACTGACATTTTGGTCATTTTGAGATATAGCTGTTTTAGGTGAAAAAAAGAGAACATAGAAATTGACCAGGAGTTGGTGAGTTGTTTAATCATGGTAACTTTAAGAATCATATAGCCAAGTTCAGAAAGTGTCAATTTCAATAATAACTACCGTCAAAACCCCCCAAAACAGTCAGTTAGAACCATGTCGGTCTAAGTTGTTCATGTTAGCCCGTTTTACTTGTGTAATGATAATAAAGGTTTGATCATTAGCTTTGAAAGCTGGTTAGCATTGTCAGTTCCATCCACGCACGGCAACCTACATAGATTCGATTGATTACATAGTTGTCTGAGTAGTCTAGAATAAATTTATTCAGGAGAAAGCAGAATGGAAAAAATGGTAAAGAAAGAATGATGAAGTATTTAAACGCTTCAACCAGACACTAGCCGGTGGGAAAATTGAACACACAACTATTGCCGCTGAGCTTTGAAATTAGATTAGCATTTAGAGCGTAAGTCATCTCAAGTTCGAGTGGTTGAACAACGGAAACCCACCTACTTGTACCAGAACATGTAGACACAAAAGGTTAAAGGCATATTATGTGATCTTTTCCAGAGAGCGCCCTCAATTCATGACTTTTTTTTAGAAAGTAGATTTTCTTGCAGATTTACATTTCTGATCATAATTCGTACATACATTCCAAGTGACAGAGCGATACGATTCCTAATTACCTCAAAATCAAGGTTTTAGAGTGAATTTAGAGTGAAAATAGTTTATTTTCACTCTAAAACCATGATTTTGAAGTAATTAAGAATCGTATCGCCCTGTAACTTGGAATGTATGTACGATTTATGATCAGAAATGTAAATCTGCAAATCTACTTTCAATTTTTTTTTTCGATGTTGAGGGCGTTCCCTTGAAAGATCACATAATATACCTTTAAGAGGCAAGAGCAAGGTTTACATATTTGATCATCGATTCTGGCAGAGTGGTGTTTTTTTATTACCTCTATATACCCCGTATAATTAAAAACGTACAAAAATAATAGATATTAATGACCTCGTGGTCCAAGGCAATTTGGCCGTTAACGAAAGGAAGCAGGGATGCATGACTATAAACACATATCGAGTTCGAAAGTTGATATTATCTCTTTAAGCTATAAGAAAATCATTAATTACCTAGCTCTCAATCGCTAAGACACGGATAAAGTGCTCTTTAAGCTCTTTGAACTTTGTATGCATAGACAAATAGATACCCTGGAGTATTAGCACATTTACTGCAATCATTCTATTATATGATTTTTAATTTTGTAATGAATACAGGACATAAGTCAACCGTGGCTCAACTTGGCCCTGGATAAGACAAGATAGCTATCTTATTGCTTACAAGTGTGGCCCACAAATTGAAAGGAAATACTTTACTCGAACATGTTGGACTAAGCAGAAAGTCGAAGGCAATAAACTGATGAAAAGGATAATCATGGGATGTAGGCCTATGCAGTGTTCTTCACTGACGTGTTTATCTTTGTATGCTGTATTTTTCAGAGTGTGCTGAGACTGGAGTCTACATACGGGTAGTAAATTCCAATTAAGATAAATTCAAGGGGAAATATTTAATACATATTTCCCTGTTTGATTTTGAATTCGATTTGTGTTTAAAATATGTGACCCGTTTGTTGACATGGTTATTCAAACACTGTGTGGTATAAAATCATTCGGCAAATTTTTATAACGTTCGATGTACCCCCCAAACTAAACAGTAAACACAGATTTCCGGTGCCAGGTACGGCTTTTTGCTAGTAAGCATTAGACTGTTAGCACCTCAATACGCTATGATACAATGTAATGTTCGGGATTCACCTTTACTCACAAATCATGTATTGCATGTATGTATCTTCATCGCGTGAATGAGGGTGGATCATCTAGGGAATAAAGTGATATATGCTTAACTTATTTCTCCGAAGGGTTTTGAATTAATCTACATGGGCACAATTACGTTCACAAATTGTCTATCTTAGTTGATGGGTATCGTAATTGATATATCGAGCAACGAATTGTTGACTGGATACGTAAAGACACGCACTTAGTCAAGTGATGGGGTATCAAAAGGATATCCCCAGCTACTCAACATCTTATGTAAGTTAAATGTACTAAAAGCTTTCTATTAAAGCTTGATATCGCTCACGGAACTACCATTTACGGCCTTTTTTCTTGATGACCTGCTTCAACTTAAAAGATTTTATAACAATTGTCCTATTTTGAATGTCACTCTGACTTATGATTTACAAGCGGATAATTACCAGCCATTTATACTCAACGTTCGACATACTTTTTAGTGACGCATCGGCAGCATAGGTTAGGGGGTTGAATATACCATCATGTGCGGGATTCTTTCAAAAATTCTTTGTATGAGTTCTATCTACAGAGTAAAGTCCAACAATTTCTTCATGTATTTCTCAGTGAACTTTCTTTAATGCTTTTCGCTTTGCAGCTGCTTGGTATAATGATGAAAAAATAAAAGAATATGAAACATTTGTTTACTGCGAGAAAACAACAGTGGCAACACAAATGTAGTTTCCCCACGTCGACTTGCCAAAACCAGACTAATTCATCGATCCAGGTACTGGGGGATACAAAGGATCTGAATTGACGATTGATCTATTTTGCTAAAATGCAGTATGATAGACAAATACCTGAATTTTGATTTTGAAAAATAAGAGTCTGTTGCTTCCTATCTTTTCATGACTTTACTAATTTGCCGACAAAAAGTATAGAAAGCCCACCGAGTCAGGAAACGTCCGGTGTGAAATGAGCCTCACTGTATACATGCCCTGACGATCAATATCAACTGCGAATCAGTTGTTGTGAAATATCAAAACATTTTTAATTTGGAAAATCTTGATTCCAAATTAAAAATGAGCAAAATTCCAATGTCCTAAAGTAAAATATTTTGATTTCTTCACAGTCATTATAATCCCAATTCAAAACCGACAATTAAAATTATATCATTAAAAATGATACGGACGTGAGTAGTAGTGAATGGGGGCCCACGGCCCAAACATTAGAGGGCGCTATTCATGTGCCATTCAAACTAAAACTCAAGAGGGCGCTATCACCATGTGTCAATCAAGCCCAAACTCAAGAGGAAGATATCGATAACTAATCAACCAATCAATCAATGATGAGGATGCCATCCCAAGTTCAAACAATAAGATCAATTATATAGGTGTGTATGGCATCATCGTAACCAATCTATAAATATATTCCAAGTTCTCTCGTACGACATGAGCCCGATTTTCGACACACATTTAATCATGGCAAGTGAAAAGCGTGAACATCACTACCTGTGTTGGAATCGAAAGAGCAGATAGCAAAGCACAAATGAGCGACTGCAAATACTTCTACGATACATGTATGTAGTTAAACCTCAAAGTGTATTCCGTTAGAAGATTCGTGACGAGTGCTACGGACGAGTGCTACGGAGGAATGCTACGGGTGTGAAACTGAAGACCTGAGCGCGAGAAAGACTCAAGTCCAGTTTTGGCCAAATTGAGTTAAGCTTGATTTTGGGTAGCTTTAGTGGTGAGAAATGTGGGGAAAATTACTGATTTTTTTATTTGAAGTCTTAAAATATATTTTCAGGGGGTCAAGTTTTGCACTATCACTAATGTTAGCGCAAGAAAGACCTAAGTACATATTGAGATACAGGTATTTGAAGTTTTAAAAATATTGAAGAAAATTTAATGACAATTGACAATAGGTTATGGTCTTTTAAGGGGGGACTTAAGGAAGTTTTTTGTTGAATTTTGTTAGTGCTGTAATTATTGAACAGTGACTCAAATGTATATAAAAGTATACCTTTTTGGAAAGGAAATGGATCAGAGAATCCAAATTGGATTCTCTGATCCATTTCCTTTCCAAAAATGTATTCTTTTATATACATTTGATTAATAGTTCAATAATTACAGCACTCACAAAATTCAAAAAATCGAATCAAAAACTTCCTTAAGTCCCCCCTTAAGCATTCACATGATATATGATTTTTTTAAAATTTAAATGTCGTATTTAGCGATATCGAATTTGGACTTGGGTCTTTCTTGCGCTCAGTTTGGAGCCATTGGTTTTATACAGGATTTCTATAAATTCACCAATTAATACAACATTTTGTAAGGTGTTTTTGTATTATTACATCATTTATTACATGTCAATAAACAATTATATGTTGCTAAAATTATTAAGATCATTGTTAATTGGCATTATAATTGATTCTCAGACAACAACTCATTTATAGAAACCCTGTACAAAACCTATGGCTATAAACTAAGCGCAAGAAAGACCCAAGTCCAAAATCACTAAATTGATCGATATCGCTTAATACAACATTTTTCTCAAAAAATCATATATCATGTGAATGCTAAGACTATCAATGTTCATTACAATAGCACCTTTTGGTAATTTTCTACAATATTTAAACAACTTTAAATGCCTGTAGCTCAAAATAGCAAATATGGACTTAGGTCTTTCTTGCGCTCAGGTCTTCAATTTCAGTCAGTTACAACATACCTGTCTAGATCCAGAAGTTTCCTGGGGACCAGAACACCGTGTATTTTTGTATACGGAAGCCGAATATGAAGTAAGCAAACGATACCTTGTAGCATTGTTTGTTGAAACGTCCAATATTCTGAAGTTAGACTCAAACCTGATAAATAGCGACGCTACATTGAAAGCCATATTAGAATCATGGGAGAAAGAGGACTTCAGGCAAATAGATAGGAACATCATGGACGCCCCGCTAACCTAAGACGACATTGCTACATTGGAGGCTGCCATGCTAGACATGCTAGAGAGTCACGCTTCAGTCGCATATCTGTCACGGACTGATTTCACCAGTTGATCTAGAAGATGATGATACGTATGAGCTTGAAACTAGACCGATATTGAGAGCTTCGCATCGAGTTGCGGACGACATTAGAAAACACGAGGAATGTATGTTTACTGCACGATAGTAAGAACTTCGACTCTAAATTTAAAGAAATGGCTGAAGCGGTTTCAGGAGAGACTACCTGGGAAGTTCTGTACAAAACTAATTAAAGACATCAATAGACACTATAATTATATAACGTGTACCAAAACATGCAACAAAGATTATCTTGGGAGATCATTAACGAAGTAAGTGGAAGGAAAACCTCTAGGAATTGAATTCTCAAAGGAAAGACAAAGGAAGAACGTGTCAATAATTGGTACTGCCACTTCCAACAACTCCTAGGAAATCCACCGAGAGTGACTGATGAGGATGAAGACATACCAAGGATTTTCAAAGAATTACCAATTAAGTGTACTGCCTTCAATAATACTAAGTACCAGAAAGTCTAGAAATCTATCAAGGAGGGGAACAGTTTTGGAGAGGACAACATTCCACCTGAACTCCTGACAAGATGCAATCTTGATGATTTAATACTGGACATTTGTAATAAGGCCCTCCTAGAAAAGCAAAAACCTGACCAGTGGGCAATATTGAACCTGATTCCAGTCCCAAAATCTGGTGATCTAAGTCAAGCAGAAAACTACAGAGGCATATGTCTGAACTCCATTGTAGCCAAGACATAACAGAATGATTCTCAACAGAATAAGACCTCACCTAGATGAATTACTTCGAACTAACCAGAATGGCTTCCGCGAGGGAAGAGGCACTACCTCACACATTCTTGGGCTAAGGAGAATCATCGAAGGTATACATTCCAATAATCTCTCTGCAGTCATAACATTCATTGACTTCAAAAAGGCATTCGACATCATACATCGTGGGAAAATGATCAAGATACTCAAAGCATACGGTATCCCACAAGTTATAACAGATGCAATTGATGAAACTTACAGAAACACAAGAGCCAAAGTTATATCACCTGATGGTGACACGGAACTGTTCGACATCCTAGCAGGAGTACTCCAAGGTGATACCCTTGCCCCCTACCTATTCATAATCATCCTTGATTATTTCTTAAGAATAGCTATCAGTGGGAGAGAAGAGGAACTAGGATTCACCACCAAGCCTAGACAAAGTCGAAAAATAGGGCCAAAGAAAGTCACGGATCTTGACTTTGCAGATGAAATAGCTTTACTTTCTGACACTAAGAAGCAGGCACAGAAGCTGCTGAAAATATGTTGAGGAAGCAGCACTCAAAACTGGGCTCCACATGAATGTCAAAAAACCCAAATGCATGGTATTTTACCAAACACAAGCGGTACAGCTAAAAACCTCTGATGGAAGTAACCTAGACAACGTAAAGGACTTCAAATACCTGGGCACCTTGGCGAAAGACACAGGACTGAATGATGAGGAGATGAAAGCATGCATGAGGGACAGAGGAATATGGCGAGCCATCACGAAGACCGATCGAGATCGACATAAGTAAGTAAGTAGTAAGTATTGCCGAACTGTCGGATACTTTTGGAGGTTGAAAACCACCTCTCAAGGTTTTGGAATTTTGGTTAATGGCTGGGAATTAATGTTTTAATATTAGGGCTCCATGCCTTGACTAGTTGATTTCCATATGAAATGTGAACAGTGAATAAAGAATCAATTACACAAAATTACCAAGGTGTTGCGTTGTCAAGAGGGCGCTTTCACCGTGTGTCAATCACTTATTTGCCCTTTGACCTTTATCGATAACTAATCAATCAACCAATCAATCAAATGATGAGGAAGACGTCACAAGAGGTCGTTAACATTTGTCAATGTTTCTAGACTTTAAACGCAGTTTTCGCAAAATGGTCATATCGATAAATCCCCGGGTCTTTTCTCAAGAACGGAAACATGTAGAAAGATGTAATTTAGAATGGAGCTAGACTAAATAATTCCACAGTTGATAGCATAGCCTTTTTGGAAATTTTGTTCTTGTTTGCATTTTTATAGCCATTTCTAAAGGGCTATGCTATCCTGACATGTATGTGTGTAAGCATATTTTTAGTCAACAAAAAAAAACCTAAAAATGTTTGCGTTCTTCCAGGAGTACCTCGAGATAAATTAAGCGTTAAAATCCAAGATGGCCGCCATTATTATGTAAATTTGATACATTTTGATGTTTTTCTCTCTGTTAATCCTCCTGAATGATCAAGAGTGTCAACATATCCAAAGATGAGCTGTGTAGGACTTAACAATAATTTCTATTATGGTAGCGCCAGCCTATAACCTTTAAAGGTACATTGTGCATTTTAATTATATGTTAGAAAAATAATTAACGAGCCCAAATGGCGTAATTATATAGAACAAAACATCATACTTATGACTAAAACGAATGAAATTGCTCTTAGAAAAAATAATACACAAACGATGTCCACAACTACTAAGGCCAAAGTGCCAAAATCAGTTCAAGAAGTAAAAGTAAAATTTATAATGGATTTGAACGATATTATTGAAGATTAAGGGACGACAAACGAAAACATATTTTTTACCACCCAAAGGAAAAGTATGTTATTATTTGCAGTCGATCTCTGTAGTCATGGCGATAACTGTCTGGTTTTCAGTTCGATTTTTACGGGCGTTTCTACATAGGGGTGATGCATAATATACTACGCTGACGTTGACGTGAAAACGGAGTAAAAGCAACTTTCATTCAAAAGTCCACACTATTTATTAGGCTTCAGGGGCTTCAGGGTATCGAGAGACACACTGATTCTGTTTCGATATTTTGAGGGCACAAATTATTCCATTCAAGCTTCGTTTAGTTTATTCATTCTCGATTACATTTTGTATCTACACTCTTAGAAGGTCAGGATCAAATACATGAGTAGATTTCCGGCTCACTTTGTTTTGATCCTTTAAGGATCATTTTCGGATCGTTTTGATCCGTTTTCGGATCGTTTTGATCCGTTTCCAGATAGATATCAACAAACGGATCAAATTCACCTTGATCAACTTTGATCTGATTTCCGGATCAATTCGATGAAACATTTCATTGGTCAATGAGTGACTGACGTCACTCTTTCGCAAACCGATAGACGACAAGCAGACGATCTTTTGAATTCGGTCGCCACAGTTGAAACAAGGGTGAAATACCGCGGTAAGTTATCCAGTCTAATCTGTAAAATGTTACATGATTTTGTCGGTAAAGTAGTTTTATTTTTTATGTTTGAACATGCTCTATTCTTGTGAACAAATTTCTTGTACCTGACCAGTGCCATCAGTACGATTTTCGGTCAAAATGCTCCTCACAAAATGTCACGATCACTGCGATGTACTAGGCCTACACGATGTAGTAAGCTTACTGCACTCGATATATAGTCTGCAGTGTGCACCCGGGGGTGGGGGCACTCAATCAATATTAGGTTTCACACCAGGCTCCATCAAAAATACCCCCTTTTTTTGGCCCGGTGTCACCGAAAGACCCTTGCATGCATGCTTGTTTTTACAATCTGTCACCCGATGACCCCCTATGTTTTCACTTTTTCTTTGATTCAGTTTGATCCTGGAGTATGATCATAAGCTACAGGTACATCCGATTAAGGATCATTATTTTGATCCGTTTCAGTATCATTTGACAGAAATATTTGATCCCATTTCGGATCAAACTTTTTGATCCTGCTTGTCGGATCACTTTGATCCGGAAAGGGTAAGCTCATATGTGATACCGCTTCTGGATCAAAATTGATCCTTTTCGTCTCATATTTGATCCTGACTTTCTAAGAGTGTAGTATTTAGTTTCGGTCCACGGTGTTGAAAGAAAATCTAATGTATTGACCGCTACCTTTGAAATTGATACTTTCGCTATAATACTAATCATGCTAATAGACCTAGAAGTATTTTCATAATTAAATATAACTCATTGGGACTAATCATGTCGCATAATATGTTCCACCCCCACAAATCCCCATTAACTTGGTACGTAATTTCGTGTTCATCTAAAATCCATTAGACGATGAGTACAGTATTCGTTAAATTGTTTCTGATTCGTGATCTATGGAATACATTTACGTAAATGTATATTTTTCATATATCTGAATAAAAGTACCTTACGAAGAACATTCAACAATTGATTGATATCAACTACGTGACGTTAAGTAGCAAACGAGTGTGATCGTGATGTGTCAACGTACACTGGAACAAATTCGGAGTAACCTATTCACTTATTCAAACATTTGCTATTGCCTATTGCTTAATAAATTTCCTATGGGTTAATTGTCTCATATTTGAATAAGCCCACTGTTATTGGTTCCTGGTATTGTTACAATGCGACGTTATCACCATAGTGAAGTGAGTTGCATGAAAATCACTTCCGAGCTTGCTATTATCTATACAAAGTAGCATAGTTACACGGTTAACTTACGAACTGCGGCTTACTTCAAGGGGTTATTCATTATCCCTAGAAGTCGTGACACTTTGATTTTCAAATTTTCCTGTAGCGTCGACATCATTAAGACAGACGTGCACTTTCTAACTAGTTTGAATTATTCACCCCATTACGAAATCGTGTTAGCTGTTGATGCAGGACATGAACGCAAAAGTCTGACTTGTAGGCCATAGTAACTTACAGAGCTCATCATACTTGGTTCGAACCATTGAACAGTTTTTAAAGAATACAATTCCTATACAGAGTGAGTCAAATAAATTATTCATGAACTGTTTTCAAAAATTCAGTAAATTTCAATTTGTCCAATATAATATAATTATAATCATAAGCCACGTTTCATAGTTTGTGAAATTTGCATGATAATAGTCAATTGCATCCAATAACAGTAATTTCGGATCGTAATTTCCATTAATTTTAATAATTATCAATGCTAATCTTGTCACATATAGTGGTTCATTGAATGATGGTCAAGGAATCATTTGAAATAGCTGGCAGATAATCTATAGTATATGTATATATTATGTGAGGGTATCGAAGAGAATCTTGATATTATAACCCTGAACAATAATTTCAAATTAAAATTGAAACACATCGGCCGTTTTATACATGCATATCACTCTCGAACTTACGTTATATCATAATCATTTAAATTGATTAGACGTAGAGTATATCAATCATTATAATGTTACTGCATTTTTAATATTTTTAATCAATTAACGTAACACGTATCTATTTACAAACAAGTATCCATTGATAAACATTGTGCAAATCAAGCCCAAACTCAAGAGGGCGCTATTGATAACTAATCATTCAATGATGAGGATGAATACCAAATTGCAAGTTACAACGAGTGCAAAATTCTGCTGCCCGACTCGTACGGTGCTCAAGGCGTGACCAAATGAAGCCGATTCTTTGTGAGCTACACTGGCTCCCTGTTCAGAACGCTTACAATACAAGATAGCTCTGCTCACATTCAAGGCATTGAACAATATGGCACCAGCTATATCACAGAACTCTTAACTAAATGCACTCCCGGAGAACCCTTCGCTCTTCTTCTCAAAATCTTCTTCGCATCCCGGCTACAGGAAACACAAACTTTTACAGTAACAGAACTTTTGCGATCATAGCACCAAAGATTTGGAACAGTTTACCATCATATATTCGCTCAATGTCATCTCTTTCCTGTATGTCTCACATATAATTGTTTGTTTGTATTTTATGTAGGCCTATTTGTACTTTTCTCTTTGTATTTAAGCGCTAAATATATGCACGATCTTCGACACACATTTAATCATGGCAAGTCAAAGCGTGAACACCCCTACCTGTGTTGGAATCGAAAGAGTAAATATACAAACCACAAAAGAGCCACTGCAAATACTTCTTCGATACGTGCATGCAGTTAAACTTCAAAGTGAATTCCGTAAGAAGATGCGTGACGAGTGCTACGGGTGTGAAACTGATCATCCCAGCCAGCTACAACACACCTGTCTAGATCCAGAAGTTTCCCGGAGACCAGAAAACCGTGCATTTTTGTATACGGAAGCCGAATATGAAGTAAACAAACGATATCTTGTAAGTTGTAGCATTGTTTGTTCAAACGTCCAATAATATGAAGTTAAACTCAAACCTGATAAATAGCGACGCTAGATAAAAAGCCATATTAGAATCATGGGAAATAGAGGACTTCAGGTAAATAGATAGGAACATCATGGACGCCCCGCTAACCTACGACGACATTGCTACATTGGAAGCTGACAAAACGGTAGACATGCTAGAGAGTCAAGCTTTAGTCGCATATCTTAACACGGACTGATTTCATCAGTTGATCTAAAAGATGATTATACTTATGAGCTTGAAATCAGACTGATAATCAGAGCTTCGCATCGTGTTGCGGACGACATTAAAAAAACACGAGGACTATTATATATTTACTACACGATTTCAAGAAATGGTTGAAGCGGTTTTAGGAGACTACCTGGGAAGTTCCGTACAAACTAATTAAGTGTTTTCGCATGATGACATTGTACGCATTTGCGGCGGACATGTGTGGACTCGTGGATGATAGTGACATTCATTAGACACTATCACTTGTCGAACGATACAACGTTAACTGGCGGATCCTTTTTCATCACATGCTATGGTTCATACATTGAAGGGATGATATTCTTATTCATCCTCTTTGCGTATTTAAATGTGTTACCAAATTACCAATACCAATATTGAGGGGCGTTCACCTTTTGCTGCACTTATTATCATTCCGTTTTGCTTCATTACGCGAATGACCATTTCATTTTGGAAATCCCATACGGACACCCTTTGACTAGCCTATTTGTTTCCATGCATACTTATTTTAAATCCTGTATGCTATGGTTAGGAAAGGGTTACTCTCTAAATGTAAAAGAGTGAAATTCCACTCTAATGGAGTGAATATTCACCCTTCAAAGGATTGCCTACAGTGATCACTCTAATAGAGTGAAAGTCACTCCTTGAAAGAGTGGAACCATTTTCAAACCAAAACAGAGTGATTTTTGGTCACTCCAAAAAACGAATGAATTTTCACTCTTCAAAGAGTGTCTACAGTGAAAAAAGGAGTGAAATTGGAGTGAAAAAAGAGTGAATATATAAGGAGTGAATTTCACTCATTTAGAGTGAACTTCACCCTCATTGAGAGTGAACAATAATGGAACATTTTAATTACTTAATTACATTCACATGAATAACTTGCAATTCAATAGAAAATTTAAATAACAAACAAAGTGTCATTATCCAAACTATACTTACCTTTTCTCGACCAAACAACTGATATAATTTGCCTATGTTACATTATCACTTCCTTTCGGTAGTGAAACGATATCATATATCGACATAATATTTCTCTATGTAAAGTATCTAAATCTACTTTCTCTGGTGTTTTTTATCGATGTTTTTACGCGTTTCATTAATGTAATTTATATTTAATAATTATTTTGACTTTAAAATTATTGCAGAAACAATTAACATTGATATCATCATTAACTATCACTTCAATAATGTTTAAATTTAATAAAATAAAGAATATGTGATCGTACAGGAATTACTCATAAATCATTTGTAAATGTTATGTATTTAACGGTGTTTTTTTTATATGCATATGAAGTTTTGATATGGAATTGTTACAATTCAACCGTTTTGATGCCATATATTAAAAACACAAAGTTTGATTACGTCGTATATATATTAGAAATATGTTTAGTATCCGGGATGAGCATTTTAACAATTTATATATGCCATACTGCATCCTCCTAATAATGCAATAAATCAAACGTATACTCATTAGTACAGTGTAACTTTGCTAATACGCACTCGTATATCTGAGTATCTGAGGGTAATTCATATCACGCAGATAAAAAGGCCACAGGTCGGTAGGTGTAATATAAATAAAATAAAAAGTCATTTGAAGGGGTGTCCTTCTATGAAAGAGCAACTCATGATGAGTGCAAAACGTGTTCACCTTTATTTGTAAAAACAGCTACTTTTAGACGTACATGTATAAAATGCTTATAAAAAACCCATAAATGTTTTAAAACGATATCCACAAATACTAAGGCCAAAGCGCCAACATTGGTATAACCATGGGAAATTAAAGTTTAATGTATAATGAACGATATTATTGATGATAACTATGGACGACACAGGCCTATTATGATTACTATGGACGACACTGGCCTAGAAGCCACGATGTATGTACTTTTGAATGGCATTGTTTTATAAGATATAAAACACATGTGCGTCACAAAGACCCACACCGCCCAATAAAATCACCCAAAATATGCAGTGATTTATAGCTCTTTCATCATCATCATCATCCTTCGGCTGCAGAGCAGGCGACCACAAGTTTCTTCCATGCACGACGGTCTTGAGCAAGAGTGACAATCTGGCGATCTTCAATCATGCCTTCATTGTCCCCTAGTAAGCGTTGTATATATGTCAGATATGTTGTGCAAGGACGACCAGGTCTCCTTCGGCCATGTGTTGGTGCGTAGGTGGCATACTTTTTAGCTGGCTCTTCATCAGGGAGACGGAGTATATGGCCAAGGAATCTCAGCTGGCGGCGCTTTACACGGTGGATAAGAGGCTCTGTCTTGGTCATGTCATTATAGAATATCAACAGAAATAAACTATGGATTTCCATAATGCTAAGTCATAAGTATGACCTTTACTACTTCCACATTTGTCTTCGTCATTACGTTATACATTCCACAAAATGTTTTTTCGGTTGTGTGTAAATTCACAAACCCTACTACAAGCTTTGAGCCCTGTCTGCTTTTAGATCAAACATTTGTGATATACATTATAAAAAAACACCATATGCCTCTTTTGACCCTTATAAAAGCAAATCCCAATTATATAGGAGACATGTGCATTACTCAGATGTGGTGAAGTTCAACTTGTTAACGGGAGCAATGTAGACGCGGGCCATTAAATAAGACAAACAACGTGTTGGATAGTACCGTAATTCTTGAAGCTAATGGTAATTAATATATTTGTTGTGCATTGTGGTGCTAGGTCTTTACAACTCACACTGCAATATAACTAACCTGGCTACATTATAGCAATCGAAGAGAGTTTGGTAAACGCGTTATAATTATGGCATGCAATTGTGTAGTATCATGCAAATTTACTGAAGTACATATATATATATGTTAAGGGGTTTACACTTTTAAATGAAGAATTAATGTTTACAGACTTTTAAAAAAAAAGAACCTTAATACTTTGATTCACAGACTTTAAAAATAAAGAACCTTAATACTTTGATTCACTCCGTATAGGTACTACATTCTTAAGAACTCTTCGAACAAAATATGATGATTTTTGTATATGATATTGTACAATTACCGTCATCACCACCTACATATCATCGACTTATCTTCCAAGCTTATCATACTTATTGCATATAACCGCAAGTCATATTTATGCGTTCACAGCTATAGATTATTTGCCTTATCCTGCATCAACAGCTAACACGATTGCGTTATGGGGTTGATGAATACAAAGATAGAAAGTACACGTATGCCTTATTCATTACGCTACAGGCAACTTTGACAAATGTAAGTATGAGGCTTTTAAGATAATAGATAATTCATTCTGTTTAAAATAAACCGCGATTTGGTAGTGTATGGGGGTAGTTATGCTGTCTTTTGTAGCAAATAGCAAGCTTTGCAGTTATTTGGATGCAAATTCTTCGGCTACGCCGCATATTGGAAATACTATAGTTTGAGATTAAAAAAAGATGAACATCGGCCTTATTTAAATATGAGACAATTATCCCGTGAGACATTTGTTTAGCCATAGGCAATAGAAAATGTTTGAACAAGCGAATAGGTTACTCAAAACCTGTTCCCAGGCATGTTGACACATCACGATCACACTCATTTGCTGCTATACGTCACGTACTTCATATCAATCAATTGCAGAATGCTTTATTCGCAAGCTATTTTTATTCATGAATCCATGGACGTGTTACGTAAATTGATTTCAAATATTAAAGATTGATATGCTTTACGTATAATCAATTTAACTGAACATGATATAACGTATTAAGTTTGACGGTAGTATGCATTACACGTATGTATTACACGGCCAATGTGTTTCAATTTTATTTTGAAATCAATGTTCAGGATTAGAATATCAACATAACGTCACTTTTACACCCTCATAAAATATATACATAAACTATTATTATCTTTCAAACATATCCTTGATCATCATTCAATGAAACACTACATGTGACAAGATTAGCACCATAATACGAAAAAGATACTAGGTTTATTATTAGTGATTAGTATAGCCAAAGTTTCAATTATGTATAGGTAGCTGGCTATACATTATATTTTCTTTAAAAAACGTGGACAGAAAAGAAAAAGATACACAAATATTATCGAAAGTGAAGACAGTTGGACTGGAATCGTATGTTTTACAACGATTTCCTTGAATACTAAGGCCAAAGCGCCAACATTGGTATAACCATGGGCTCAGGAAAATAAAATTTAATGTATAATGAACGATATTATTGATGATTACTATACAAACATATTTTGGACCACCCAAGGAAAAGTAAGTTATTATTTGCAGTTGATCCTGGTAGTCATGGCGACGTCTGCCTCGGTCTCAGTTTAATTGTCACGGGCATTTCTACAGCGGATGAGGCAAAACATTTCTCTGAATTCTGAGTAAAAGTAATTTTCTTTCAAACGCTCGCGTTATTTATTTAGCTTCACGGGCAAACTGACTCTGTTTTATACACAACCGAATAAGCATTTTGTGGAATGTATATGACGAAAAGGTGCCAACAATTTGTTATTGATCTCAAAAACACATTTTTGGCACTTTTTGGTCAATATTTTCAAAACTAAACAAATTTAAGCCAACCACCCCCCCCCCCCCCCCCTTTAGATGATTTTAGTAAACATTTTGGCATTTTTAACCAAAACTGGTTTTGTTAGGTTGTCTGAAAAATTTGGCGCCCAAAAAGTTTTTTTGGGGGAAAATTTAATTTTGTTGTTGTTGTTGTGAAATTTGGTACAAAAAATGGATTCTACGACTCATTTCAATTCAAAAATGGTATACTTTTATGCACATTACTTTATTAGTTTAAAAGTTACAGTGTTTGATTAATTTCATAAAAAGGGTTGACACCAAAACTAAACAAATTTAAGCCAACCCCCCCCCCCCCCCCCCCCCCCCCTTTAGATGATTTTGGTAAACATTTTGGCATTTTTAACCAAAAACTGGTTTTGTTAGGTTGTCTGACAAATTTAGCGCAAAAAAAAAGTGATTTAGGGGGGGGGGGGGGAATGTCAAAATCTTTTTTTGTGTGTGTAATTTGTTACCAAAAATGGATTCTACGACTCATTTCAATTCAAAAATCAAAAATGGTATACTTTTATGCACTTACATTATTAGTTACAGTACTTGATTAATTTCATAAAAAAGGGTTGACACCTCCTTTAAGTGAAAACAAAAGAAATCAAAAAGAACTTGACCGGAAGGAAGTGTGATCTTTAATCATGTTAAATTTTACAAAACAAGCCAAGTGAGCATTTTCAAGCTCACAAATGTTCAACAAAAACCTACACGGAAACCCCTGTAATTTCAGTTTTAACCTCGTCATTATAAGTTTCCTAACTTTTGTACTGGTTCTGGGCACACGGTGTAGGTTGGAAAACTAAACATTACACGCAGTTTACTGTCGACATATAATTATGGTCTTTGTGATTCTGAATTTATACTTTAAACACCTCTTAAGGGTGCACTACACTAATGGGGTTTCCCCTACCCTTAAGGACGGTGTTTAAAACTAAAATCGGAAAGTATGCATCACAAAATCCTCAATTAAAAAGACTTGACAGTAATACCATTGCGTACAGGCCTATGATTTTTTTATTAATTATGATAAATGTGACATCACCTACATGCACCCTGACTATAAACTGTGAATATCACGCGCTTAGTCGTAAATGACACGCGCTTAGTCAAGTAGTAGGGGTATGAAACGGATATCCCCAGCTACTCAACACGTTATGTAAATTAAATGTACTAAAAGCTGTCTATTAAAGCTTGATATCGTTGGCGGAACTACGGCCCATTTTTGATGACCTGCTTCAACTTTAGAGGATCATTTTCCATTTTGTATTTACTATTAACGCGAGAATTACGGGCCTGGATATGTCATAATATAATTTGAAATGGGCTAGAGACGTCAATTTCAAAGATTGATTGGACTTTCATTGACATTAAATAAAAGATTGATATCTTCGCTACATACAACCACAATGTCAATACCCTAGGCCGTCACTGTAAAGTGATGAGTAAAGGATAAAGACGGTATCTAAAAATGGTGCACTTTTTTTCTTTTTTTTCTTTTTGTATATAAAGAGCAAATGAGGACAATAGCCCAACAGACATTAACAAGGTTAATGACCTGAGTGATTAGAAATCAAACTCTGGTAACTCTCGACAGAGAGCTCTCAAAGGCCGATCGATTGGTTCACTGCACTCAGAAAATATGCATAATACAAGAAACACAAATGGGCAGGGGCTAAATATTCCAATGAAAGTGATGAAAAAATAAGATAAAAGCCCAAACATAAAGAACAACATCATAATATAAATAAAAGAAAAATAATAACATCTGGCGGTCTGATGGGCATCAAGAGAACCAACACAATAAACTTAGGAACTAACTCTACCAGGAGCTGCCTGTTGCCACCTGTTGGGGCGTGGCCGTACCACCAGCCCAGCTGGCTACATGCTTTACAGGACCATCCACCATCTCCCCAATCAAGCATTAACCTACACTTAACCCATGACCACCATGCTAATGTAACAGTCAGGGGTTGAAAGGACTTGAATGAAGGGTGTCATGAAAGAGTATAAAGGATATTACAAGTTGAGACTTGGCGAGAAGATGTCTGTGCACACGGCACTTGAAAGCCTGAATTCCAGCCGCTGAAATGTTGCCAACAGCATCGTCTGGAAGACTGTTCCATAAGGGAACAGCCGTGTGAATGAAGCTTCTGTCTAAGCAGCGAGTTCGCTGGCAGTCAGCAGAGAAAGAGCATGGACTGGCATTGATACGCTCAAGCGGGTAGCACGGCGTTTGTAGGAAGTAATCCTGCTAGATCTTGTGGGCAGTTGGTAGTATGCATTTTGTACAAGACCGTAGCTGCTGCTACTTGTCGCCTGTGAAGTAGGCTGACGATTTTGAGCTGTGACCACCCCTGGGGCAGTTTCGTCCATAGGCCAGGGCAAGTTCGCCATGGGCTCGTAATAAGGCTTCATAAAGTAGTAGTTATCAAATAGATATACACATTTGTTATGCAATGTGATTATCTTCCAAAATAAAATTTAGGGAATCCAACATTTAAGGGTGGGGTCATTTTTGCGAAATATACGGGTCTAGAATTTTGAAATGATAATACATTTTAAAATATTATCTTCTAATGTTAGTGCTACTCCATTCTTGGTAGCTCTTTTTAAAATTAGCCATAGGCTACAGGATGTGAATTACAATTTTGAAATTATACAAAATCTTAAACATGTAAATTCCCATGGGCGAACATGCACCATCATGAAATGGCGAATGTGCCCCACAGCACAATAAGTGCATTGACCCGGTATCCATGCGTGTCCCATATACAATGACGGATTAATAACTGCATCAAATTCATAACCAATCCATTTTCTACCTAATGATGATTTACATTAAAATCTTCTGTACGAACATCTTTAGAAAAGAATCAATACCAAAAATGGAAGAAAATCCATTTTTGTGATGTAAAATGGTTTTTAGATGATCATTTGACAAACATTATACGGAGATCTAAGCACCATGTTACCATGGGAAGCTCGCAACAAACTGCGGAATATTGTGTGTGTCCGTCAAATTCAACAAGTGGCCGTAATGATGAAAATCACGTGGTGGGCGAACCTGCCCCTAGGGTGTACACTCCCCGCTCTCCCCTACTATGAAGGGATGATATTCTTCTAATTGATCTTCTTTGGGTTGTTAAATCTGTTAAATAATTACAAAACCAATACACGCATTGAAGGGTGTTCACCTTTTGCTGTACTTATTATCATTTCATTTTTGGTTCGTTATATGCATGACTTTTTCATTTTGTGAATGTTCTGTTGATTAATCCATATGCAGGTTGTGATATGCTTGTTTATCTTGACGAAAGAGATTCGCTAACGTGAGCCACTGAGATCAAATTGATACTTTGTAATTATTGATTTGGACATGTACATATGGTTTAATCAAGATATTGGTGACGTAAATAAGTGTCTAAGTATGTGTTAAGCAAATTATTCATGATACCGCCCGACAAAACTGGTTTGCCGATATTAATTCTCTTGAGAATTAAGCATAGTTACTCTGTACACTACTTAATCGCGGCTAATTGTAAAGGGTTAAACTATCAGCCTACTTGAAGAGTTTAAAATTAATTATCCCTAGAAGTATGACACTTTCATTTGCAAAGTTGTCTGTAGTGTACGTATTGAGACAAACGTGCACTTTCTATCTTTGCATTCATCACCACATTACGAAATCGTGTTAGCTGTTGATGCAGGATATAGAAAATGACCTGTAGTTGTGAACTCAAAAATCTGACTTATCGACAAGAATTGAAGCAATTCAGGTAATGAGCTTATCCGGTCGTTAGACTATTCCAGGTAAATCGCGCCAACGCCCATTTAAACTAAGAATATGAATTTCCGGAAATTTTCCCAATGGCTAATAATAGTATACATACTCATTAACACGGTATATGGTGTCTATCCGCCCTTAACAATGTTTATTTATAGTAGAAACAATCATTATAAGGGTGTATCAATAGTTCGTCTACTCATTAACAGTTTGATATACGTTGATCTTCTCATAGACAGTATGACTATAATAAAACCTTACGATTTACGGACATTTGTAATTGATCATTCTTACTGTGTGCTTACTTGAGCTGGTATGACAGGTATTTAAACCACGCAGACATTTTGGTAGCATGTGTTCTAATGAGGATCCGTGAAAAAGTCAACAGTCTACATTTGTCACCATCACTATATTTACATCTGATTGGTTTTTTTCCTTCTTAAAAGACAATTTATTATGGATTCGTCCGGTACATAACTTGATGACAGTCCTCTGCCTATTAGTAATATAAGAGCACAATCTTATCTTTCATTACAAGCATAAGGATGATTAGGAACTCACTATATGATCCAACAAGTATCATACACACGATATTGGGTCAACTGAAACTTGAACAGAGACCAATCAAATTATTGACAAATATTTGTTTTCAGTTCAATGAATATGGATACTTGTACGTATGCAGTGATGCACAATTATGGCTTTGGCATACGTACAAGTCACTTATGAGCCATACGGACTGATGTTTGCAGTGCCGCCATATCGATATGCAATTTGTCTTCTCTTTGACATGTAACAGAGAGGGCGTGCGTTCTGAAGTTCATGTCATATGACATATCCCAACACCGAATATTCTGTTGTACACTACATCAATATGTAATCGCATTACTTCTTGAAGATAATGAAAAATATTAAGAAAAGGGGTCCCAAAGTTGAACAATTCGCGGAAGACCTTTATGTCACGAAGCTGCGTCGAGATCATAAATGCGCGAACAAATATGCATGCATTCACGTCACGATTGACCAATCAGGACACGCGGTCATTTTTGAAAGCGCCTGGTACACACTTCCGAGTTCACGCACGCACGCACATACGCACGCATTGTTGGAATTATGTCCATAGTATTTTGACTAAAGGGTAAATGGATGTGTTGGGATGAATGAATGAAGTAACCGATATGATATTTATTACTTCATGAATAATCGCGATAGCTGCGTACCAAGTGCGTTCCAATAAAATGAATCGTTAGATGAGAACGCGCACGTCGAGCGCAGGTTACTAATAATTGCCCGAAAGTACTGCGCCAAACTGTTCGATTGTTTTGCTCATTGACCGACCAATCAAATTAAAGCCTCACGCCCCTAAACTGAATATTCAATGAGTTATGAGGAAACTCGATTAAAGCTTATTTCTGATTGGTTGAATGATAAAAATGTTACTGAGGAGATGACATGGACGACCCGACTTGGACTGTTTCAATAAGTAAGAAGGGGTGGACCAAATAAACAGAAAACTAATTAATCATTAGCGCGATTATATCGATACAAATCAACGATTTGGATAAATATGCATCTTTTTCAGTAATGAATGAGAATAATGACTGCTTAACAACTGTTTTCGTGAATTTGTTTTGAAATCCTCGGTTGTTGTTCTGGTCATTCGGAATTGTCCCTCAATTCCTCAGACCAGTACAAAAACCTCTGATTTCTAAGAAAACAGTTGTTACGCAGTCATTATTCTGTAATCATAGTGTGCCTTTAAATATATGTTTTCAACCAAGTCTGGCATGAAGTTCATTCCAACAACTTAAAATAGAGACAAAGAGGAGAAAATTCTTCCTAAAAACACTCCACATCTCTTCAAAATTCACCAACGTTTCCAACATTTCTACATTAACTGCAGGTGATTCTCAAGTGACTCCAGCTTGTAGGGTTCGCAACCTCGGTGCAATTTTTAACTCACATTTACTTATGTCACCTCATGTCAATAACATATGCCGCGGTGCTTCCTTCGCTTTGAGAAAGATCGGTAAAATTCGTCGTTACCTGGATGAATCAACCACAGAACAGTTTATTCATGCTTTTGTTTCCTCCAGACTGGACAATAACAACATTCTTCTCACTGGTTTGCCTTATAAGGACATTTCAAAACTTCAAAGAATTCAAAATTCCGCTGCCAGACTCGTTACTTTCACCAAAAAGTTCTTCGAGACCTCCATTGGTTGCCAGGTCTTGACAGGATCATTTTCAAACTTCTTCTACTCACATATAAAGTTCGTCATGACATGGCACCAATGTATTTGTGTGAACTTCTCCATCAATATGTTCCAACCAGGACACTACGTTCTTCAAGTCAAGATCTGCTGCAAACTCCATCATGTCGGACAAAAACCTACAGCGAAAGAGCATTTTCCATCATCGCTCCGAAACTCTGGAATGATCTGCCATATGAGATTCGTCATGCGCCATCCATCAATCAATTCAAGAACTCTCTCAAAACTCATATGTTCGATTTGTGGGAATTGTAGTTTATGCATGTTTGCTCTATGTTGTAATTTATTATGCTCTGTTTCAGCGCATTTGGATGTTTTTCAAATATGTTTGCGCTTTATATAGAACTGATTATTATTAGTGTTACTTTGCTAACAGGTACCTTAGGGCGAAACAGGTTTTTGTTATTCACTCATTATTACGTTAGGGCGAAAATAGTATTTCGCCCTAACGTAGTTTCTTTCATAAACTAATAATGCGCTTTATTCCGTTATAAATAACAAAGGAAATTACTATTCATGAGCTAATTAATTATGCAAATGTATTCAAATATTCAATAAATTTGCATATTTGTACGACAAATTATGCAAATTTTGTGAATATTTGAATAAATTTGCATACTTAATTAATTTATGTAAATGAATGTTATTGTTAGTTAATCTCATGTATCATTTCTACTTAATGTTATCATTAGCGATATTATTATTATTATTATTATTATTATTATTAGTGTTAGTGTTATTATTATTATTATTATTATTATTATTATTATTATTAAATGGAATACACTGTTGAGGGGCGACTTATGTATCATGGACCTTAACGCAACAAACTTCATTTTTGATGAGACATGTTACTCATATCAATCATGTCTACCCCAATCAATCTGATGACGATACATTTTGATACTTCCTTCATCTTACTATAAATATTGTGTGTCTGCAAGCGCCGCCAAACCCCGCGCCAAACGAGGACCTTAATGTGTTCAAACACCATGTGGACGTTCACGGTTGACATAACGCGTTTTATAGTCATATTCCACCAGAGTTCTTTACGAAATTGACTAACGGCAGCACAAAAGTGTCCCCTGCATCGCGCTGGTTCCTAATTTTGAAACAGTCGGTTCCAGCGTCGGCAATAACCATATTTTCTTTCAACCTCATGCTCCCAAAAGTAAGATTCGTTATGCACAACTCATAAATCAAGTTGTACAGCAATTGACCCCGCAATTGACAAATTCATTAGCTCAAGTTACAACTCATTAATCTCATCTGCTCATCTAGCGCGAGCCGAGCATGCTATAGCTACGGTAAGTCTAAAATAAAGTTCATATGATGACATGCTATAGATGAGGTGACCTATGATGTCATGTATTTACAAATGGGACACCCTCTGTTGTTTCCCTCCAGGCAGAATATACAGTCAAGTTAATGAAGACAACATGAAATTCCTTTCTAATGATTTGTAAAACTCATTTAGTTTTAGGTTTTTTTTGTGAAATGCGATAGCTTATAGCATTCCTAGGAAAGTTTAAAGACAGTTTTGATAACAATTTGCTGTGACACCACAATCTAGCTAGAAAACCTGATCTGGCCTATGTAAACTGTAGAAACTCTTGCCCGGTGTGTTTTGTCTCAAACCAACAGAGGGCGTCCTAAATGTCAACAAATGTCACCTCATCTATAGCTACGGTATATAAGTCTGAACTTTCATTGTAAAGTTCTTATATGACATGACAGCATTGTTATGATATACACGAATGCCAATTTGTTTTTGTTTTTTTAAAATTACAATTTAACTCTACTTACACCTTTATTAGATATATTATAGCCCCAAAATGTGAACGAGTCATAGACGACCTTTCTTTCATTAACCCTACTACGTAACACAGAAACAACCCGGCCAGCACCACTTGGGTGACTATAAAACAAAGACCCAAGACCCAAGACCCAAAAACAAAGACCCAAGACCACCCAACTATAAAACAAAGACCCCCTCAACTATAAAACAAAGACCCCCTCGACTATAAAACAAAGACCCCCTCAACTATAAAACAAAGACCCCCTCGACTATAAAACAAAGACCCACCCAACTATAAAACAAAGACCCCCTCAACTATAAAACAAAGACCCCCTCAACTATAAAACAAAGACCCCCTTAACTATAAAACAAAGACCCCCTCAACTATAAAACAAAGACCCCCTCAACTATAAAACAAAGACCCCCTTAACTATAAAACAAAGACCCCCTCAACTATAAAACAAAGACCCCCTCAACTATAAAACAAAGACCCCCTCAACTATAAAACAAAGACCCCTTAACTATAAAACAAAGACCCCCTCAACTATAAAACAAAGACCCCCTCAACTATAAAACAAAGACCCCCTCAACTATAAAACAAAGACCCCCTCAACTATAAAACAAAGACCCCCTCAACTATAAAACAAAGACCCTCTCAACTATAAAACAAAGACCCACCCAACTATAAAACAAAGACCCCCTTAACTATAAACTTGATGCAATATTTCGAAACGATTGACGATAGAATAATTCAGTTGGCAATATATCTAATTCCAATTTCCATCTACTACATATAGGCCTATGTACAGTGTATACCACTACCGCTCGTTATAGCCCTTGTGTCGTGTCAATCCCAAAACACCAACAAATACACCTACAAAATTAAATATGATGTACAAGTCAATGGTGGCTCAGCACAGTCAATACAGATTATCTCAAAATAATCAATTAGTCTGTTATGCCGTTTTGTCATGGGAGGGCAGTATAGTATACAAGCAAAAACCAGACGACGCTGGACATGGGCGTATTTACGAATATTCAGGCAAAAATATGCGAACGAGGTTACGTGATCAAGTGAATGGGACGAACGCTTAACAACGGTTTAAATTCAAAAAATGATACTGACAATAGGGATGGTTAGCCATCCCAAGTGGTTTTAGGATGAAATAATTTAGTTCCAACGTGTGATGAATTTTATTGGGTCATATAATCAAAATTCACTGTAATCCATTGAAACCAACGGAAATTCAAAATTAACGGCCGTTCGTATCCACCGTCGTCTGGCAAAAACAGAAGTAGTTTGGGAATTTCCCCGATTTCATTTGTAATGCCTGTGCGCCGCGTGTTCCAAATTTTACTCGTCACTGTACATGTACATTGTACGTCCGTATCCGTATCGTAACCTGGTATTACACATTCATAGACATAAATCTTGCGGTTTCGTGTTTCAACTTTTTGAAGTGGTTTGCGAGTTCGCTTGACAACCACGTGTGGTATTAGGCCAAATAAAAAAAAAACATGTTTAGCGTTCTGACTTTTTTAATAAAAAAGGAAGGAGGAGGCCCTTTTTATTGTTTTGTTTTGAAACGTTTGGTCATAGGTGAGGTGAGGATAGCCTGGATAGGTGAGGTGATGCGGATGGGGAGACGGTTAGGGATGGAAATTGGGGTGAGGTGAGAGGCATGTTGATGCATATTCAACATGTATACATATCTCATTAAAGGTATATTATGTGATCTTTCCATGGAACGCCCTCAACATCGAAAAAGAAATTGAAAGCAGATTTTCTTGCAGATTTACATTTCTAATCATAAATCGTACATACATTCCAAGTTACAGGGCGATACGATACTTAATTACTTCAAAATCATGGTTTTAGAGTGAAAATAAACTGTCGGATATCCGACAACTTATTTTATTCTAGTCTAAATTCACTCTAAAACCATGATTTTGAGGTAATTAGGAATCGTATCGCTCTGTAACTTGGAATGTATGTACGATTTATGATCTGAAATGTAAATCTGCAAGAAAATCTACTTTCTAAAAAAAATCATGAATAGAGGGCGCTCTCTGGAAAAGATCACATAATATGCCTTTAATATTCAAAGTAAAGATGCAAATATGAGTAGACTCCTTTATAAAAGAAACAAAATGCAAAGCCAAGGCAGTAGGTGGTGGTAGGACATAATTAACAGCATTTGAATTGATATTCGTACCGCAGATAATAGTTAACAACGCCGACAATATTAAATCATGTGACTTATTATTTTAAGCTTGATTTGTTGATGTTTTATTTTTTAAGATACGAGCCAGCAAACAGCGCCATCATTTGTTTGAACCGATACAGCCATCTCTTCACCGTTTCAGGATCGAGTAAACATATTTGGAATGGAGATTATATATGCAAGGAATTAATTATTCAGAATTGGGCTGGGTCTTTGTTTTATAGTCGAGGGGGTCTTTGTTTTATAGTTAAGGGGGTCTTTGTTTTATAGTTGGGTGGGTCTTTGTTTTATAGTTGAGAGGGTCTTTGTTTTATAGTTGAGGGGGTCTTTGTTTTATAGTTGAGGGGGTCTTTGTTTTATAGTTAAGGGGGTCTTTGTTTTATAGTTGAGGGGGTCTTTGTTTTATAGTTGAGGGGGTCTTTGTTTTATAGTTAAGGGGGTCTTTGTTTTATAGTTGAGGGGGTCTTTGTTTTATAGTTGAGGGGGTCTTTGTTTTATAGTTAAGGGGGTCTTTGTTTTATAGTTGAGGGGGTCTTTGTTTTATAGTTGAGGGGGTCTTTGTTTTATAGTTGAGGGGGTCTTTGTTTTATAGTTGAGGGGGTCTTTGTTTTATAGTTGAGGGGGTCTTTGTTTTATAGTTGAGGGGGTCTTTGTTTTATAGTCGAGGGGGTCTTTGTTTTATAGTTGAGGGGTCTTTGTTTTATAGTTGGGTGGTCTTGGGTCTTTGTTTTTGGGTCTTGGGTCTTGGGTCTTTGTTTTATAGTCACCCAGCACCACTTGGCTTGCGCGCACACAAGTTCTATCTCATGTAGCACTAAAATACGGGTATATGGTCTCCGATTTTTTAGCCTGTGAAGATTAATTTTCAGAGAGCGCTTATTAAGGTTGATTAATTTTATTTGACCTTGCGTGCGTATTTGTCGGGGTTAACGATGTCATCATATAAGCTTCGCGAAGCTATTTCCATTTGTCATTGGTTAATTAAATATAATATCAGATTTTCCTATATTGAAAGCGTGTAGAATGATATGTCGAACCATATAAAAATATGAATCGACGCGATGGAGTTTTTCAAACAGGTGATCAACCACGTTGAAACACTGATGTTTGGATCCACTGGAACTTGTACTAAATCCAACTAGATGGCGCGGTTCTCGGCTTACGCAATCTGTGGTTTGCGTTTGTTAAATGACACATTAGATAAGATAATTTGGATAGTTTTGTTCGGCTTGTTTAGTGCTCTCATATGAAAGGTCAGATTTCAATCGCAACCATACTTGGTAACAATAATCTTTGGGTAAAGGGGACTATGCTCATGTGGTACAGATTGATCTCTAAAGACAACTACATGACCTTTGACCCCATTTTGCCAACAATTTAAATTGCACTTATTATTGCTGCTGTTTTGTTGGCTCTCGTCTAAACTCAGACTTCAAAATCAGCCAATATTGGTAACAATATTCTTTAGCTAAGGGGGCTTGAGGTGCTCATGGTGTGTAAACATCTTGACCTCAAATGCTTCCTACATGACCTTTGATCCCTTTCTCTAAATTATACACCTTTCTCCATTCTAGACCCCTTTCTCTATATTATACACCTCTCTTCACTTTAGATCCCTTTCTATAAATTACACACCTTTCTTTATTCCATTGACCCCTTTCTCTTGTTTTCATATAATTATACCTTTTTATAGATTTTAGACTGTTCAATCTTTTTATCCTATACCTTTCTCTATTTTCTATATACCTTTCTCTCATCGACACCTTTCTGATTCTCATACCTTTATACCATTTTGACCCCTTTGGCCGCCCATACACTTGGTACTATCGGTTTGACCGTTCATCTGTGGAGCGTTTGATACATTTAGCCATTTGCTCAACAGCAGTATATACTCATGGGATATCAAGAACCCTGAGTGACCCTAGATCAACAGATTTGTCTGAACACATGCCTGATGTATATATATATATAATGCCATTTTTAATTGCATGATGACAGATCAATTAGGGCACAAATAGTTGAGTCTCAGTTGGTTAGTATCGGTTTTACGGTCAAGAGTATTTGAACGCAATTGAGTTATCTAGCTTGTACTTGATGACTGATCACTGATGCAGTACTTATTTTCGTAAATATAATGCTGTTTTATGCCTCTTATTTCATTGAATAGTTTGATCAATCATTTCGTTACTTTTCGTCCAAAAATAAAAAGGTTAACATCATAAACTTCATATTACCTTAACCAACTATACATTCAACTATAAATGTGTTTCCATGCTCACCAGAATATAACTCTCAAATCTGCTGAAAGAGTGGTTATGATTGGCTGGAACAGAATTCGACCCAGAGCAGGCTCAGAAATGATCCCACAATGCATTGCAAGCCAGCAAAACACGCCAAAACACAAGTTCTTCAACATATTTTTGACCGCATGATACCCGCAGCACTGGGTATCAATCTAACACGGCACATATCAATTTTGTGGGTCTCCAATTGCCTTACTTTTTCGGAAAAGGGGTCGGGACTGAAAAAAATAGAAGGTTGTAACAGACAAATCACTACATAACACTTGCTGCTTTCTATGCGGAGCAGATTTTACCAGATTTAGGCTAACGAATCCAATATACTCGTGACTGCGTTCACACGTCGTATAACTAAATATAAAGACCTGATGTTGTCAACGTTTTGGGCAACAAGGATTGAAATGAAAGCTAACATTTTAAAAGGATATTAGAAAAACAGTGTCCCATGTGGATAACAAAGAGTGTCGAAAATGGTGTAGCCAAGCTGATTTGGTCGCGTTATATGATTTATAGCGTTTTCAGCAGGGAGTGTGGGTGGAGGCACTTATGTATTGTAATCATCCGTGTTAATCCACTCTCAAATGCGGATTCTCAACGAAGGAAAAGTGACCCTTACCAAGGATTAATGCTTGACGAATCATACGCGTAGCAAAGGATATAGGTCCTCAAGACAGAGTTTAGACTGTAAAACGTATGAAGTAATTTTGTGATTCTGTTTTATCAGCGTATTTTTCTCATAGGCTTAGTTTGGGGTTTTACAATGATGACGCGTGACTATCTGCCCTAGCAACCCTTAGCGTAGATTCAGGACTGGTTGAAAAAGATACCCTTATTTTCATAAATTGGGGATTTTGATACCCTTAGCACTGGCCCGCGCGGACCCGCGTTGTGGTCTAAAAAGCACCCTTAATCCGCGGTTTCGTTCACTCGGATGATTGCATCATTATACCAATTTGTTTAATGATTCAAGCCCTGCACTGATGGATTGGATAGCTATAGTTTTTTTGGCTCTCGTCTAAACTCAGACTTCAAAATCAGCCAATATTGGTAACAATATTCTTTAGCTAAGGGGGCTTGAGGTGCTCATGGTGTGTAAACATCTTGACCTCAAATGCTCCCTACATGACCTTTGATCCCTTTCTCTAAATTATACACCTTTCTCCATTCTAGACCCCTTTCTCTATATTATACACCTCTCTTCACTTTAGATCCCTTTCTATAAATTACACACCTTTCTTTATTCCATTGACCCCTTTCTCTTGTTTTCATATAATTATACCTTTTTATAGATTTTAGACTGTTCAATCTTTTTATCCTATACCTTTCTTTATTTTCTATATACCTTTCTCTCATCGACACCTTTCTGATTCTCATACCTTTATACCATTTTGACCCCTTTGGCCGCCCATACACTTGGTACTATCGGTTTGACCGTTCATCTGTGGAGCGTTTGATACATTATGATTGATCAAACTATTCAATGAAATAAGAGGTATAAAACAGCATTATTTTTACGAAAATAAGTACTGCATCAGTGATCAGTCACCAAGAACAAGCTAGATAACTCAATTACGTTCAAATACTCTTGACCGTAAAACCGATACTAACCAACTGAGACTGAACTATTTGTGCCCTAATTGATCTGTCATCATGCAATTAAAAATGGCATTATATATACATCAGGCATGTGTTCAGACAAATCTGTTGATCTAGGGTCACTCAGGGTTCTTGATATCCCATGAGTATATACTGCTGTTGAGCAAATGGCTAAATGTATCAAACACCATAGGATTACATTGGCTATAATGAGGTTGATAAATTATTCATCAGCTATTTCCAATGGGAAATTTGTATGGGAATTTTCACGCGTTATGAACTCCCCTTCCAATAGGGTGGTGCTGTTACACTTTTTATTTTCATGCTGTCATATTTCTTAAATATTTTTAAAACCACAAAAGCCCTTGATAACAAGCTATCTGCCTGCAAAATGGCATTGGTATAGCTAATACAGAAGGGGAGATACAGCTGTTTGAAGTCTGGAGACCATGGGTGGTGCCGGAAGGGATGCCGCCGGAAGGGGTGCCGCCTGTACAAACTCAATGGGGATAATCCCATGCTTTGTTCTTTTTACAATAACTAGTCATCCCCTAATGTTACATACACCATTCTGGTCCCATTTTAAAGGATATTTAGTAGTATTTAAGTATGAGGTTCAACAGACTTGTCAACTATTTGTATCAATTAATTACTTATAGATAAGACCATGATCGTCAGCTTTCTTCCTATTCGCTTTACACTGTCAACATGAATAATCAGCCTCAATTTACCGGATTTATAAAAATGACTATAACAGAAAAGGTTTTCAACCTATGATAGCAAAAGTATACATTTTGAAAAGCTTGCAACTAGAGGAATTCAGAAATGCAGTTTAGATCAGGGACGGGTAGGCCTACATCCTTAAAAAATATTTCTGAAAATTCTAAAAATATATAAGATAAAATTTGGAGATATTCACTAGCCGGTATAATTACCTTACCGACGTAGTAACCTTTGACAATTATATATCATCTGATGGGTAATTTCATGAGAAATTCAAATATGTCAAGTAAATAATGATAGGGGTAGGTATAAAAAAAATATGGATCTCAAATTTAAAATTATAAATTCTGATATTTTCCCGAACATTTCCGATCATACCATTTTAGTCCTTGGTTGTATTATAATTTCAATGGCATATTTGGTTTTCTCATGCAGTTTCCCTTCAGAAAATGTATACTTTTACTACCTCAGGGGGGGGGGGGGGGGGGGGGGGGGGGTTATACAAGCAAATATTAATGTGTAAAGTTAAAATCATGTAGCGAAAGCCAAAATCCGTGTGTGTAAGGAGGCGAGCTTAAAACACATGACCGAAGACACATGTTTTCTTCAATTGCATGGAATTGAATTAGCAGATGTTGTAGGAAACATGAATTTATTAATGAGAAGAGATTCAACAACACATGTGTTCAACTCGTAGTGAAATATTACACTCCAAATTGAATATATGGGATGATTTTGACACCATAACCAAGTGTCCTAATATTTTTGGTTGCCAGTGTATAAGGGACATAACCAATTCAAAAGTATTATGTATTCAAATCTGTATTCATTTGATTGAGCATTCTACACTGTTAGAAAAAAAACCGTTTTGGTATAACGGTATAATACCGGCGTCCCAGCTGCCAGTAAATATCGATAAAATACAGCGGGCCGTAAAATATAATTTCCCGCTAATTTATTACTTTTTAAAAAACACCGTCTTTAACGGTAGAATACCGGAGTTCCAGCTGCCAGTATAATACCGTTACATTACAGCAACAGTAACATATAATTTCCCGTTAATTTGTTAGTTTTGATGGTATTTTAACAGTATTTTAATGTTATTTTACGGATGTGTGTATATTTACATTTTACCTGTTTTTAACGGGGTTTGTGTATAATATCGGATATTTTCTGCAATTTATGTGTCATTTGTTAATTTTATGTGTCATATACTTATTCTTCTTTCGCAATTTATTTTTACATGTCATTAAAGATTTTTAGATGAACTTACCTTAACTTGACCGGACGGGGAATTGAACCCGGGACCTCTGTATAGTCTGTCGCCTTATCCACTGAGCGAACGAAGTAGTTGATGATGTAGAAGTGTTTTGTGTTAATATAAACAATTTTTTTAATAAAATAACGTTAATATACAGGGAGTCGTAAAATTACGGGGTTTTACAATTTTGTGTGTAAATATTGTTTTAAAACGGTAGAAACCGTATATTTTTCCTGTAAATTAACGTCAATTTTTACATTTGTTGTAAAAACCCCGGAATATTTTACAAATAACGTTAACATAACGTTACTGTAGAGGAATCGTAAAATTACGGGTTTTTACCATTTGTTATGTGTGATATTGTTTTCAAACGGTAAACACCGTATATTTTTCCTGTAAATTAACGTCAATATTTGCGTTTCCTGTAAAAACCGGAATATTTTACAAATAACGTTGAAATAACGTTAATGTAGAGGGGATCGTTAAATTACGGGGTTTTCTCATTTTTTTTGTAAATATTGTTTTAAAACGGTAACAACTGTATATTTTTCCTGTAAATTGATGTCAATTTTTACGTTGCTGTAAAAAAACGGAATAATTTACAAATAACGTTAAAATAACGTTGTAATCGTAAATTACGGTTTTTTACCATTTTTGTTTTTAAACGGTAAAAAACGTATATTTTTCCTGTAAATTAACGTCAATTTTTACGTTTGCTGTAAAAAACCGGAATATTTTACAAATAACGTAGGAATAACGTTAATGTAGAGGGAACCGTAAAATTACGGGGTTTTATCATTTTTGTGTGTAAATATTGTTTTAAAACGGTGAATTTTCCTGTAAATTAACGTCAATTTGTACGTTTGCTGTAAAAACCCGGAATATTTTTACAAATAACGTTAAAATAACGTTAATGTAGAGGGAATCGTAAAATTACGGGTTTTTACCATTTTTGTGTGTAAATTTTGTTTTAAAACGGTACAAACCCTATATTTTTCCTGTAAATTAACGTCAATTTCTAACAGTGTA